>OU015491.1:71123735-71508735 GCA_907164885.2 Dolomedes plantarius
GGATGTTGCATTTCGTCGGTTATCTTTTCCTTTACACTATTTCTCATTTCGAAACCATTTAGATATAAGGGATAAAATGGAAAGCAAAGTAAGAAAAAAATACGAAATTAGGTTAACCAAGTATAAGTCATGAAAAATATTTACTAGTATCAACTTTATGTATTATATTTTTCAAATAATGGACATAAAATTAAACACTAAATAATTTTTGACATGATATTAGTATTTCTCTCTATATTAAACAAACTTATTTCTTGTAAGCATACTATATCCGTTGTTACCAATTATATTTTAGAGACTTTATAACTACAAACATTAAATATTCTCGTACATCATTGGTCTAATAACATGACATATAAGAAAAAGGTATTTTGCATTTCGTCAGTTTTCTTTTCCTTTACACTACTTCTTCTTTCGAAACTATTTAGATATAACAGATGACATGGAAAGCACAAAGTATAAGAGAAAAATACGAAATTAGGTTAAACAAGTATAAGTCATGAAAAATATTTATTACCAGTATCACCTTTAGTATCATCTTTTCAAATAATGAACATAAAATTAAACACTAAATAATTTTTGACATGATATTGGTATTTCTCCCCGTATTAAACAAACTTATTTCTTGTAAGCGTACTATATCCGTTGTTACCAATTATATTTTAGGGACTTGTAATAACTACAAACATTAAATATTCTCGCGTATCATTGGTCTGATAGCGTGACATATAAGAAAAATGTATTTTGCTCCTAACCTCATTAAATTTAAATCTTCGTGCTCTTTGTGAGAAAAAAATTACAAGTGAAAATAAGCCTTAAAATTCGTGTCTCAATGAAATGAAACGTTTATCATTGTTTTTGTTACGTCTATTAAAGTTATTTTGTAATATTCTTTTCTCTTAAATAATATCTCTTACTCCTCAAATGAAATTTCTTCATTTGTCCCAATACCGTTTCATTAAAACAAAAATTTAGCGTGCCCTTTCAAAATTCTTTTTACCATGTGTCCCGCGCCAAAGGTTTCTTTTCGAAATATATAATGATACACCTAGATCGTGGGAAATGTGTTCCCCATAAATATACTTGCAACAAACTGCTTTTTGTGCACGCGAAGACCGCTAATGAGGGGTTCTTTAATTTTTTCTTTTACCCCCTGACGTCGGAAAAAAAATAGAACACTCTAGTTCTTCAGCGCACTTTGTTATCCAAGCCATAATCATTCCTACGAATATCGTAATGTTCTAGCCCTACAAAAATGTATTCTGCTCTTAGCTGAGGGCAAAAAATTACGACATGATGATAAGAAAAACCAGTCTCCTTAATTTAGAAACAGAAAACAAAAGTCTCTGTCTTATAACGTTTAAAAAAAACTTAGAGCTGTTTATAATGAAAAAAATTTGAGGTGGTTCCCCTGTCTCCCAAAATTAAGTTCAAGGATGTTTAGGAGAAAAACAAATGCTGGAATGTGTCGCTTTCTACAGCTCATTGACAAATACAAATACTTGCTATACATTGTTTTCTAGTTATCAAAGACAAATATTTAGGTAGGTTTTGCTTTAACCTTTAGCTTACGGGGCCCATTATTCCGATTCCCTCTTTAGAACGGGAAATTTCTGAACCCCTTTGTAAGAACATATATATATGTATGTGTGTGTATATATATATCTATCTATATATATATGTATATATTATATATATGTGTGTATGTATATATATATATATATATATAATATATTATATATATATATATATATATATATATATATATATATATAATATATATATATATATATATACATATATATGTATATATATATATATGTATTGTATATATATATATATATATATATATATATATATGTATATATTATATATATATATATTATATATATATATATATATATGTATATATACATATATATATATGTGTGTATATATATGTATATTATATGTATAATACATATATATATATGTGTATATATATATATGTGTATATATTGTATATATTATATATATATGTATATATATATATATATATTATATATTATATATATATATATATATATATATGATATATGTATATATGTATATTTATATTGTGTATATTTATATGTATGATATATATATTATATATATATATATATATATTATATATTATAATATATATTATATTAATATATATATATATATTCGTTCATTCATTCTTAGGGTACATGCTATCCCACCCAGTAAGGAAAAGATTAATGGCAAGACGCAGTGGACACTAGAATAATAACAAACATTTATATAACAAAAATCATTATAATATATTTCATTATAAATATCATTATATTATCATTTAAATATATTCAACCAAAATATCATTAAAAATTGATTTACGATATAGAATGAACATCAATAAGCGTAAAATGACAATACCGTTACCGAAAATTCCATTTGCATCCTTTCTTTCTTAAAAAAGTTGCCTGGCTCTGTGATTGAACCCTGAGCTCTCGCTTTGTCCAAAATTACATTATAAAGCCATGTCACGATCTTTCTTAATATCCTCTCTAGTGATGAATTTCAAAGAGATTAACTATCTCAAACCGAGAAACTATTGATTAAAAGGAAATCTATCATAGTTAGATGCAACACATTGTCATAATTTCAGCTGTGCGTAGAAAGGTCTGGAAAAAATTAACATGAGTCAAAAGTTCTCCTAACTGATGCATCGCAAAGTTTAGTCAATTTCTTCAGCTATAGCGTTCCAACACCACCTTCGGGTAATGTTAAATGTCTAATTTTAGGCAGAAAGGGGTGATTTATTAATAAAAAAGGTAAAACTACCGTTACGCGTGGTTAAAATAACGCACATGCAGTACAATCTTATTCGCTTCAAGTTTATCGCTCTCTCCTATGACTGAATGAAGTTTTTCTTGGCAGTGAGCTAAATGCTTTCCGTTAGACAGTTTTAGTTTTACCGCCCATAGTCTCTGGCTACCGTTGGACAAGGATGTATTGTCAGTTAAGAAAAAGTGATAATATCCTGCACTGTCATGAAAGAAGTTACAAATTATTTGATTTCTTCTTCGGTCTCATTTAAAGCATTGCCTACTAATTACCTTCTATGAATGATACTGATATCAGCAAACCTTTTTATTATTATTAAATGCCCTGTAGTGACCATCGGCTCGGATAGGGTATCGAACCCGATTCACATCAAGCGGCTGTCCTATCAACTACATATTTCCAGCGATAGGAGGAAATATTGTTTTCCAAACCCCATTCTACTCATATTTTCCTTTCTTTTTGTAGCCACAGCACAATGTATAATAAGTGTTATGCTCAATTATTTATTACATTTTAGTTATGCATTTTCAATGACTTCTTAATATCTGTGCTCAGGCGGCAAAATATTATAAGAAATTTACGTGACAGCAATTCTAAGATTCAAGATGTCATGAAATATCAGTAATTTGTTTTACATGAGCAAACGTGGTACCAATGTTTCAGAAAATAGTTCACTATTACTTACAGCAGTTACAGTAAATAGAAAATATCGGCGAACGAGAATCTGGAATGTGAAAAACACAATTTTTTTAAGAAAAGTTTTTTTTTCGTAATGGCTGGAAGAACTGAGCCTAGGCTCTTCACCGGGGGGAGCCGGAAGCATGAGACCACTTCGTCGCATGCGTTGCCCCGGGTTCACCACAGGGGGTGGGTCCTCACTGGACCCATTTGATGGTCCGCGAATTTTGAACCGAGTCAACTGGCGGGACCAGACCACCTGACCCAGCACCCCAGAGGTAAATTTGAAATCTTGGAGGACATTGCAGCCACGCCCTATTTTACGTATCCCGGCCACCATTAGTGAACACGGCGGTGGATTTTTGTCAGTGACCGGCTTCGAACCCTCAACCCTCAGAACACTGGCTAAAAGCAAATGGTAAAACTAAATCTAGAGATATACTCGAAGAAATTATTTACCAGGGGGGTTCTGTTATCAAACTGTTAAAAGTTTTAGGCACAGTTCATGTTTCCGCAGTACAGGCGTAGCTGAGATAATCTGTGAAAGATGTACTAAAAACTATTGAATAAATACCGAAATGATATACGAACTAGCTCGCATACATTATAAATTAGCAAGCTCATGCGATATTTAAAACGGCAGTCGGTCATCAGAAGTGTGTATTTCTGCGTTTCATAAATGTCTCTGATGCGTACACACTTTGATTTTCTGTGAAAAAAACAAGTAAAATGCATGAAAGGATTACTCAAAAAACTCATCGACAGTGCGGAGGAAATAAAATGTATTTTTTAGAAAGAAACTAAAATTGAATGGGTGGCATTGTTCTGCTAGAAACTAATTGCTGTAACAGCTGTTGTTCCACAGACTCCCTTTCAATAATATTCACGATATTTTTTTCTACGAAAACAAGGTTTTAACTTCACTGTTCTATTGAAGACTGATGATCACTCGAGGAAGACGCGGTTTGACAATGCATCCTTCTCAAATATCATGCTATAAATTATTTATAGAAAAAGAACTGCAACTTTTCTTTACTCAATTTCAGACGAGATATAAAGTGATATGTCCAAGATTACAAGGAATTGTTGTTGTTGTTTCTAACGTGGCAGGCACTTTACAAGGAATTGTACCCCCATTTTTCTACCTTATTTAAAATATAAAATATTATGAAGAAAATGCATTAGAATATTAATAATTTCATCAGATGTTTGTTATTTAGTCATTTATATCTAATTCTAATATTGGATTGTAAACTCCTCAGAAATACTTAAATTTGCAATTAATCTTTTTTTTTACATAAAGTGGGTATCAGAAAATAGGTTTAGCTCTTTCCCTTGAGCTTAATTCATTCCGTTCACGTTAATTTTCAGCTTTCTTTAGGGTTTTCAACCTTAATTTACCTCCACGGTTAGCTAAATTTATATCTTACATTAATCCCCCAAATCTTGACAGTCAGGTTCAATAAATCTCTTTCAACTCCTATGCTGATAGTAAGTGGTAAGTTTCAAGGCAGATTATTAAGCTTTTAGCTATTAAACCTGTATGTAAATGGCATCCCTAGTTCCTCACAGAGCTAATACCAGGAAGACACCTAAGAGCTTCATGCTGACGATACAGCTATCATCATTGTACATGTTACCGCACAGATTCCATAAGCTTTGTTCGAGAAACTATTTATTTATTACAAATGCCCAGAAGGTTGGCTATGACGTCATTTGTTCTCAGATAAAGGGTGAGACTGTTGGCCATTCATTTAATGGAGAACCGTATAAGTGGCCAACAATATCAACTACAAACCGGTCCCGTAATTTAGAAACCGAGTCAAGTGACGAGACCCTGGAGGTGCGGTGTCAAATACACTTGACCCCGCACCTCCAGAGGTAAATTTGAGAACATGGAGGACATTGAAGCTACGACAGATTTTACGTGCATGCTCAGGAAACTTCAAAATTACTTTAATTTTTCTTGTTGTATTGATGTAACACTTGACCCCGCACCTCCAGAGGTAAATTGAGAACATGGAGGACATTGAAGCTACGACAGATTTTTACGTGCATGCTCAGAAAACTTCAAAATTACTTTAATTTTTCTTGTGGTATTGATGTAACACTTGACCCCGCACCTCCGAGGTAAATTTGAGAACATGGAGGACATTGAAGCTACGACAGATTTTACGTGCATGCTCAGGAAACTTCAAAATTACTTTAATTTTTCTTGTGGTATTGATGTAACACTTGACCCCGCACCTCCAGAGGTAAATTTGAGAACATGGAGGCGTTGAAGCTACGACAGATTTTACGTGCATGCCCAGGAAACTTCAAAATTACTTTAATTTTTTCTTGTGGTAATTGATGTAACACTTGACCCCGCACCTCCAGAGGTAAATTTGAGAACATGGAGGACATTGAAGCTACGACAGATTTTACGTGCATGCTCAGGAACTTCAAAATACTTTAATTTTTCTTGTGGTATTGATGTAACACTTGACCCCGCACCTCCAGAGGTAAATTTGAGAACTTGGAGGACATTGAAGCTACGACAGATTTTACGTGCATGCTCGAGAAACTTCAAAATTACTTTAATTTTTCTTGTGGTATTGATGTAAATGCTTCAAAGAATGCAGTTACCCTCTTTTATTAATGATCTATCACCTAAACAAAACTTTCTTTCAAATCAGAAACCCATTTCTTAGAAGACGCCGTTTAAATATCTAGAAGTACTCCTAAATCCTAAACTGATCTTAGATGATCCAGAGCATCATCGACGTTCTACTAAAAGCGAAGACTGCCAGAGGACACATATCTTACCCTTCTACCTAAAAAAAGGAAATTATCTCTTGAAAACAAATTGCTTGGTTATGTATCATTCCTCAGACCAGTTGTGATCTATGGTTTTGGGATACCACAGCTATCTGTTATCTCAATAGACTCCAAACTTTTCTAAATGAAATTTTTCAGAATTTTCGTGTAAGCTACTCGGTATTTCCTTCATACAGGGCTCATTCGTCGAATATAATCTGAAATTAATTAAAATTGTTTAAAACCGACACTCGAAAAACAAGTTTCCTTGAAATATTGCTGCAGTTTTTAACCCCTAACTATTTAACATCGAGGTCCAAGAACCTCCTCGGGTCAATAGATCTGCCAAGCGCCCTTGACAGATCTATTGCACGGGTCATGACGCCTGCACAGGTTCAATGATGCACGTCCATGTGCCTAAATACCACAGGGAGTAATAAGTACGGCGTTCTGATCTCCATATTTCTATTTCGGTCTCTAAAATTTTTCTTTTTCTTTCGTTCATTCATTGGCTTCAAAGTTCTTATCTGGCTATGCTGTCGTGCTGCATTCATTATGCAGTGAGTTATGGACTACTCACTTTGCATCACAGCTTTCGTGCATTTTCGATTATGATTTAAGGGCTATACGAGTACCAAAGAGATGTATGCTAGTATAATGGACCGTCGTTTTCAAAGACGTTCTCCTTCAACTTTGGAATGTCACTCCTTTTCCTGCTCTTAGCTTTGTAGATTTATAGACTGATATGGAGACACTGCCTAAGTTTCTGTTCTGCCGTGATATCACTTAAAAAATCTTTATTTCTGCCTTAAAATTTCTCATTGAGTATTCTGGGTACTTGAAAATGAATAACTGAAAAACGATGTTATTGACCTTGACCGGACACTGAGGGAGAATATTTTTACCAGCTTGTAAAGTACTCCGACTTATTCAGATGATTCAATAACGTTCATACAGGAACTTTATTTTGTAGTAGGAGGATTTATTATGCAAAAAGAGTTATAAAATAGCCTAATACTGAATTTTCAGAAAGGGCCCAGTATATATTTTAAATATTATGTCGAAGCCTATGAAGACCATATAATTCTCTCTCTTTATGTTCTCATTCCTTTTACCGTACACTCCGTAAAGAAAATTCGGCTACACAGCATGGACGAAATTCTTCTATTTACTACAGTGATTTCATTTAGTTCAATATTAAAATTATACTCAATAAACTAAATTGAAATGTCAACAGCCATCCATGCAGATATAAGGACGAACTTTCAGAATAATTTCCCTTATTTGGGCATCAAATATTGGGAATTTTTTTTTTAATTAGGTGATTATTTTCACCAGACAATGTCTTGTATTTAAAAAAAAAATTTCGGGGGCTTGTGGCGGCCCTGTCGTACAGTGCTCTGGTTTTCGGTGCTGAGGCTGCTCGGATCGAATCCCGGAGTCGCGCCACGGAATATGCCTCCGTTTGTGTGGTCCCTCCATAGGGGGTAATGCTGTTCACCTATAGGAGCCCCCATAATAAATGAACAGTAACTGCGGCGTAGTGTAGGCGAAAGTTTGACGAAAAGTGCCTCCGCTTAAAAAAAAAAAAAAAAAAAAAATCGGTGCACATAGTATCTGAACAAATAGGACTAAAGAATAATTAATTAAAATTTTGTATCAACATCTCAGGCGATTAGCGGCTGAGTGATAATCAACGTGAAACATCGTTAGCATTCGGATGTTTTGTTTCTGATTAAATTTCCAGACCTTGGTGTTTCCAATAAGACTTCAATTTTCCGTCTTTCTCAAAGAGTATAATTAACAGAACATCCCACATTACACATTTAAACGATATTTGCATTGTTTCTATAAGTCGGGCCCCTTGCCTGCTGTTAGTTTTTTTTATCTAATGCGGAGGCACTTTGTCGAGAGACATTCCCGTTTTGTTATTCACCGCGATTTGCTGGCTATTTTATTATGGGAGCACCATTTAGTTGAGGCTCTTAAATCCTCCCTTAAGATTTATTATTTAGTTCCTTTAACGTTTCTCTTTTGTTCAATATTCAGTTGAAACTGAAAAGAAAAAAAAATTCCAGGTAGTCTGTTCTAACTAAACTACGGGATTTTAATCGGTAGGATTACTTATCGTTGCTTAACTCTTTTGTATGTATATATGTATGTATGTGTTATGTATATATGTATCTATATATATGTACGTATGTATATATACACATATATGTATGTCCAAATTTTGAAGCTTTTGGTACTTTTCTGTTTAACTGTTTACTGCTTGTCCAAGCGATACATACTGGGTTTGGCGCGCTGCCAAAATTATAACTCGAGAGATACGGAGGGCGGTTTTATCGTTTGAAATTTTGCTTTCCGGAGGACCCTTTATGGAGGAACGTAATCCTACCATTAAAATTTCCTAGACGACCTCTTTTTTTCTCTTAAAATATTAGTTTTTAATTTCTAGAGTTCGGTTTACACAAAAATAAGAAGGTTGTTTCCTGTTTATTTATTAGAACTGTGCAAAATTTTTATGAGTCCGATGCGGAAGCTCTTGTCGTTAGACATCCACTTTTTGTTATTGACCGCTATTTACCGGCTACTCCATAATGGGAGCACCTTATAGGTGAGCCAGCATTGCTCCTTACGTGGGAACGACACTGAGACGATCAAAACCTTATTCGGGATTTGAACCCAAGCCCTGTTGCGTGGCAGCTCAGAGCGATAACCACTACATCACGTGGGCGGCAGTGTGCAAAAATTGTTGTGTAAGTTTGATAAGAAACAAAAGTGCAGCAGTATCTCATTGAACTTTTGAAAATTTCTGAAATTTAAATAGATTTTAAAGAATATTTTTTAAATATTCTTTTATAGGAATTTTTTTAGGGATTTATAGGATTTAATAGGATTCTTTTATAGGAAGGGAGAGAGTTAAAGGAAAAAAATTGTCAAGTACATGGCTAGATTTTTTATTTGCATTTTCCACTCTCTTGTATTGGTTTCCTCTTGACCCAGGCATTGAATGTGAAAGTTACGCTGGGCTCAATATTTAATCCTCAGTTCGATTAGATAGCAGACCAACATTTTTTTAAAATATTATAAGGACTAAGTGGCATTAGTTAAATTTTTTACACAGAGTCATCAGTTTTTAGCACATTTATTCAAGTGTTAGCCAGGTTTTTTTCTTCTCTTTATCGTAAGTTAATTGATGTCACAAATACTGACAGCAGAACATCTGCACGACTCATCCATATTCTTCCTGACTCTTGGATAGCGGATAATTTTTATTAACTTATGGGGAGTTTTTTGGGGTGTGATACTAAAAAGTTTTATAATCCATACTAATAGGAGATTCATCATTTTTATAAGTTTTATTCGAACATCAACCACTTCGAACATCAACCACTTCATTTTTACAAGTTTTATTCGAACATCAACCACTTCCTTAAGATTTTCCTCTTTCTTTCGTAAGTTTTTGTTGACACCATAGGCGTAGCGTGCTTCTAACTTTTTTTTTTTTTTTTTTGGGGGGGGGGGTGACACGAATTGAATTCAGTTAGGGCTCTCCTCCGCGCATTGACTGCTTGGCGGGGTTCTTAAAATATGAAATATTATGATTTTTTTTTTAAATTGAATAAGAATTGAATTGATGTTTGAGTAGTATTCAAAAGTTATACAATGAGAAAAATAAATATAATATAAATAAAATGAGAAAAAAATATAGCATCGAATTTTCGTTATGGATCATATCATTGTTAAAAACTATGTTAAGTCTAAAGACATAATCGGAATCTTCAGTTTCGTAGTTTAAAATAGCGGAAAAAACAACTTTCTTAAGAGTTTTCTACAATTTTCCGATTTTAACTGAACTTTTATTAACGTTTTAATATATATCAAGTTAAGTTTCTCCCCTCCTCCTCGACACTACGGCTGTGGTTGACACAGATATTGGCTGCAGGACCATTCGACAGAGTTCGTTGACTCAGTTCGCCATAGGACCATAGGACCATAGGACAAGTGTTTTAACTGAGTTACCTAGGCCAACGCCTACAAACTCAGATATTTCATAATTATAACAACGAAGAGCTGGAAATGTTCAGAAAGTAGAAAAAGTTCGTTGTGGAACGTCAAAAGTTCAGGAAATGACTCAGTTCGCATTCTCCCTCGTTCTTTAGATAGCGAACTGACAGTATTTTAATCTGGATGACAATATTATACAGGTGGCTATTCTTTTAAATCGGTAAAAAGATTTACTAAGTCATTGTGATAAATAGATTCATTATTATACAATATTCTCTCTTTCGCGTTTTCTCTCACCACAGACAAATGAATACGTAGCATCCGGAGAGTCTAATCCATAGTCTCCTGTTCTATGAGATAGCGGACCAATTTTCTTTTTTTCAACTTCAGTGTTGACATTTTTTTAGTGCAGTACTAAAGAGATTCATTATGTCACATTTTAACAGAAAGACATCATTTTTTGTAGATAATTGGGGGAAAAAAACGCGAATCTTTTAAGTCCAATGACATGTTTACTGCATACTTGCAAAATATTCATTTCCTTACTTCAGTCAAGAGCAAAAGTTCAGGCGTTTAAAGGAATAAAATGCAAAATTAGGGTATTCTTACCGATATAATTGAAAGAATCCCTACATTATCTCGTATCTAATGGATGGGTGGTATGCTGAAAAGGAATTTTTTTCTTTACAATTTGAATGTTTGTATAATGCATAATGTATAAAAGAACACATTTTAATGGTTTAGACAAAAGGTATTTTTTTATGTATGCTTAAAATTTTAGTATTTTATGTACTTTTTTCTTCGCAACAAGTTTACTTCATTAATGGCCCTTATTATCCTGGTCACCCTGCTTATAGAGTTTTCCTGTGAAATGTCCTGTGAAAAGTATAACGCAATCAAGTATTTCCGGCATCTGTCAATTTGCATCGCGAGACTTACGATCTGCCTGAAAGATTATTTAACTTTGTCTGATAGCTTCGATGATAATTTAACGTAATCTTTCATAAATTCAATCATTCTCTTACTTTCGACCTCTTTATCTCATATTTATGTAAACTATTTAAATCATTATTTATTCTGACTGTGAGAAAATTTTCCGCGTTTTAATTTGACTTCCTCGTCCAATATTATTTTGGAAAAAATTTCTGAATGATTTGGAAATTTTTTTGCAAAAGGAACGAAGAGATTTATAAATAGAAAATTTATGCGTAATTAACTCGGCACTATATAACTTTCGTAGAATGTATCTTTAAAATGATACATAAAATTTCACTGACCAGCAGAGAAAATAATTTGAAAGGATATAAAAAGCTACATAGCAAAAGAAAATTTGCTTTCTGGGGTGCTTCGAGTTGGTATAGACTTTGGCCTTGAATTTTGTACCAAACTTAAACTGAGTTTACTTTGACTTTGCGTTAATTTACTTAATTGCACCTTTGAAATTTCTGGGGGACATCTTCTTGAAGTCAGAAATCAACTGACCCATAACAACATAGCTCCACCAGTTCTGTCCACAGTACTTGGACACTCAGGGAGATAACTGGAACCAGAATCTAAAACCTTTTAAAAATCATCAAAATCTAAAAAAATAACTTAATTGTTTACATCTCTTTATTAAAAGAGTTGGTGTTATCATTATGCAAAAAAATGGTTTCTGAAAAAACTAAACAACAGAAGAGAAGTTTTCCAGCTCCTTTTTTCACGTGAAGTTGCACTACTGGCTTCGAATTTTTTTTTCACTGTAAAGGAGAATTTTCCAGTTCCTGGGTATGTTTAAGCTTATTGTTGTTGTTTTCCAAAGCAAAGCAATTGTCAATGAAGACATTTGCATTTTAACCTCGAGAATCGTTGGTCGCTTTCAGTAGGGTCACTGTATGGGTGAACCAACATCACACCCTAGTGCCACTTCAATTTTGACCGAGCAAACCTCAGAAATGACATCTGAGGGGATATCGTACCTTGTTTAAGCTAAAAATGCATGTTTGAGACTCTTTCCTTTGCTTAAGGATGATTTTAGCACTGTTTATAAAGATATGTCATCAATACTTGATTTGGGATTTTGTTCTTCCTTTTTATTTTCGATAAAGCTTTTTTAATTGTCGTATTTTATTAGAGAGGCTTGAGTTTTCACCCTAGTGGAAATCCACTCACTTTGTGATACGTTGCTATACATTTCCGTAGCGACTATGCAGATGAGAAGTAGCATCCACTGAGCCATTTCAAAGCACATTCGAAACACTTTTACAGATTACCGTGGTACAATAAATCGCTTTTTTACTTAAAAGTTTACATACAACGTACTCTATCGTCTTTGGTTTATTTGCGTGTAACAGTACTCATTGTTGCCAGACATGAGCTGAATTCTTAACTGAAAGATGCATAACTGAAATTTAAAAAAAAAAGTTTAAACGAATTTATTTATGTGAAACTAGCTGAAAACCCGTACTTCGCTACGGTGTACATTCAAATTAAATACAACGGTCAATGTATGCAATTAATGCCAAAAATATGTATATATTTATAATAATTACAACTTTCAATGTATGCAATTGATGTAAAAAAAAACGAAAAAATATATTTATAAAAAAATCGCAACTGATTATTTTTATAGACAAAATAATGTAGAAGAAATATTCAAATTAAATCTAATAGAACATGCTAAAGAATATAGTACAGTTAATATAGTACAGTTTGAGGAACATATCTTTTACTGTATTTTAATATTTTTTTGGATAATTCTAATCGTCTACCGCATTAGCAAGAAATTTTTTTGTCTATTTCGTTGTTATGCACGTGACGATAAATTAATTTAGTACCAGAAAAAGAAATCACGTGATCAACATTTAATAAATGAAATTCTAAAAATTAATCTTTAAAAATTTACCAAAAATCAGAAAATGGAGGTAAAGATTCGAAAAAGATTTCATTTTAAAGGAATTTTTATGAGCTTTCTCATGATATAAATTTTATAACCCTCAAATTATTATTTTAAATGCAAACTTAAAAAAAGTTACTAAAACAACTTAAAAATTTAATTTTTAAAAATCTAAGAAGAATTTTTCAAAAATCTTTCTTAGTGCACCCCTACACTATAAGAAGAATTGCCAAGAAAAATTTCAGCTCTTTAGGTCCATCGGTTAGGTCTGTGCGTTGTCAGTCAGTCAGTCAGTCAGTTACGGAACTGTTTTATATATATAGACTAGCTGAAAACCCGCGCTTCGCTAAGGAGTACATTCAAATTAAATACAACGGTCAACGTATGCAATTTATGCCAAAAAATAAATATATATATTTATAATAAATGCGATGATCAATGTATACAATTGATGTAAAATATATATCTATCTATATATATATATTTATAAAAATATCGTAGGGGATATGCATTTTTTTTGGATAATATCCAATCGTCTGCTGCATTAGAAAGAGAAAAAAATATTTTTTTGTCTATTTAGTTGTTACGCACGTGACGATAAATTTATTGAAAGTACCAGAAAAAGAAATCACGTGATCAGCATTTAATAAATTAAATTCTAAGCATTAATTTTTAAAAATTCACCAAAAATCAGGAAATGGAGGTAAAAATTCGAAAAAAATTTCATTTTGAAGGAATTTTTATGATCTTTCTCGTGATATAAATTTTATAACCCTCAATGTATTATTTTAAATGCAAACGCAAAAAAAGTTTAAAAAACAGCTTAAAAATTTAATTTTAAAAAATCTAAGAAGAATTTTTGAAAAATCTTTCTTAGTGCACCCCTACACTATTAGAAGAATCGCCATGCAAAATTTCAGCCCTTTAGGTCCAGCGGTTTGGTCTGTGCGTTGTATGTCAGTCAGTCAGTCAGTCAGTTAATGAATAAGTCAGTTATGGAACTGTTTTATATATATAGATTATTTATATTAAATTTTGCTTCTAACAGATTTGTATTTTGTTGTCTGGTTCTTTATATTTTCTTAAATCAATTTCTGTGTGCACATATATAAAAAAACAACATATGAAAATATTTACTATTATCTACCAAAAACCAGGAAAATTTTACTGATATTAATTATTTTCTAAGCTTTAATTTCAATAAAATATAGACGTAAATTTGAAAAAAAAATTGTAACGTATGAAAGAATCACATTTATTTCCTGAAAATGTAAAATCATTGAAGCTAACTTTTCAAAGTAAAAAAATGACTGGGAACAATGAACTGCGCTTTTAAAATTGAGTTCATTTGCGAGAACTTAGAGTATAAGTAAAGAGGAAAGCAATCTCGCTTAGTATTCAGAGTTAGAGCAAAACAACGTACAGTTTTTTAAATAATAGTTATTATAGGCTGAGCATCCCTCACTGAAAAATCAAAAATCTGAAATTTTGTAATTTTTCTATCGACCCCCTAAAGTTACCAGTAGAGAATGCTATACCTAATCAGTGTTACTATTATACTAATGATATGTCATATTTTTTTAAGGTTAAATACTCTGGTATTAATAAGTGTAAGAAAATGACTGCTCATCAGCTGCGTGTAAATTTAGAGTAAGGAAATGATGCCAAACAACCACAAATCGTCTAAGGCGTGCGTAAAGCAGTGGCACTTTATCTTACTCCACGCTAAAAAAAAACACAAAATTAACACACAAACTTTATTTCAAGCCCGAAATTGCTAAAAACGTTCTATTAAATACCTCATAATTTGATGACCTCATAATTTTTAACTGCAACGATTTGGAGTTTCTTAATCAAATCTACCCAAAGGAATTAACTTTAAACCGGACTAACGATAATAATCTTTGTGCGACTTATCTGGATTTAAAAATTAAAATTCAAAATAGAGAAATAAAAATAGGGATTTATGATAAAAGGTTAGATTTTAACTTCGAGGTTATTACGTTTACCAATTTCCATAGCAACTTAAACTATAAAATTTATTATAATATTTTTTACTCACAACTTTACAGAATAAAAAACATATGTAACAACGCTTGGGATTTTTTGGAGGCATGTAGCATTTTCGAGGAAAACTTAAGAAAAAACGATTTCCCTAAAAATTTCGGTAATTTAAAAGTTTTAAAAAAATGGCATTTAGACTCAGGAATTTTTAAAGATGTTTAGAATAGTATTTGTGTTTTCATTTGGTTAAGTTGTAATGGGGGGTGGAGCTATAGTACTGTTGCAATGACGTAACCTTTAGGATAGAACTGGCTGCTGTTTCGCCATAACCGTCACTTACGGAATTGGGGTGTGTAGGCACCGATTACTTTGCATTAGGATTTGTGTGTGCTTGCTTGTAAGGTGCGTTGAGCCCATACAGTAAGTTGTGTTTGTCTTTTCATTTTCTTCTTGACTAATTGCTTCTTTGGGGGACTCGGGGCCTTGGGATGTCTTTTGGGCTTACCTGCATCCTATTCAGTAAGTTCCCCTTGAGGTAACTGACATGATTAGGCCCCCTGATGACGAGACCTGTCGGTTACCTCTGTTGTTTTATGGCTCAGTTCCGGCACTTATACAGAATCTTGCCGTTGGTGCGTGGATGCCCAGAGTGCTTGATTTCTGTTTGTTTTTTGTCTATTTTAGTATTATTTTTATCTATCTCTGTTGGTTTATTTATTTGTTTTTTTCATTATGGGGATATGAAGCTTCTGCGCTATCCTCTATTGAAAATGTTTTCTTTGAAGGATAAGTTTTATGTTATAGTGATTTAGCAGTCTATGCTTGAATTTTAATTTTGTTTATTTCTATTGTTTACTTTTTACATTCTATTAAATACCCTCACATTATGTGTTTCCAAGGTGCATATGTTTCATAAAAGGGTTTTCTGATTAAACTTATATACCCTAACCAGATATCTTGTTACGTTACTGCAGTGGTCCGAACCGCTTTCAGACCCAGACATTTCGATTAAATGATGCTTAACCTGCTCAGTATTAGAACAAATAAAATATTTTAAAATACGTTTGATAATTTTAATAAATCAATTTCTATAAGACAATATGTATAATAATATCAGTCCCTAAAGGAATTTTGGCTTAGTCATAAAAAAAAAGTTTTTCTTTCTTTTTATTCAACACATGTAGGAAGTTTAGATTCACTGAAGAAGATCCTTGAAAGACTGAGGAAATACGAGTTTTCCTGTGCGTTATTTAACCAGTGTAGATTTACGATTTCCGACTAGAGTGAAAAATGACTTTCAGTTTATATTTCCTATTTGTTAAGGGAGTTTCGCATTTTCTTTTGGGAGTGGTTACATTTTTCGCTATTCGCCCGAAAATCTATTGAAATATCAAGCACATGAAGCATAAACTATTGCTGTGACTTAAAAAATGAATGAAATCATACCCCGTCAAATATTATAGTCCCACTGTATTATTTTTTATTTTCAAGAATTTAAAAAATAACCTCCCACATTTTCAGAAGATTTTAGTTTTGTTCTTCTAATTTAGTATCATGCAATAGTTTTTACGCTCTGTAATATTACTCTTTAGTTAAACATCCTGATCTCTTATTACTAAATTTCTGTTTAACTGGTACCAAATATATTTTTCCTCATAAAATAAGACACTCAAAAATTCATATGCAATGAAATTAGGACAAAAATGTATGTATACACTTCTAAAAGGATCCAGAAGGGCACAAAAACACTGAGGCAAAATTATACATTTGTGACCTTCCAGTAAGAAAACTAACATTAGCACTATCAAACCGGGCAAAAGAACGAATTTAAAATCAGTAGAAAGTTGTCTATTTTGAAGCTGGCAGTTCTTATGCTAATAGGATACTTCATTCCCTTAAAAACGCTTATTTTAATCTATACAAGTATTCTTCAGAATTCGACTTCATTTGAAACATCGAAAAAAAAAAAAAAAAAACTAAATGCTCCCTCTAGTTCTTAAGGTTGCTGTGTACTAACCCTATTGGATTCGCTCACCTCAATGTTAACTTATGTAGAAAATTTGTACAAAGATTGCCGACTTGAATTTTTTTTTAAAATTAATTGTACTCCGTAATAGAGAAATAAGTTTTACACCTCAGGGCATTTTTCGTTTTTTTTATGCAAATATTTTTAAATTTAAATTATTCAGGGAAAAAAATCTGGTATAGTGTGTTTAAAACACTCATAAATTCCTTCTCTTGGAAGAAATTTATAAAATGAATCCTGTTGCAAGATGCAGAAAAGTTCAGGTTATCTGAAAATACCATTTTTATTGGATTATCAACATTTATGTAGCTGTAAATAGTAGACAAATTTTCATCATCGGTTAACATTGAGGTGGGGGAATCCAGTAGGGTTAGTACACAGCAGCCTTAAAGATTTTATAGCGGCAAATCCTTCAGACAAGGGCCATTTCATATTTCGTTCCTTAAATGTCTTATTTCACTAGTTTTGAGGCTGATAGTACTAGCTTCTGAAGTTCCGTACAATGAAATTAGCTGCTCTAACCTTCACTTAATTTAATTGTAGGTAAATGAACTGTTTTTTTTTATCTTATAAGCTGGACAAATCTGGCTACTCTTCGCCCAGTTCGAACATCCAGTAGTCGTTTCAAATCAGCAGCTTTGGATTCGGACTTTCTTTTTCTCTAGCAGTCCTCGATCTGTGAATCATAGTCATTGCAATTCAAGACCAATTCAGAAATGTAGTCATTCTGCTAATGCTTCTTTCAATCGTGAACATTTGAAGCACAAAATTTCCTACTGTGTCTTATTTACCCTATTTCTTGAGCATTTGGCTACAGCTGATCCTGTATGCTTTTATCATACACAATTTCAGCAATCATACATTAGTGACAGCAGCCAACAATGTTGGGTACTTGACTTCTGAATGCGTTCACTATCTCAGAAACATGTCTTCTATATTTTAGCTTTATTTAATATATTATTTAACATACTGTCTTGTCATATTATCTGCGTATTGAATATTTAGACATTTCACAGATGATTATTGATAGCTTACGATATCCACTAATGACATAGCGAAACAGCTTCCCCCAGTAGAATGGGGTTGATTTAAACCGTATAATAAATCTTATAAAATCAGTACTCATCTAATGCATAGATAGAGCAAACAGGTTCAAGTTTACTCTCTAATAAAGGAGTTAGTAGCAATGTTTTTACAGTAAATTGCAGCTGTGTCGGAGGATTAGATAAAAAATATTCACTCATTAAAGCCCTTTAAAAATAACGTATTCATAATTTTGTGAGTTTTAAATCATAAAGCCTGATAATTTTATTCAAGATATCCCACCGTATATATAAAATTACGATATATGTATTCTTTAGCGTGACGTCTTTTATTTTGAACTAGCTGAATACCCGTGCTTCGCTACGGAGTATATTCAAATTAAATACAACGGTCAATGTATGCAATTAATGCCAAAAAAATTATAATAAATACAACGGCCAATGTATGAAACTAATGCCAAAAAAATATATATTTACAAAAAAATCGTAACGAATATTTTTATAGACAAAATAATGTAGAAGAAAATATTCAAATTAAATACAACGGTCAATGTATGCAATTAATTTGTATGTTTAATATCCGTAAAACATACTAATTTGAATTAAATTCTCAAAAAAATTCCATCTCAATTAGTCTAATGGTTAAATCTTTTACCGTATTTCAATATTTTTTTGTCAATTTATTTTGTTGTTAAGCACGTGACGTAAAATGAGTTTAAAGTATCACAAAAAAAAAAAATCTCGTGATCAGCACTTAACAGATTAAATTCTAAAAATTAATCTTTTAAAAATTCATCAAAAATCAGAAAAGGGAGGTAAAGATTCCAAAAAGATTTCATTTTAAAGGAATTAATATGATATTTCTCGTGATATAAATTTATAACCCTCAAATTATTATTTTAAATGCAAACTTTAAAAAAATGTTACACAAACAGCTTAAAAATTTAATTTTTAAAAAAATCTAAGAATTTTTTTAAAATATCTCTTAGTGCACCCCTACACTATAAGAAGAATCGCCATGCAAAATTTCAGCCCTTTGGGTCCAGCGGTTTGGTCTGTGCGTTATCTGTCAGTCAGTCAGTCAGTTACGGAACTGTTTTATATGTACGTATATATATATAGATTAAATGATTTTCTCAGACTTGTGGGTCCTTCAACTATTACGATTAAAATCCAGATATTGAGATTTTATTCTTAAACTAGAGAGCACCAGGTAGATGTTTTTCGTCCATTTAAACTTTAATTGAAATTGACATCTTAATGTACTCAGTCGATAATTTTGAAATACCCTATTTAAAAGAAATATAATAAATAAATAATTCCGCACACTTTTAAATTTGTATTTAAATTTGTTTAAATTCTATAAAATAAAATAAAGGAATTTTTCAGTTACACGGTAAATTTCAGATGTCCCAAAGTTTTTTATCCCTTTAGAGACACTTGAAATATCAGCCAAAAAAGATTGCGAAACTTTAGAGGAAACCTTATCTTATGTCATTAAAAACTAAAAGATTAAAACGTGTTTTATGAAAATCATTATATATCTGAGACATAACCGCAAGAAAATGATTAGGTCTAATTCAAACTACTCTGCCATTACTCAATTAAACATTGAGCTGCTATATGAATGAATTAAAATTGCTCAACATCCCAGACAGACACGTATCAAATTAACGGAAGTAAAGTGATGCCACCTATTTTTAAATCAGATCTCAGAGCTATCCATGGCAGTGATTTCATCGGACGCGTTACGCTTGTTGATACAAAGCGATGGATGTAACAGAACTTCTGAGTTCTCCTGTACGGCATTTACACTCTGTTCGATCTCTTTTATTTATTTATTTTTTACCTTACTTCCATGGTTAATTCGATGATAGTTATTTACTGTCTGATTATTACTACATTTCCAGTGATAATCAGACAGGAGAAAAAGATTTAAAGCTGACTTATAGAAGATAAATAATCAAAGGAACAATAATTTCGTTTATGAATCTTATAAAGATTCTTAACAGCATGAATGACCATTATGAAGGACGGATCAAACTACATACTTCTTACTTAATCCCGGAGAAAACTTTTGCTGTATTGAAATAATTTAATTCAATTATTCTCACTACATAAATGGGAGTTGCTATGTATGAGTGATGACGAATTTATGAATGGAATACAGTTAATTTCTAAAATTGAATATTAACTTTTAGTTAAACGTTTAGCACTTAACTATTCAGAATTAGCAGACAGACATCTGATTAATATTGATTACAGAAACTGCATGTTCTTATACCATCAAATAATTTATTAATATCTCTATAATTTTCAGATAACAGATATTTTTGCAAGCTTTTATAGAAATGGATTTAAAACATTTAATTATGTAATAATTTCAAATCAACCAACCTGAAAGGACTACTTAAATGTTTTAGTTTTGATTTTTTTTTCGTTACTTATTTAAATATAAATCAAAAGATTAGTATTTTTTAAGTAGAAATTAAAATATATTTTCTCTTTGAAATATATTTTTTTAAATTCTTTTCTAGCTTTAAAAGAATAGTTTGATTTCCAATAATGGATTAAATTCCATTTAAGACAGTTGAATTTAATATTTTCTGTTGACATCATTTTACTTGTGTTTCGAATCGAAATTTTGAAATCAAGTGGATATTGTTTATTAATATTATTTAAATCATTTGTCTGTACATGAATGCAGCTGTAATGCAAAACTTGAATCAAACTTTTGAAAATGCAATGAAATGCATATTCATTATAGTACATTTGCAAAATGCAGTATAATGAATTGCATGATACAGCAGTTGTAATACAATCGAATTCATCCTACTGCACACCGTATTCACTATTTGTGAAGAAGAATAGAGAACAGAAGACCGTAATGCACAGAAAATCCACCCAAGGATGATAGTCAGAGCAGTCTAATAATCACTGCATCATTGCTAATTATGATGTACCTTATTTTAAAATGTAATTTTTGTCTTAAAACTTATTACGAACTGAAACAAAGTTTTTCTTTTTCCTCTGAATTAAAAAATTAATGATATTATCTCATCCACTCTGATTAAAATTGTTTAGAACGTATTAACAAAAATTGTTAAAAAATACATCAAACAATGTAACTCACCAAATCATTTAATTGATATACATAGCCTTATCTTCACCCTGATTGATAAAGAGACTAAAAATACTTTAAGCGGGTGAAGGAATATTGACACTGGACTATGCTAATAACCTCCTTGGAGGTTTAAAATATTTTTTTCACGTGTTTTCTAACCGTTTGCAGAGTGGTTTCCCACTCATGGGTCGAAAAAAATGTTATCTAGAGCTGGGAATTAACAAGAAATTTTAAGTGAAATTGAACTAAGCTCAACTGAAACTTTCCTTATGCCAAACCAATTACTTGAGAGGTAAATTGTGCGTATGAGGTGCCTCGGGTGTTTAAGGGGATGGTAGAATTTCAAATTATCGAAAATCGAACAAAAATTGAAACTTTTATTTTGTGTATTAATATTTAAAGATATTTAAATATTGGAATAAAATGAATTTAAAATATATAGTGAAAAATAAAATGAAAAATTGGTGGCTGTAGAAAAGTAATTATAAAAGGTAGGTGAAAAAACATCTTTTAATTGTCTTTTCATCAAAATGAGTAATTTCCAGATTTACAAGTCTTTGAAATGCTCCTTGCGTCATAATTTTTGACAATTTTTTTTTTTTAAATTTATAATAAAAACTCTTGTATAACATCAAAATAATGTCAGATTTCGTCATCATTCAGATTATCAAAGTTTAATTTAAGTGTATAAAATTACAAAAATTTCATGAAAATTCCGAGTACAAGCATAAAAATGTTTCCTAAAAATTAACTATTCAACAAAAGCCCAAATTAATACATAACTCTGTTCAAAATGTATTTCTAAGCAATATAAATGCAAAATTAAGGGGGAAAGTTAAAAATTAGATCGCAAGGAACATTTTTTTAAAATTTTAATTTCAATTTAAAAATAATTTTTTTAAATATTTATAAAATTTTATAAGGTGTTTAAAATATTTATACTTTAATGAATATATATGCAAAATTTCATATCTCTGAGGTAAAAATTTCAAAAATCGCTTTGTAATGTCCACTATCCCCTTAAGAAAATTGTGAGAATAATGGAGAAACAGTCAGTAACTGAAAATGAGTTGTAAACGAAGTTGTATATATAGCCGATAGATTACGAACAATAGTCCAGGCTCGACTTGGAAAGTAAGTTTGCAGTACAGTGATGATACAGAAAGGGGATACATTAAGGAGGAAAAGACTACGAGTGTAGTAAATAAATAATTAAAGTTATGTCAGAGCATGTATCTCCTTATTTGATGGCTCCCCTTCTTATATTCGAAACACTAAGAGGTAAAGAAAAGAAAATAACTAACTTTTGTAGTTAAAAAATTACACAACATTATCTAAAATGGATATGATGAAAATAGCTACATTCAGTTACAACTTTTAAAACAAGTGCTGTCAGTAATATTAAGTTTCAAGTCACGGAAATGTAAAGGGGACGTCACCCCGTGCTACAATTTATATGTACTATAAACTTTGTGATAGTCCTTTCATGATTTTATTTAAATGATGCTTTAGTTGGATATAAGTTCATCTTGTAAAGAATTATATAGGTTAATCTCAGCTTGTATTAGTACGTTGGGAGGAGACTCCATGTTTTAAAACAAAACTAATAAACCATAATACTCCGAAAGTAAACAACACGTGTAAAGGCAATCAAATCTGAAAGTTTTATTTTTTAAATAAAATTTTTGTGTTGACGGCAATGTCTCCGTTGAGAAAAAAATAACTACAACCAATTTCTTCTTTTATTCAGAAACAAGTGGGTGTTCTGAGATCAAAGAAGCTATACTATTTTTCAAAAAAAAAAAAAAGTAGACGCAAGTGGGAAAAAAATCTCTCTCGTGTGTGTCCTTGTGTCTTCTTAACTACCCTGTTTGCTGTATGAATAATCAACTATAAAAAAACTTCACTCAAAGAGTTCTCACCCAATGAGAGAACACTTCGTCTCTTATCATGTTCCAGATAATCGTTAAAATTCTCTCGGCTTGGATAAAGGAAGCTGAAAGAGAAATTTTATATTTAGACAAGAGTTCATTCAGATGTGAATTTGTAGTCAGCAAGTGTGATAACTAAAAAAAATAAATAAATAAACAAGAAAATTGTTTCAAGTGCTGCATTAAAACTGAACTCTCGGTAGAGGAGTGCCCTGAAACCACCAACTGGAGAAAAAAAGAGGAACACTGATTATTTTTCAGACAGTTCACAAATAATTTACACTAGCTTGTGCAAATAGAGATCATCTCTCTGTATTTGTATGATTTTTATTTATCTATACGCTTATAAATGTGTTTGTAAGAGAGAGAGAGCGTGTGGGTATGTATCTGTGTATTTTTCTGCATGATATACGTAAATTCTAAAAAGTACCACACGCAGCGAAAAGTAATTGCGCAAAATAATTCAAAGGAAGTGTGTGAAGATATTATACCTCTCTATGGTTATCAGGGAAAGTAAGTTTTAAAAAAAAACTAATTGAGGAGTTGACGTTGAAAAGAGGGTAAGTGCCAAAATTTTCGAAAAGTATTTTTTCACTGATACAAGGGTTTGTTCCAAGGCTAATGGCGTTGAAAAGAAGGTAGGTGCCTAGCTAGTTTGGTTTAGTACTTAGCTAGGCACTTACCTTCTTTTCAAGAAAGGTAATGCGAAAAAATACTTTTCGGAAATTTTAACGACAATACCTCAATTCTTTGTAGTTTCTGCTCAAAAATAATAAGAAAAATTCAAAATATTACGCGTTATATACTAACTGCCAATTATTAAGTGAAAAGAATTTTAATGAATTCTGAATAACAACAGGATAAAAGCAAAAAAAAAAAAGACAATAATCTCAAACCGGTAAATTAGGATTTAAACAAAAAATATATTTTATAGGAAATATCTCTTTTCAAATTGCATTATTTACTAACTGGAAGTTTTTACCTATCCCACTTCGAAATCCTACTGCTGCACCAAATCCGGAAAACCATGATTCTCAAGTTCGAAGAGGTTTGTTGTACAGAGAAGACCTGTATTTTCCAACACAAGAACTGATGTGTTGTGGTGAGGCGTTTAAAAGAAAACTAATTGAGGTGTTGACGTTGAAAAGAGGGTACGTGCCAAAATTTTCGAAACGTATTTTTTCACTGATACAAAGGTTCGTTCCAAGGCTAATGGCGTTGAAAAGAAGGTAAGTATTTAGCTAAACCAAACTAGCTAGGTACTTACTTTCTTTTCAACGCCATTAGTCTTGGAACAAACCCTTGTATCAGTGAAAAATTACTTTTCGGAAATTTTGGGCCCTTACTATGTTTCAACTACAATGCCTCAATTCTTTGTAGTTTCTGATGAAAAATAATAAGAAAAATTCAAAATATTACGCGTCATGTACTTACTGCCAATTATTAAGTGAAAAGAATTTTAATGAATTCTGAATAACAACTGGATAAAAATAAAAAAGAAGGCAATAATCTCAAACCGGTAAATTACGATCTAAACAAAAAAAAATATTTTATAGAAAATATCTCTTTTCAAATTGCATTATTTACTAACTGGAAGTTTTTACCTATCCCACTTCGAAATCCTACTGCTTCACCAAATCCGGAAAACCATGATTCTCAAGTTCGAAGAGGTTTGTTGTACATAGAAGACCTGTATAATCCACCACAAGAACTGATGTGTTGTGGTGAGGCGTTTAAAAGAAAACTTATTGAGGCGTTGACGTTGAAAAGAGGTTACGTGCCAAAATTTTCGAAACGTATTTTTTCACTGATACAAAGGTTCGTTCCAAGGCTAATGGCGTTGAAAATAAGGTAAGTACTTAGCTAAACCAAACTAGCTAGGCACTTACCTTCTTTTCAACGCCATTAGCCTTGGAACAAACCCTTGTATCAGTGAAAAAATCCTTTTCTGAAATTTTGGCCCTTACTATGTTTTAAGTCTGAATTCTTTGTAGTTTCTGATGAAAAATAATAAGAAAATTCAAGATACTACGCGTCATGTACTTATTGCCAATTATTAAGTGAAAAGAATTTTAATGATTTCTGAATAACAACTGGATAAAAATAAAAAAAAAAGAAGGAAATAATCTCAAACCGTTAAATTGTGATTTAAACAAAAAATTATATATTTTATAGAAAATATCTCTTATCAAATTGCATTATTTCCTAAATGGAAGTTTTTACCTATCCGACTTCGAAAGCCTACTGCTGCACCAAATCCGAAAGACCATTCTTCTCAAGTTCCAAGAGGTTTGTTGTACAGAGATCCAACACAAGAAATGGTGTGTTGTGGTGAGGAGTTAACGGTGCAGCATATTAGTACAATAAGGAAAGGTCTCGAATCCATTTACAAACCTCAAGGATCTCAGATGTCCACTTTGCAGCCTGGAGTAAGCCATCTGACACCCTCTGTTACCTCAAAAATTTCCCGGTCCAATTACCCGTATATCTGTCATGTGACGGAGGCAGTCGCCACAATTTATTAATCAGCCCTTTTAATGTTAAGAAATTTTCACTGAAAGTTAGTCCGATGATGGTAATAACAAGTCTTTACAACCCCCTTTTGCCAGTCCATCAGCCAACTCGTTGCAAAAGATTCCAACAGTACTTTTTGTGCACTTTTTTAGTTCCCGAACGTAGTACTACCTCACTCTCCCCTTTTAGTTTCACCATCAGTCCATCCGATGAACCACGGCGAATACTTTATTTTTTTTCTGTTCCATGTGATAACTGTTAAATCAATGGGTATTAAGCACAATGGGTATAAAAAAGAAAACGAATAGTGCTATGTGTCTAGGATTAATCGCGAATAGTTAAAGAATATGCTGGAAAAAATTTCACTGCAATTGTCAGATCTCAGTTCAAAGGAATTACATATGGAACATAATGTTTTGTCAACAGCATTATTCCCGTAAGCAGAGGATGTTCTAAAAGAAATAGGGTTATACTTGTTACGTCTAATAAGAAGTCCTGCAAGTTGCAGTACTGAGGCTTCTTATAAGCGTATGAGCCTAAAGTTCGTTGCACACCTGTGATGTATTTGCTTACACTTGAGGCGGTGAAAGGCAAAGTGGTGTAAGTCAGTAAATCAAGTGGTGTAAGTCAAAAGAGTTTTATATCAAAAACTACAAAAAATTCCACCATAAATTGAACAAATTATAATTCTTAATAATTATTATAATATTTCAAATAATAACTATTTGCAATTCCACTATAAATTGAACATGGAGATTACATTTTTGCCCTCAAATGAAAAAAGGTGAAAATGTGACTTACACCACTTTGCCTTTCACCGCCTCACTTAATGACTTAATTTTACGTTGATATGTGATATTCTTTTGGTGTTGTTGTTGTTGTTTAGGACCAAATAATTAAGATATACAGTTTTATTTTAACTGCTATTGTTGATGATGATAATGTCGAAGAAACAATGCTTAGAAACTTTTCCAATTTTTAGTCACAGCATTTGTAAGCAATTTAATCACCTTAAAACAATGGAGGCATGCGTGTGTTGGAGCAAGCAAGGAAGACAGAGCATTGGCCTTTAACATACATTTATTTAATAAATCACAAAATTCAATTAAATTGTAATTGCTACAAGCACAATAATCCCTTCATATTGACATTTTACATTCAAGAACTCAGAAGCAGAGGCAAACTATATGGTCAAAGTAATGATTTTTAGAATCTATGGGGAGACACTTACTACAGCTGAAGTATGCAGCGATAAAAGATGGCATCGACGACAGGGACCCAAAATCACGTCATATACAGGAACATCTTGGCGGGTTACTGGCACATCTCCTAGACTCTCTATCATCTGAGCTCTAAGAAAAAAGTCTGAGATAAATCTTGACCTCCTCTCCTATTCCTCTCGTACTTGGAGAGGCTGTTGTCCGTTTACAGGGGGGCCATTCTGGCCCGCCCCTCTTTTTCATTGGGCAGTGGGCTGTTTTTCTCTCAGTAGTTCCTACATCACACTCCACCACTATGGGAAAAAAATTATTTTATTTATTTTTTTATAGTCGACTCATGGCCCTGTTCATAGTAGCTGCGATGTAGAAGCGGAATGGAATAATTCCTCACGGTGTGTGGCCAATAACGAATCTATTGTAAAGGCTGCAGAGACAGGGGTAAATAGGGGCTTGTAAACCAGGAGGAAATAGAAGAATAGCTGTCGGTGTGGTCATTGATAGCGATCTAAAGTCTATAAATATTGCAAGATGGATGTCTTTATTTTATGGCCCACAGTAAAACCTTCAGATGATAAGGGTCAAAGTGGTATTGCAAATGAAAATTACGGTGGTAAGGTACTTCGTAGACTATGGACAGGGGCAGCATAATAAGGAACCAATTGGGGCAGGAACATCTGAGAGAAAAACAGCCCACTGCCCAATGAAAAAGAGGGGGGGGCCAGAATGGCCCCCCTGCAAACGGACAACAGCCCTTCCAAGTACGAGAGGAATAGGAGAGGAGGTCCAGATTTATCTCAGACTTTTTTCTTAGAGCTCAGATGATAGAGTCTAGGGGAAGTTTACTTTAAGAATTTAAATGCGAATCCTATGATTTTAATCCGTTATTCCATGACGTAGCGGTATATAATACTTCGAAACTAAAACTCGCACAGCTAAATTTTCGCACTTTTTTCTCAGGAATTCGAATTCATGTCGTAAAATACCCTCATAAATATTCCATGCTCTCTGAAAGCGTGTGCTTGCAGTTTGGCAGTGTAATTAATGCGAGTTCGGAGGTACATTTATATTCCGATTTACACTGTGCAACACAAAAACTATTAGTTTGTCTGAGCTCTCCTTTTGTGACGAAATATTTTTTACCGAATAAATATATCTGTCCACGGTACATATCCTTATTATAATAATACTTAGAAAATATCAAACTCTTATTAACGACTGTTAACGAGGATAAACTGTTCTTAGTAACTATTTTAGTTTAATATGGTCGTTAAAATATGTTAAACTACTGTAAACACTATGAAAAAGTGCAGCACAAGTGATATTTGTATACCTGTCTAGGTGATGATGTACTTTCATGTCAAATGAATATATCTTCCCCCAATTCGTATACTTGTTATAAGCATCAAATTATGAAAATATTGAAATTTGATTTTCTGCTTTCTATAGAGATAAACAGTTTGAAGTAGAAATTGCCATAGCTTTCTTTGTCTATGCCTGGGCATGTCGAGTTGCCGAGTCTATAATGAAGGTAAAATGACTGCAGGATATGTTGGAGGTGCCTAATTAATAAAGTGTAATGGCCTAATAATTGAAACAATAACGATTCGCCTGTCTTGATCACGACTCCCGTAAAAGAAATTGATGCATTCTTGCTTGTCATGAAGAGCCTTTGTATTAATTAAACTTTCAATCGAATTTACTTTGCATTACGGAAAGGGAATGTGTAAATGAATATGTGTATGCATTAAATTTTGTAATACCTTACCATGAGTTTCCCCTCAAGAGGTTTGTTACTTCTGAAAAAAAAACTTTACAAAAATTCACTATAAAAATATTTAAGGTGCGTGTATTCATTGCGCTGTATACATTCTGCCGCGAAACATCCATATAATTTTTATTTTCGTTTTTTAATTTCTCATGAAGGCTTACAAGACTATATAAAAAATAAAAACAAGAACAATTAGACAAAAGAGAACTAAAACGTCCATGAACCCAAAAGTTTCCTAACTATGCAATATCTCTCCCACACTGGAGATGGAGGTAGAGAGGGATTACTCAGTTTATGGGTAAAGTCCATGCCCTCTCGTCGGTTACAGGACTTGCAAAAGGGTTCTGAAACGATGTTTATATGGCAGAGATGTTTCAGTAGGCGATCGTGACCCGTCACTAGTCGAAACAAAGCGACCGCTCTCTGCCTCGGCCATTCTGGGGTTTCAACCACATTTGAACCCCTTGACAACAGTTCATGCGAGAGGGGTTCCTAAAAGTCTCCCTTATGCTTACTCCGCACCAACGGCGACGGAGACGAAAATCATGTATCTTCGTTGTTGCGCATGCGTATTGCAAACAAATTTTTACTCCCCCGGCTCCGTCTCTGGTCTCTGCGGTTTCAAATTGGAAAGAGTTCAACTTTTGTCTCTGCCGCCATGCTCGACAGCCAATAAGAATAGAAAGAGAAGATTATGCGCATGCGCAAATAAATTGCCTCTTCTCCACGTCTCCTAGCGGCGTGAAGGTTTTTATGACAGCCACAGAGACAGGTGGCAAAATGTGTCTGTCTTTCGTTGTTGTCGCCGTTGGTGTGGTATAAGGATTACAAGAAACTTAAGCGAGTTGTAAGGGACCTCTTTACTGGATGTTTGCACAGATTCAACCTTTTTAGCCAGAGCGCCGGCCAGCTCGTTACCCCGGATGCCGCAGTGGCCTGGTATCCACTACAGGGTTATCTCCATACCGTTATTGTGGAGTTTGTCCAGTAGTAATGGGAAAAATATAAAATGTTAACAGAGGTGAAATTTTACAAACTCTTTCATACCATGAAGACGTCATTAAATTTACAAGGCGATATGACTCATTTTATCTGATAATGACAGACCATATTTCACTATGTTACTCACCTTCAATGATCGTAACAATTGCTAATATCTCACATGATAATAATAGAAGGATTTAATCCTCTAGACCAGGGGTGTCAAACTCGCGGCCCGCGACGAACATTTTTGAGGCCCGGCCAATATACTGGCACACAATAATATATAATAAAATAACCGACGCAGAATTATAATAAGATAGGAAGAATTCGCTAAGTGTTTTTTTTAATGATACTCTTTTTTTGCTATTATTAAACAAAATGCATATATTTATGTTGAATATACTGTAATTAGGTGTAATATTTCTTTGCGGCCCACCTATAGTTAAACCTTGTTTGTTTGGCCCAAGGTAGCCTTTGAGTTTGACACCGCTGCTCTAGACGTTTACTTAACATTCTATGACAGTTTGACTAGATTATGCATATGTCACCCCTATGTACTCGTTTGGAAAAAATTAAAAATCTGAAAAGATTTCCATATTTGATATTTAAAAAAAAGGATTTAACTAAATATTTTGGGGGGATTTTTATTCGAATATATTTGTCTGTTTCAACATTTTCGTGTAGCAGTATTTAAAAGGAGTGTAAAATACCGCAAGTGTGTGTTCAAAACTTATGTTGGGAAATGAATCTGATTTAAAAGATTTGAACGAAACGTAATATAAGATAGGTAAAGATTCACATAATTAATGGGATCCTTTTTATACGATACCATAGCGAAATACACACAAAGAAATAATCAACCTTATGAACTCTTCAAAATATATAGAAAGCAAAATTGAATATTTTAACTGTTGTTGGAATGCATAACAATATTCCGGAAAAGAAAAAAAACATTGTATTAAACACGTATATAATATACTAAATATCTGAATAGGAAGGATTTCTTTGACACCAAAAACTGACTTCTAGAGACCTCTAATTATGAAAGTGAGCATACACTTAAAATTCTTAATGAATATACATTAAATAATCACATTGTCAATTCATCTTCGATTAATAAAAGATTAGAGACAAAATAGAGCATTCAATCGTCTCAGATATTACGAAAAAGAAAAAAAACTTAAACACCTGTATGTGAGGTCTTTGTTCCCTCATTACATCAACAATAAAGGAGAAAAATCAGAAATGACATAAGTTCTGTTTTTCTTTTTTTTTACTTTTTACTTTCCCAGACGCTCCTAGAGGTCATACAGATTGCTTTTAAGTGGGCCGCGTAATTCTATCGCAGAGGCAAATGGAAGAGTGTTGCGGTCAAAATAAATAAAAAAAATTGCGCAAAAAACAATCTTTTCTTTTAGGGAGAGGGTCGATCCAAAAAGAAGGTGCGGACTTCAAGAAAAGAGAAAGGAGACTGTGACTTTACGACTGAGGGCACTTTGATTTTCTTACTTATATTTTCTTGTTGTGTCACCCTTGATAAAAAGAATATGTAGCATCTCTAGAGAAGACAGGCAAACTTGAGTGTCAAACACTAGTCGTGACAGATACGAGTTATTTGATTCGCTGATGCATAAAGAAGCGGGATTTTTTTATGTAAATGGAAATCCACTCACTTTGTGATACGTTGCTATACATTTCCGTAGCTACTATGCAGATGAGAAATAGCATCCACTGAGCCATTTCAAAGCACATTCGAAACACTTTTACAGATTACCGTGGTACAATAAATCGCTTTTTTACCCGAAAGTTTACATACAACGTACTCTATCGTCTTTGGTTTATTTGCGTGTAACAGTACTCATTGTTGCCAGACATGAGCTGAATTCTTAACTGAAAGATGCATAACTGAAATTTTAAAAAAAAGTTTAAACGAATTTATTTATGTGAAACTAGCTGAAAACACGTATTTCTCAAAGGAGTACTTTCAAATTAAATACAACAGTCAATGTATGCAATTAATGCCAAAAATATGTATATATATATATATATATATATATATATATATATATATATATATATATATATATATATATATATATATATATATATATATATATATATATATACATATATATATACATATATATATATTTATATATATATTTATATATATATATATATTATATATATATATATATATATATATATATATATATATATATATATATATATATATATACATATATATATATATATATATATTTATAATAAATACAACGATCAATGTATGCAATTGATGTAAAAAAACGAAAAAATATATTTATAAAAAAATCGTAACGGATATTTTTATAGACAAAATAATGTAGAAGAAAATATTCAAATTAAATCTAATGGAACATACTAAAGAATATAGTACAGTTTGAGAAACATTTCTTTTACTGTATGTTAATATTTTTTTGATAGTGTCCAATCGTCTGCCGCATTAGCAAGAAAAAAATGTTTTTTGTCTATTTAGTTGTTATGCACGTGACGCAAAATTAAAAGAAAAGAAACCACGTGATCAGCATTTAATAAATTAAATTCTAAAAATTAATCTTTAAAAATTCACCAAAAATCAGAAAATGGAGGTAAAGATTCGAAAAAGATTTCATTTTAAAGGAGTTTTTATGATCTTTCCCGTGATATATATTTTATAACCCTCGAATTATTATTTTAAATGTAAACTTTAAAGAATGTTACAAAAACAGCTTAAAATTTTGATTTAAAAAAAACTAAGAAGAATTTTTCAAAAATCTCTCTTAGTGTACCCCTACACTATAAGAAGAATCGCCATTTAAAATTTCAGCCATTTATGTCCAGCGATTTGGTCTGTGCGTTATATGTCAGTCAGTTACGAAACTGTTTTATATATATATATAGATTATAATTTATTAAGTAGATACATTTTCTTATGATTGAACACGAGCCACTTCAAAATTGAATATTTCGGAATTCAGATTACTGTGATATCGAGAAATTACTCAATACCTTTTTTTTTTTAATATTTATTATTGTCAGACTGCATATGCGTAACGACGTCACTGCTTCTTTAATGCTACGTTTTAATCACGTCATAATGCTGTAGGGGTAAATAATACGGATGATTAAACGTAAAATTTCACCAAAAGTTAGATACCTAGCCAAAACTTAAAAGTCTTATTCCTTTCTTTGTAAGAAAGTCCAAGACACAAAATTTTATTTTTCTTAGTTACTTCCCTTTTGTGATGAATTTTTCCCCTCAAATATGCCATTCTATGAACATACTTAACAATTTTAAATTTTGTTTAAAAAATATTCAATATTCAAAATTTAAAGCCTTTTTTATTTTTTATATACGTATCTGATGAGGCAATAGCTTTATTTACAAAATTTTTCCCTTTATGTGCTTAGAAAAGGTTTCTACGTGATTATAAAATTCCTTTCATTTCACAATTACTTTTACAGAGTAAATTTTGCCTGAGGGAAAACATTGTTTGAATTTTTATTCTTAATCAGAATCCAGAAGACAGTTTTATGAAAATAGAACACTGAAATTCTGTACAAAATTTCTTAGGGCTAACTTGAGGTAAAGTTTTGCTTATTCATTCAGAGACACGGGAAAGGGTGAAAAACTCCTTCCAAGACCAATAGACTTTAAGCCCTTATGAACTATAAGACACGCATAGTCAGTACAACCTAAAATTGTTTTATGTAGTAATGCAATCATCATACAAACAGGAAGTTTTTTTTCTTTTATCCAATGCGGAGGCACTTGTATTCAAACATTGGCCCTTACTACTCCGCAGTTTTATTGTCCATTTTATTGTGGGGGCACCATATAGGCGGACAGCATTACCCCCTATGAAGGGACGACACGAACGGAGGCATTTTTCGTGGCGCAACGCTGGGACTCGATCTGAGCACCCTCAGCACCGGAAACCAGCGCGCTGTACCACTGGGCCGCCACAAGCCCACAAACAGGAAGTTTATGTTATTTTATTCTGAAAGCTGCATGGTATGTTTTTAACCTTAAAAAATCTTATCCCCTTTTTGAGACAGTATCTCGGACTCTTTTAAGCGTCAAACCACTATAGATTGGGGGAAAATCTTAAAATATTCACTGTAAACTAACAAAAAGAAACTCTATTCGTGAATACCAAAAGTGGACTGGGATTTCTTCATCAACAGATAGTTCCTTTAAAGATGAAGAACGAGTTTATAATGAAGAATGACTTATGAAATCAATCTTCGTTCGCTAGTTTTGGTACTAGCATTTCAAGAACTAAGGTTACTTAGGATATTATGTATTGATGGTAAATTTCCTTATAGTGCAAATATGAATACAGTTGAAATACTTTGAGGTAAAACTTATGCCAAATTAGTTAATAGCACTTTTATTATTTTTCATTGGATAAATTAAACATGAGTAAAAAAAATCATAATTCAATACAGCACAAAAACTACGTTCGTAACAATGTGGCATACATACGATGACTCCCGGCCAATTTTTTTTTTCGACTCCCTTTAATAGCAGGATCACAAGCTATGATGTTAACTCTGGCGTTATCACTAGCAAAAAAATTTCGGGTAGTCTCTTCTAACGAAACTACCGCGGTTATTAACGTACCTCCTTTGTATGTATGTATGTATATATACATATATATATATATATATATATATATATATATATATATATATATATATATATATATATATATGTGTGTGTGTGTGTGTGTGTGTGTGTGTACGTGTTATGTATATATATATATATATATATATATATATATATATATATATATATATATATATATATATATATATATATATACATATGTATGTATGTCAAAATTTTGACGCATTTTGGTACTTTTCTGTTTAACTGTTTACTGCTTGCCCAAGCGATACAGACTGGGTTTGGCACGCTGCCAAAATTATAACTCGTGACGACGGAACGTTTTTGAGTCTGAAATTTTACTTTCCGGAGCGCCGTTATGGAGGAACATAATCCTACATTAAAATCTACATACTGCTGTTTTTCTATATTTGGCTGAAAGAACGGGTAAGAAATACCAACTTATGTCATACATCATAAAGGTTATTAGAGAAAAACAAAATAAAATTGCAAATTTCTAATTAAATGCGTATTTTCTTTTCACTCGAAGTTTTTTAAGGCGATTAGCAACCACAAGTTAAGAACAACACTGCTTCAGAGGTGCTAACAGAGGTGTAACCTAAAGAGTGCTAAGGAGGTAACTTGAATTGCTACCTATCCCAATAATCTTTACCTTTTATTCACCACTCCTTCTCTTTAACATTCGCCGACTCTCTCTGTCTCACAGAACCCATCAAACCTAAACATTCATGCACAAAAAAATAATTTACGTTCCGCAGACCTAAGTGTTACATCCTTCAATACCTCAAAATGAAAGACTCTTTATGTTGGGAAGAGTGTAGAATGGTGTGTGTCTGTCCGCGCGATGCTCAGTGTTTACGTTTCGGCTTTTGGAGCACCAGATGCTCCATCCTGTGGCTGGGCATCCCTTCCTTCTGGATATTTTGAGATCCCGAACTGATAGCGCTAATGACGTAAATTGATCGATGCGCCGCGCCATCTATAATTTTTTTATAGTCCTCAATGAACGGAGCTGAGTGATCAAAAATGTTTAATGACAGCATGAGGAAGTTAACGATTCGTCTATTCCTAGACGTTACCCCTTAGCCCGGAAAGAAACAAAAATGTTCTGGCTAAGTTACTAGCGAGAAACGAATATCCGTCACTAATGGTGACAATACAACACTTTCAATGTTTATTTTCGTTGTTCTTGAAATACAGAGACCTCAAAGGTCAAATAATAACTGTATTACTAACTTTTTTTTTCGTTTTAAAGTCAGAGTTGTATTTACATATTATCCAGACTGTATTTTGTATTTTACAGTGAGACACCCAATCACTTGATTGTATTTTAAATGTCTGAAAAAGGTGTCTCGGTACAATTAAATTTCAGAAAATCTATAGTTCCATCATACAGCTTTGGTATACCACGGTTAAGACTATTTTGGAAGTTATGGAATGCTTGAGACGCAATATTCTGGTTTCTCATTTTCATTCTTTCAAATTTGGATTGGTTTTGAGCATTACTGTCAATTTTTTTGCTACACGAGAACTAATTAGACAGGAACCTACTGCTTAAAGCCGATTCCGAACGGCTAAAAACGACCATGCCAAAAGTGGGACTCAAACCCACAGACTTTGGTATCGAAAGCCAGCTCCCTAGCCATTCAACCATCGCCCGCTATCCTTTTTTAAAGACACTCGGTGTTGGAATTTTGTAGTTACCAAGATAGCCCTTAGCTATGTGGCTCTTACCTCTTTGTCTAAATACAGTTTAAATAATAGTGGACGCACCTTTACCATCATAAAACCTTCTAATAATACTTCCTATGCCAAGAAAATGCATTTGCCAAAAAAGTGCAACAAAAAATGGGTGCACTTAGCCCTTAGCTATGTGGCTCTTACCTCTTTGTCTCAATACAGTTTGAATAATAGTGGACGCACCTTTACCATCATAAAACCTTCTAATAGTACTTCCTATTAAGAGAGAAAATATTTCTTGCTTTCCAAGTACTCCTGATATATTTTATTCGTCTTTTTACTCTTATAGCATATTTTATTTGTGAGTATTTCAACCTATTTGCTTTTTTACAAATTCTTCTTAAGTATTAGAAAACGAATCATATTATTTGAACATTTTATTAATAAAAAGAGGTTTACATTCAAAGTTGTTTTTACTTCCTCTAATAAATATTTAAAATTAGAATTCATTTTTCGGGCGATTACTTCTGTTAAGAAGTAATCGTTCATTTATGAAAATCGTCCCCAATGTCTCAAAAAATCAAGAAATATTGCTATTTCTGAAAATCAATTCTCATTAATTTGCTTAAATCTGAAAAGCATTATATAAAAATTTCAATACTTTATAATGACCAATAGCCAGGGCTGGTTCTCGAAATACGGTTAGTCCAATTAGAAACATCCCAGAATTATAAATGGTGCGTTAAGGCTGCTATGTACAAACCCTATTGGATTCGCTCACCTCAGTGTTAACATACGGAGAAATGTGTTTACTATTTACAGCTATATAAATGCTGATAATCCAATAAAAATGGTATTTTCAGATAACCTGAACTATTCTGCACCCTGCAACAGGATTCGTTTTATAAATTTCGTCCACCAAAGGAATTTAGGAGCGTTTAAAGCACACTATATCAGATTTTTTTCCCCTGAATAATTTGAATTTTAAAATATTACTTGCATTTAAAAAAAAACGAAAAATACCCCAAGGTGTAAAATTTTTTTCCTATATCACGGAGGACAATTTTTAAAAAAAATCTTTAAATCCAAGTCGGCAATCCTTGTACAAATTTTCTCCATAGGTTAACACTGAGGTGAGCGAATCCAATAAGGTTAGTACACAGCAGCCTTAATTGGTGTGTACTTTCATTGTTTTAAAATCTATTTTCATACAATTTGGCTGTAGTATTTGCAATACTCTCAAGCAACCACGAACTTTAATTTGTGTGAATATACTGAAAATATTTGCAGTAATTTCATATTTAATGTTAAAAATTTATTATTGGCTATATTGAAAATGCTCCTCGCACCTTAATTTTTTCTGCAGTTAAGGAGTTTCTATTTATAAGAGACCTTTCATTCCTTAAAAACTTAACTTGCCATTTACTCTAAATATTCATTCCATTTATAATGAAGAAAACGATTATTTTTAGTAGCCTTCTTTTTCTATTTAAAATAACAACGTTCATTAAAGTACGAGTTAAAGTTACCACAAATTACAATATGTACTGCAGTATTTGCTAACGTTTATTTGGCAATACCTTCATGGCATAAAGTATCAACTTGAAATTAATACAATTATTAGGAGATGTGCTCATGGAATATTTCTAACGTATAAGTATTCATAAATTACAGCGACCCAAGCTAGTGCTCATACGCCTTTAATCAAACTGACAACCGGAAGCTACGTAGCAATGCCCGTACTCGCAGCCGAGAGTTAATTTCCCAGGTTCGGCGCCATTTTGCATTCATGTAGGGCCCGAGGATGCCGGATATACAGTACAGATCTGCAATCCACACAAGGCACCCCGAGCCCCCTTTCTAACGTATAAAGTACGTGAAAGTTTAACGAAATTAAGAAAATACAGTTTAATCAAGGGGAAGATTTGGTTACAAAAAAAAATGCTTTTATCTCGGCAAACAAGCTTCAGAAGCAAAAACAAAATTCTCTTTATAACAGTTATTAATTAATACCTAGTTTCAGTATTCACTAAGATTTTAAAAGATATTTTCTGTTGAATTTCAGTGTTTTGAAAGTCAACTGTCCCCTTAACTGGTTATTCTACCTTAGACATGTAAGTAGGTCTCATTAAAAGCATAAGTAATATCTTTCTTTCTATTTTGGCAACAAAGACGTACGATGTTAACCTTACGAAATGTAATCCCTTTGTATATTACTCTTTTGACAAAACTGATTTTTCCCAACCGTGAATATTTATCCAGTGTTTGTCTAATGGTCCATTATCATTCTTCCATAAATTTGAATAACCCATCCACGACCGATCCCTTGAGCTCACATCCAAATGATGGTTCTTCCAATAGGAAAATTAAGGGCTTTCCAGTAACATTATCTTAGCAATGTCAGAAGTTCTCATTCTGAATACTAATCCTAGAAACTTTAGTACGCTATATGAGGGCTGAGATATTAAGATCTTTTTTAAATATTTATTTAATACTATTTTGTTAGGGGAGTCATTGGAAATAACACTTTCTGTCATTGTCTGGATTGGTAATTTGGTAAATTTCTTCCTCTTATGATACAAATGTTCAAATCTAGTCTCTTGGCAGATGGAAGTTTATGGGGCATCTGAGAGTTGAGATTTATCTTCCTATCGCAACAGGTGCTTTGTCCTGGAGACATTCGCTCATTAACACAGTGAATTAGCTGGCCTCTTTGTTATGGGGCACCATATAGGTGAACAAATACTGTTAACTATGACGGTACACCACAGAAACGTCAAAGCCTTACCCGAGATTCGAACCCGAGTCCACTTTGTGGAATCTCACAATTCTAAATACTACACGATGTCAGCGGCAAAGTTGAACGTCATCGAAAATATATAAAGAAATAAATAAAATATTTCATTCCACCAACTTGCGTTGGTCTCAGAATGAAAGGCGTCAATATATTAGTGGTGTTATTAAAAATAACACTTTCTCACATCACCGTGTTACTTCAGTTGAGAGGAAACGAGCCCCACCGTTGGTATACGCTGGTATTGAATGCCGGATTTTAATCCTGTTTGTCTTTTATCGTATGTAAGAACATAACTCGATATTTTTTTTTCTTAAAACTTGTGCATGTATTCATAACGTCAAAACTAAATTCAAGATATTTCTACATCCCTTTCCTAAAGTGCTTCTTTATCTTTTAAGGGGGCACAGAACCTTGAAGCTCGACGAAATGACTGTAAATATGGTCTAATTCTAACGACAAAAACTCAAATAATATTAGAAAATTAATTTTTTTTATGCATATAAAGTACATATCTTTAAATATGTCATATATATAAAAATAGAAATTATAAATCTATAAATAATTTTCAAATTAGCACATTAGAATTTTATATGATTAACTGGTGATTAAAAATCATAAAGTGCTGCGCGCATCATAAAATTGAGATATATGCCTACAGAAAACAATTTATGGTCAGAATACACTTGTAATATATTTACCTGTAATGTAAAACCAAATAAATTGTAATAAACATTATTTAAAATAAAAACTGAGCATAAAATTGGAAAACTTCAAAAATTATCACAATTATTTGCATAATTTTCCCACATTAAAAAAAGCATTCCAGAATTGTACGTTTTTCTGGTTTTAACATTTAGAGTATCATAAAATATACATATGAGTGTAGTTTTATCAGTTTCCTATTGATAGTTTAAAAATAATTACAAGGTAAAAAGAACTTTTTATATACCATGTTTTTAAATTTTCTGTTGAATCATGTGAACTTGACAATTCTATGTCTTAATGAATACTTTTTAAATTTTTTTGATGAATTATGCCATCAACTTGAAAGGAAATGAAGTTAATTGGAAGTTAACTTGCGTTTAATTTTTCGTTTCCGTCCCGGTCGATAGATGGCTGCACCAGTCTACAAAACAAAATTAACTGAAAAAGGATTCGATTCTGCTTAAAGATCGCGAAAAGTATTAAAATAAAGCATTATCATCGTGCTCTGAGCTATTCTAAAAGTTTCAAATGTCTAGCTAGTCGGGAAGTTAGTTAAAAATCGATTGCAAGATTTGTACCGGACAAGCACACATACACAAACAAACAAACAAACAAACAAACAAGACAGCGAGTTAATAAAAACATGGTAATAATGTTGCACGCAAACTCAAATTAGCAGTTAATCATATAAAATTCTAAACTGCTAATTTGAAAATTATTTATAGATTTATAATTTCCATTTTTATATATGACATATTTAAAGATATGAACTTTATATGTATAAAGGAAGAAAATTTCTTTTTCTCATATTGAGTTTTTTGTGGTTAGAATTAGACCATATTTATAGTCATTTCGTCGATCTTCAAGGTCCTGTGCCCCCGCTAAAATAATGTGATGATGAAATCTGTCCCCGATTGACACTAATTATCTGTATCCCCTCTGTCTCAGAGCTTTAAATAGGACCTTCCGTTCTTGCGTTAACTTAATATTACAAAATTACATTCCCCCTTAATATCAGATTTATCTGAAGAACTAATTTTGAGTAAAATCAACAAAGCTTAACTATTGAAATAACTGAAAGCTTTGCAGTAGATAGAAATGAATCTTAAAGCAGGTTTTCACTGATACTAAGAAATTCATTTACTTTTGATGCATGGTACCTTCAAAGGGTACTTACATTAACAGTACTGACTTGAGATTTTATTATCTGCTTGTAAAGACAAGGCATTCAACAATTAGTCGTTACAATATAAGCTTAGAAACATTTTACACGGTAGCATAAGAAACGCTGCGTTCAAGGCGGAAATATCGTGACTGTTTTTACCCATCATAGATATTCTAAAAAATTTCAGTTTCTTTGGGGAAACGGTAGAGTTAAACCGATGCATTACTTCCTGAAACTTAAAGTAGACTAGACGTGCAAACGTGCCAGAAAGGAGATACATAAAACCAAAGTATTTGTTGTTTTAGCTTCTGAGGAAAGAGGTTGGTGGAGTTAAATGTGGAAGAAGAGGGAAAAATGGGTAACGCCTAGAAAGTAGTTTTGAACAACTATATTCCTTAAGTATTCTCCAACCTTTTTCGAGTTGCGAGGTAATCGATAATACCTTACCATACTTTCATAAGAAGGCATTGTAGGAGGAAGAGAAAACACACATTAAAAGTAGATTTTTCAGACATTAAAAGTAGATTTTTTAGATATTTTAAACTTTTAAAGACTGTTTTCAAAGGCCAAATTTCACAGATATTTTTTTAAGAAATCATATGAAAATTTATTTTTTAGAAAATACTCCTTACCTAATAGGTAATAAGGAAATAACGCTTATATATTTTAAGTATGATAAAATTTTCAAAATGGCTTGACGCAGCAGGCTTTAAATATTTTTTAAGTGTTCCCCGCAACGAAACTTACGAGTGACCTTTACTTAACAAAATTTTGAAATTAACCCTTCCTTTTACTTAACAAAAATTCTATTGAAATTCTGCTTCAAGGTATTGTTTAAAATGACAAAAAGTCATTTTTCGTTTAATTTTGTTGTAAGGGGAACACACCCATCCATAACTCAATTAATATTTCAACTCTCCCGACCGGCAAACCTGCACCCATATTTAGGTAACTCCTAACTGTATCATGTGCATTCTAAAAAACTGCAGGCGTGCACAGTGGGTGCAAAATTAGACTAAATCAGGATACGTAAATTCGAGTTAAATAATTGGTACGGAGGTGTAGATGGTTCAGTAGCAAAAGGGTTAAGGATGCACTCTTGTTGCACTCTTTAATAGTCTTTGGTATAAAAGAGTATTTTGAAAATTTCGTCATTGGACTGAAAATTTAAGTCTGCTCTGTACTAACCCTATTGGATTCGCTCACCTCAGTGTTAACCTATGGAGAAAATGTGTCTACTATTTACAGCTACATAAAGGCTGATAATCCCATAAAAATGGTATTTTCAGATATCCTGAACTCTTTTGAACCTTTCAATAGGATTCATTTTATAAATTTCGTGCACAAAAGGAATTGATGAGCGCTCAAAACACACTATACCAAATTTTTCAACTAATTTAAATTAAAAATATTATTTGCATTAAAAAATGAAATAGAGAAATTCCGTAATAGAGAAAGAAATGCCCCATGGTGTAAAATGTTTTCCTCTATTACGGAATGCAATTTTTTAAAAAAATCTTTCAATCCAATCTTTCAATCCTTGGACACATTTTCTCCAGAGGTTAACATTGAGGTGAACGAATCCAGTTGGGTTAGTACACAGTAGCAACCTTAATGACAAGAGTTAATTGCTCTTCAGGAGCTTACTGAAGAACTGAACAGTGCACAAAATATTTCCTAACAGGAGTTCATGTCACATAACATCCAACGTTAAATTTCTATCTATAACTCACTAACAAATATTTTACTTCCGCTGATTATCTTATTCTTTAGGTACTAAACCTTCCAATTCACTGGTGAAGATTCTACGATAGCTTGGCTATCTGAAGCAAACGTCAGTGCCATCTATTCTAGCTCCGTATCAGTAGCATCTCTCTGGCATAGGGACTCACACGCTCCAGCTGGTTGACATCCCGTATAAGTAGCTTGCTTCGTACAAAAGTCGTTTTATCCAATTTGTGTACGTTTGTGCAACTTTTTCGCTTCGCATTCTGAGAAATAGTAGCAGGAAGGTTATTGAACACTTTCCATTTGGACTTCGACTAATAGGACCTAACTTGGTTACAATTCAGGTAATAGAGTAAAAAAAATTAGAACGAAACTAAATCAAAACAAGTCATATTTTAAATTCTACATGCTTTTTTTGTGTCATCATCTGCCGTAAACCTTTAATAATAGACTATATTTCCTTAGTATCAAGCGAAAGCGAATGGCTAGATCGTTAATATTCGGAACCAGGGTCTCCAGGCAGGGGCGGCTCCAGTCTCGAGTTTTTTTGTTTTTTGTTTTTTTTTAGGGGGGGGGGGGCAGCGTCGGCTCTTAGGGTTATATATATATAAACTCATTTAGTATTAGGTCTACATTAGGTCTCTTACTTCAGATTATATAATTTTAGGCTATGAAAAAAAAATACGCCAGGCGTTTTTTGTGAGGGGCAATTGCCCCTATTGCCCCCCCCTCCCCTGGAGCCGCCAATGTCTCCAGGTCTGAATCCTGCAATAAGCACAGATATTTTTAGCCGCTCATAATCTTCTTTGAGCCTATGTAACTTTTATCCTCGTGATGCAAAACAGAGCCGTAGCGCTCAAAACCTACCAACCAACCATCCAAAGTAGTCGATTACCTTAAAGATCCAATTTAATTATTCAGATGAAATAATCGATAAAATGTACTTCTTTTTACATCCAAATGTGATAGGAATACAACACCACGGCATTTTTTATTCACTGACTTGGTGGTACCAATATTTGGTGTTTGAAAATGTAGAATTTTTTTTCTGCTTATTCTGAAAAATACCCTCCCCCTTAAGGTGTGTAATTAAAAAACGGGAATTTCCGTTTTCAAATTACACCAATAAAAATAATTCACTTTCAATAAGGCTACAAACTGATATTTTACCCCACTGTCGGATCCTTGATCACGTTTCATTTCCACTACGCAAACGGTATACAGCGTCTGAAAAATAAAACTCTTTACCCGTGTACTTAACTGAAATGCAATTTTACCAAGAGCGAAATATTTCCTACATGAGTCGAACAGTCATCACACAGAAACCTGCAATTTAAGTGTCTGGGAGAAATTAGAAAAGGAAATTTCTCTCCCGAATAAGGTCAGCGGAAAAGACTTCGGAGGAATGCAACAGCACGTTTCAAAGGGTTGCTTTCATTCTCTGCGAGCAACAGCCAGACTAAACACCTCCTACACTTCCTAACGGAGATGAAAGACAGATCTTTGATGTATCCGGCTTCTATCGTGAGAAATACGTACTGATACTGGAAAAAATAAGAATAAATGCCCTTTTAAAAAAAATCGCAGTCAAACTTTCATTGAAGCGGAGCCCAAATTAGTGTTATCTGGGATCTGGGGAAAAAATTAGGTATCTTCCAAATATCTCACTCCCACTTGTTGTTTACAAGAAGGCTTTTCCGCTTTATTAAATTTATCGTTTGGGTTATTTGAAATTCATAACGACTGTTCTGCCCCGCATCCGTACTTTTATCATTTTTTTTTCTGCCGTTAAACTACCATTGCCTTTCGTTGGCGTAGTGCTGTTTTGGTTAGGACGCTGACTTTGAAAGTCAAAGGTCGATGGCTCTATTCTGATTCATAGCAAACCATCGTTAGAGAGGATCTCCATAGACAACACATTAGCAGTCCGTTAGGATATAGATGGTAAACATATTCCTCATAGGAAAACAATTTTCAGGTAGTCTCTTCTAACGAAACTACCGCAGGTTATTAACGTAGAATTACTTATCGTTGTTTATCTCTTTTGTACGTATATATGTATCTATATATATGTACGTATGTATATATATATATATATATATATATATATATATATACATATATATATATATATATATATATATATATATATATATCGTTTATCTAAAGTTTACATCTAAAGTTACATAGTATTTGCTAACTTTAGATAAACGATATAAACTATATATTCGTGCTTTGTGGTTAATGGCTGCTTTAGCGCATGGCCATGAAAGCTATTTGTTGTTTTTCTTCACCTTGTGTGTATATACATATATATATATATATATATATATATATATATATATATATATACATATATGTAAGTCAAAATTTTGACGTATCTTGGTACTTTCCTGTTTTAATTTGTCCAAGCGATAGACTGGGTTTGTTTCGCTGCCAAAATTATAACTTGCGAGGACGGATGGACGGACGGTTTTAGCGTCTGAAATTTTCCTTTCCGGAGGACCGTTATGGAGGAACATAATCCTACGTTAAAATCATCGTTTAAAGATATAATAAAAAACATTAAACTTTGGGCCAATACCCTGAGTAATTGGAGTAAAGAGCAAAGATTTCGTGCGGTTGACCGCATGAAATCTTTGGGGAGAATGTAAATGATTACATTCAAAAGATGGGTAACCCTATCATCGCCTGGATGATCTAGTGTTTGGACCACTGCCTGCGAAGTCCGCAAGTCATAGATTTGAACAATCGTCATGGCAAGCGATGGCTACAAATTGACACTTCAACTTTGACCTATCTTCCCTTATTCCAAATGCGACTTTTTTTCTCCTCCTATTTCCCGAAAAAAAAATATTTACACTAAGCACCTAAGAAAAATCTATTCCCGTATTTCAAAGTATAGATGACTTTTTGACATGCACTTTTTAATCTTGGAAATGGCCATATGATATGATTAATGTAAATAAATCCTTGGTACTTCGGTAAAGCACGTGTCTTTTAAATATTGCTACCCTTTTTTGTTTATTTACTTTTTTATCTGAGAGCGATGCAAGAGAAAGAAATCTTTGTAGAAACATGGCCGAAGCTTCCCGTTGCACATTTTCGTTATCACTAATTTGTTCAATCCATTAATTTCATCTCTCTTTCTGATACTAGACCCGTAATGATGATTGGCATCAGTTATTTGTATATCGTTTTTGAAGGACGCGATGACATTTTCATAGGAGACCATTTACTCTTAATTCGCTTTCAGGGTTTTCTGTTTTTTCCGCGTCATAAACAGGAAGTCATCGGATAAGGCGTGATTTTTTTTCTTACCTCATAACTTAAAGTTGACCATTCATAAATATTCCCAAATCAAATTTTCACGTAATTTAATATCTATACTTAGTAACGAAAACATCTTAATGAAATTCAGTGAGATAAATTAGAGTAAATTTAAAAAAACGATGAAAATGCCTTTATCCTCTTGAGGAAAGTGTTATTTATCAACCCATACAAATTATTTAACGAGAGATTTTGAAGTGAGAGGGCTTGAAACATGTGAATATCAGTTATGAAGAATTCCCTCTACTGCTGTTTATCTTAAATTGCATTTTCTTTTATGCATTCACCGAACTTTTCCGGCATTCGGGGGGGGGGGGGGGAGACTTATAAGACTTCTCTCAAATTCTCCCCCACTTATGCCTAGTGACACAGGTCTGTTTATATTTACTGATTTAATCAATCGACAATGCTGGATTTTTTTTCTCCGATGAATATTTGACATATATATACGTATGTGTGTGTATGTGTGTATATATATATATAGTGTGTGTGTGTGTGTGAGATGATTACATTTATCATTTATTTAAAATCCATGAATTATTCTTTTACAGGCATGCAAAGGTTGCACGACTCAGCCCTGTATTTGCGTTGGCGAGAAAGGTCCGTATGTAAGTAACAAATATTAACCTTTGCTTATTTAATTTACATATTCATTTGAATTAATAGCACTTTAATTATTGATATATCATTCAGAGTGCAGAACTCTCTCATTCATAGTCATTAAAAACTAATGAAGTCTTTTTCTTGAATGTCCGATACCATGCACTTTATATTTTATTTTCATATGTCAAGGGTCCACCAGGAGTGCCGGGTTTAGCAGGTCATCAAGGAAAACCTGGTCATGTGGGTCCAGAGGGCCCGCAAGGAGTGAGAGGAGGCCGAGGAGATAGGGGTTATCCTGGAGCGGATGGACCGAGGGGGATACGAGTAAGTACTTTGACACTTCCACGAGTTTTGTTGTTTGCATAATATCATTATATGAACAAGCGAATATTACCCTCATTGAAGTCACTTAATTTTGTTAACGTGCTAGTGTTATATCACTCCATTTCGATAACTTAAAATAATACCTTTTGCTTTCAGGAGAGATTGATATGCACACAGTCACTCCACAAAGGCATAACACAATTTTCGCTGAAAAGCCACCAAATCAAAGAGCCTTTTTTTAGAAGGGGGGGGGGGGGTTCTTTATTTGTCTCTATAAAAAAAATTTAGGAAAATTTTGTAGCCTTATAAGTTTTAGGAAATTTTTCCGCTAGTAGTAAATTATACAAAGTAAAAGGAGTTTACCGAACAATTTCCTGATGGCAAGAGCTAGATTTCTGCTCTTAGAAAATGAAAATACTATGGACTTGGTGTTGTAATATCTTTAAAGATTTGGTAACTTTTAAATGATTCATTCATAGGATTTTTACAGAAAAATGACAACGAAAAGTATCTCTTGATTTTTCACTTATAAACCTCCCACCTCATAGCCATTTTTGGATTAAAAGTTCCTTGATTTGGATTTAGGGATCACGGATTGTATGGATTAGGTGTAAGAAGAAAAGAAATAAAGAGTAGAAGTCTAACTACATTTTTGACTGTAGTTAGATAATTATAGGCTCGGTTGAAATATCTTTGAAAACACAGTACTTTTGAGATTTAATTATATGGGAATAGAACTGAATAGCGACAGTTAAAGGTATTTCTTGATCTTCACCAATAAGCTTCCCATCTTCAAAGCCCTCTATGGATGATAATTCTGTTGGATGTCTCCTGTTCTTCTATGGATGATAAACCGTTTAGATAAGGCGTAGGAGATGGGAAAAAAACAGAAGAGGCGAAGTAGATTTCTTATTGGCTGTAATTAGATTACAAATCTTAGAAATTGAGCAAATTATGGCCTTAAGGGCGACACCCTAAAAAGCAGAGTACTTATGAGGTTTAATGCAATAGGAATATAATTAGAAAAACAGAATGATGACATGTAAGCTAATTGGGAAAGACATACTTTTTTCCATGTTTATATTAACTCGCTTTCTTGTTTGTGTGTGTGTTTGTCCAGTACAAATCTTGCAATCGATTTTTAACTAACTTCCCGACTAGATAGGCATTTGAAACTTTTAGAATAGCTCAGAACACGATGACAATGCATTATTTTAATACTTTTAGCCATCTTTAAGCAGATTTGAAATCATTTTCAGTTAATTTTGTTTTGTAGAATGGTGCAGCCATCTATCGGTGGGGACGGGAACGAAAAGCTAAACGCAAGTTAATTTTTAATTAACTTCATTTTCTTTCAAGTAAGGGAATAATTCACCAAAAAAATTTTAAAAAGTATTTATTAATGCATAGAATTGTCAAGTTTGTATGATTCAGCAGAAAATTTAAAATCATGGTATATAAAAAGTTATTTTTATCTTGTAATTATTATTTCCAATGGTCCTCTCTTTGTTAGCAAAGTTTATAACAGTATGCGAATGATGCACTAGTTGCGGCACTCCAGGAAACGATAAAGCCGACATCCTTGCAAAAAACGGATGTAACTTGCGGCAGCCACACTTTAATCTGTCCTACCAGCAAATTTGTGGTGTAATAAAATATAAATTACAAAGGTCCCTTCGAAATCACTAAGCTGAAGCTGTGGTGGGTAAGGCCTGGAGTTCATTGCTGTGTTCTCCACTTCCCATGAACCTTCCTCGCTCGGTTTTCACTGCTAATTTTAGACTTTTAACTGGCCATGACTTTTTACAGGATCACCTGTGCCGTATTGGCGTGGTAGATAGCCCTGACTGTATCCTGTGTTCTTCAGGCGCTCTTGTGGATTTTACTCATTCGCAACCTGTCCTGCGCTTTCTTTTTTGAACTGTCCTCCTGACAATTTTCATAACAAGACTAATTTTTATTGGGCTGCCAGAGGGCTTATGCCCGATGTGGTCGCTGTCTCGACGCAGGAAAAAAAAAATAATGCATTAGTACAAACTAGAACAAAGTTTATACTTGTGCATTGTTCGAAAAGCGTAATGTGTTAGTCCGAAACATTTTTTATATACATTAACAACAGTACAATAATTTCTGACTGTTCTAAAGAAAGTTCGGGTACGAAATTTAGAATCGGTCTCGGGAGATCAGGTCTGTTGAGAGCTGAATCATAAATCAAATTGACAGAATGCACAGACAACACCCTGTTGGGCCGAGCCAATTGCAAATATATACACCTCCAGCCGCACCAGGAGCCTTGGACCAAGGTTTCGTCCTTGCTATAGGCTCCTCAGCAAGGCTTAACTGGTGAGTACGCTAGGAAAAAGGAATTTCTTCAAATTTTTACCGCTAACTGGCAAATCCAGCCCATTTTGAAAAGAACCATCGTCTATTACACCTTCTGCAATCTCCTACACAATATATTGTTACGAATTTTACGAGTCTATGGTAATCTAGCCAAATATGAGAGTTATTGCCAAATTGGCGATGGATTTGGTGACTTATTTTGGTCGCCAAATTTGACACTATGGTGCCAAATGGACGCCAACTTGCCGTCTAGACCTTTCTGGAAGCTTCTGGAAATATCTACCTGACTGACCGATAGGGGGCGCTTTGGAAGTCTCTGAAAAAAACTGACATTGGCATTGGAACTCAGTGTTCTCTTCTGCTGAGAATTAAATGTATTGAAAGTGCGTTAGGCGTGTATTGTATTGAAGACTCTGTTATCCTGACTTGCACTTTTAGAGTTTTCTGCTGTATAAAAGACAGTTGTTACGTGTTTTCTATTTGAATTTGTGTATTCGCCTGAAGAATTTACAGAATAATAAATTTATTTTGTGTGCACTTTCTGAAGAGATTTTTTTTAATCCTATCGAACCCAGGAAAACGGAACAATATCGACATCTGATTCTATTAATGTAGCATGCAAGAGCGAGAATCGCTAATGCTTATATTACTTAAACATGTGATCTAAAAATATTAAAATTAATTAAAATTGCCCTTGCAAAAAATAAAGGATACTATTCTTGAAATTACACAAAAAAGGTAGTTACACTTTGTAATGTTTCCTTTACAAGCGAAATCTTATTTGAAACTGCATAAGTGTGTTGAAAAGTGTTAACTAGATATTTAACTTTATCATTTCAGGGAGCAGATGGAATGCCAGGTTTTGAAGGAACTCCTGGTCAACCGGTAAGTAATAGTTCCAATGTAATATTTTTATTGGAAGGCATAACTGTTATCTGAAAGTTTTTATTCCTTATTTGAGATAATTCCTTTAAAATTTTTCAAAAATTTACTCCAAAAGCTCAAAAGGGAAAAAAATGTTTCTACAGAAAATTCTCTATTTTTTCTAACCTTATTTTATTTTCAAATGTATACTTTTATTTTCTAAAGCTTCAAAGAGATCCGTATTTTGTACTTTATATTTAAAAAGCCATTATCTTTTACTTTTCGTATTTTTTAGGAAAAGTTTAGATTGCAAGTGATAAAAAGAACCCATAATTTTTTTTTCGAACAAAAGTTTTCGTGATCAGATAAAGCCTTAGATTTTTCTTATGTACATCGGGAAGCGTTCAATACGAAAGTTATTTGAGATTTTACAAGGAAAAGCAAAGTTTATTCTTTCATTAAAAGTTACGTACCTCATAACAGCTTCGCATTTTCATCACATAACTTTAAAAGTTACAATATGATTAAATATATTCATTAGAATTGTAAGCAAATTTTTTGAAGGACATTGCAAAAAGGAATCTCTTGCCTATATCTCAATTATCTACTTTGGACAAAAGTAAGAGAAAACAGCTATAAAGGAACTCTTAAAGTAAATTTGAAATATGATCACTATGAATATAGGAAATAACTTTATCTGGAATGACTGAACTGAAATTATGTAATGATATGCTAACTATTTTGTTTTGATGTATATATATATATATACATTCTTGCACACAAAACTGACTGAGAGCCTTATGAATTTTCAGTTTAATATTTAACGTAATCTAACATAAAAAGAAAACGTTGAATTTTAATGTATAGAACATCATCAAGATTTATAGTGAAGTTGCAAGTTTACAGTTTAAATTTTACAATATTTATGATATCACAATCTTAATGAATATCGTGTGCACTTTTGAAAAAGGGATATTTTGGATAGAGTAGACATTTCAAATTTTTTAATGTGTTTTAATGCATAAAACATGGCTGCGTCCTCATCAATATTAGATAATACATATATGAATTATATATTCATTCAAAATAATGAAGAAATTACAATAATACAAAGTTATCAGAGTAAGATAAATAAGAACATATATATGTACATATATACGCGTTTTACCAATAAGTATTTGGCCACCCATGCAAATGACGATATCTGCGGTCCCAGGGCCCGATTTAGAAAATTCTTGACTATAGGCACAACTCGGGATGGGGAACCACTGATGTGAGCATAAAATTTCCGAAATTGACACACAAAAAAAATAATCATGAATCATTGTGAAAGTACCATTTTACCAAGAATTGGCTATTTGAAGCGTAGAAGCCTAGAACACTATCAAACAGTGGCGCACCTAGGATTTTTTTCTTGGGGGAGGGGGGGGGGGCGAGATGAACGGATAAAAAAATTATAATGCATTGGGGGGGGCCGAGATGAACGGATAAAAATACTTATAATGCAAAATCAATAATCATAATGCAATTTCTATTTCTTTGGGGGGGGGCAGGACCCCTTGGCTCCCTGCCCCCTGGGCGCGCCACTGTTATCAAATAACAAAAATCAATACAACATATTAACTTCATCATTAAAAAACCAATACAATGCAACCAGAAAAACTTATTAATCCCTTATATACACTATAACATACATATGATGAATTATACATATAACTATACATATGATGAACCAATCAATCAAATTTGAAAGGATATATAAAAAAATTGCTATTAAAAAGGGTAAAATTTAAAAAAATTTGAATTGGGAATTTTTTCTTTCAAAATAAAAATTTGGGGGGGGGCTAGCCCAGGCCTACCGGGCCTAATGGAAAATCAGGGCCTGTGTGGTCCTGATCTACGTCACGCCCTCCGCCGCTAAATATCGTGTAGGAAACAACATTGGCATTAGTCGCATGGAGGATGCCACGAAGTGCAGAGTTATCTGATTTCGAGAAAGGTGTTATCATCGGGTGAATCAGTAGAAATGACCGATCCTTAAGGGTCATATCTAGCGAGCTGAATTACCCAAAATCGACAGTGGCTTATGTGATTCAGAAGTGGAAGGTGAGCGGTGATTCTCGGAATGTGCCCCGAGTCAGCAGATCCACGGAACTGGGAGATAGAGACCGACCGGTGCTGTCCAGAGAAATTCGGAAGAACCGCACCCAACCGGTTAACTCACATACTCAAGATGTTTCAACAGGCATCCGTGAGTGTTGTTTTGATGAATACCATCTGTAAAGAAGCCCATCTGCTTGGTTTTCATGGTGCCGCCCATAAGCCTGTGGTCACAAAGTCCAACTGCGCTGCTCGGTTGATGTGGTGCAAAGCACGTCGATAATGGACCGTAGATCAGTGGAAACGGGTGCTCTGGAGCGACGAATCAAGATTCACCCTCTACCGTTCGGATGGCAAGGTCTGGGTCTCGCGTCTGCCTGGAGAACGCCTCCTGCCAGAATGCATTGTGCCCACAGTAAATTTCGGCGGAGATGGAATTATGGTCTGGGGGTGTTTCTCCTGGTATGGACTGGGACCCTTGGTCCCAATTCATGGTAAGCTCGACGCCGACGCCTAATACACTATTTTGGATGACAGTGTGCTTCCAAAGTTGTGGCAGTTTTACGGGTTGGACACGTGTTACTTCCAGGACGACAACGCCAGCTGTCGCAAGGTCCACCATGGATTGGTATGGCAACAATGGGGTTAACTGAATGAACTGGTACGCCCAGAGCCTAGACCTGAACCCTATCGAGAATCTCTGGGTTCTGAGTTGGGTCACCGAATTAAAGTGCAACAACCGTCCAAAATCGGTGAAGGAACTTACACGTCTTCTCCAAGCCGAGTGGAAGAAAATGCCTATGTCCGTCATACAAGGAACACAAGGTCCGTCATACTTGTGGAAAGAATGCCCCGGAGGGTTGAGGCTATAATTGCCTCTCGTGGAGGCTCTACCAACTATTAAATATCAATAAATTTTGTTTTTCTTTTCTACTACAGGTGACCAAATATTTATTGGTAGCTAGTATATATATATATATATATATATATATATATATATATATATATATATATATATATATATATATGTGTGTGTGTGTGTGTGTGTGTGTGTGTGTGTGTGTGTGTGTGTGTGTGTGTGTACATAGATTGCATTTCTACTTCAAGATTATAACAACTTAGAAAAGTCAATGATCAAAGTGTTTATGATAGCATTATCTGAAAAAGTTTAGCAAACTTATATTTTAAGAAAATGGATTTATCTTCGTTTTTACTCATTGCAGGGCTTACCCGGATCTGATGGGGCGGCGGGAGAGCCTGGCTTTCCAGGGTGTAATGGCACCGACGTAAGTAATATTTTACGAGTCTCTTGTACAAGTGAAAGACAAAGTTTAATTCTCTCTGGCCCTAATTTTAACTCTCTTAATACTTGTAATTGATAGAAAATATATATTTGTTTAAAAACTTGAAAAATTAGAAAATATCAAACAATAATTTACATATCAAATCTTCTACACATTCTAAATCACGTTAAGACCATTTTTTCCAAATGCGAGGGAAATATTCTATCCAACAAAATAGAAGAAATTCTCTAGAAAAGCTTATAACGATAAGGACTCAATCACATATTTACGATACAAGTATTAGCTATCTCACACTTGGAAAACTACTTTGATGTACCAAATGTTGAACGCAGAAGGTCATTTTCCCCAAAAAGAGTAGCTGACCCTGACATTATGAATCCATGTAATATTTTACCCGAAACCCTCATTTCGATTAGGTACCTGGGTCCGTGGCGGCCTTGTGGTACAGCGCGCTGGTTTTCGGTGCTGAGGGTCCTCTGATCGAATCCTGGCGAAGCGCCACTAAAATGCCTCCGTTTGTGTCGTCCCTTCATAGGGGGCAATGCTAGTCCCCCTATATGGCGCCCCCATGATAAAATGACCAGCAAAACTGCGGTGAATTATAGGCGAATGTCTTCAACAAGTGCCTCCGTATTGAAGAAAGAAAAAAAAAGATTAGGTACCTTCCTTAAAGGACTCAGACAGCCGCTGAATCACACTGGAAATCTCTAAATTTTGTTCAAGTGCCACTTAATTTTTAACTCTCATTTTAAAAGTCATTCGTTTGACCGGTGGGTTGCTACCAGATTACCAGAGAGATTTGTCGACCTTTATCAACTCTAAGCCAGTTTCAAATCCTTTAGAATCAGTCTCCTGAGCTTACGATATTCCAAAAGTCTTCAATTATTTCATACAAATAACAAAGGATGATTTTTAAATAGTCATTTAAAACTGTTATTCAATTTCAAGATTTAATCTTTTGAAAACTTTAAAATGTCGTGATTTGACACAGTTTTTTAAAAAAGAATTTTTTATCGAAAATTTAAGTTATTTTCTGTCTTTACTCTGTTATTTATTTCCTGCCTCCAAAGTCTGATGTTTTCAGAAATTTAAATATAAAAAAAAGGTTTCGACATAGAAACAATAGTGTTAGATCATTGCTAATTACAGGTAAAAAGAATACAAAATAACTAATGTATGTGGAGTTTATCAGATACGTGGCATGCAAAAATTATATCTCTGCAAAGAAACAAAATAAGCAGCAAAATATGACAACAGATAAAACCAACAAAAATTATGATACAGGTTCTAGTTAAGCTTGATATACTTTCCTTGTGACTTATAAAACAGCATAGAGATTAAGAACAAGACACACAGTAATTCGCCCTTTTTGAATATTTTATTATTAAGGCCTGAAACTCATCTCTTTTTAACCATGTTTACATTATGAAGACATAAAGCCTAGTTGGAAGATTTCACTTGCTTCATTTAATTAACGTTTCGGGCGTCTTTTGTTCGACTTTAATTAAATGTGCTTGATTTAATTCCATGTTATTATACTTTAAATATTTGATAACACGTGTAGGTTTTGAAATTCTTCGGAGTTGATCCAAAATACAGTCACATGCGTATCATTATGTTTCAACATTAACTAATATTTAAATTATACTTCTAAAAATTCTATTGCTGCCAGATCTATTTTGTAGCATCTGTTGAAAAAGCTAAAAAATAAATAAAATGTTAAGTATAGTATGTAGTACTTTATGTCATCATATTTTTTAACAGATCATTTAAAATTTCCGCTCTTCCTTGTAATTACGGTATGTATTACCTAACGAATTTGAAGTTTGTCTAGATGAAATAATTATCATTGAAAATTCTTAGTGTTTTTCCCCTGTCAGTGTCCTAATGCCTTCTGTCATTTATAAGTAGCTACTCCTTTAAGTTCGCCACCGCCATTGTCTCTCCAAATTTAAAGTCATCAGATTCATGCTTGTGAGCAAAAGAAAATGTTTTTGAAAGTGTTTATAAATACAAATTATTGTCCTGAGTGACATTTCAAAGGATATTTCTAAAGAATCTTGTCCGTGCGTTTTGGATTTGGTAAAACAGTCATCCTTTCATGAAAATGATGATAGTTGCAACCGTTATGATAAAAGGAGCTATTTTCGTTTTAAAATAGCACTTTTACACAGCGGTATCTCTTAGAAGCTAATCTAGATTCAAATAACGCTGAATATTCTCGCAGTTAACAGAGTTTGCGTATGTATCATATACAACACGTAAAGTATTGAAAACAATATAAAAGCTGATGACTGTTTAAATAAACCACTAAAAAATAAATTCACGTTGAAAAGAAAAAGGAAAATAATTTAGTGCATTTCATTTTTTAAAAAAAGAAGAATTTTCTTACGCGTATAATATCTGTTAACTATGTGCTAACTTTTTTCCAGAGATATTTTATTTCATGTAGTTTTGTATTTCTAAAAATACCAAAGTTATACCTATGTCGCTATGATTTTCCAGTTACCCAACTTGCCTTTACACTAAAAAAATGTTGTCAAATAGAATACCTCAGAAAATATACATTTATAATATAATAAGTTACATTTTCAGAGGGTATTTACTCTTTAACAGAATTATTTTGAGACAGAATAACTAGGAAAAGGAAAACCACTCTAAAGAACGTATTTGGCAACTGATAATATAATTGTACAAAGCCTAAACAACCCTTCTATAATATTGTTCATGGTAGCTTTAAAATAACGCAGGCAAATGAGACTTCTGAATACACGTTATGTTTACGTGTTTTCAAAAGAGATATCTACAATTCCCATAGCTATAAAATTTTACAAAATTATATAGATGGCATTTCTAAAGATAAAGTAAGCAATATTCTTTATAATAAACGCAAACATTGTCATTCACTGCTTGTAATCAGAAAAACAATAAACTGATAACTGAAAAGCTACGTAGTTTTTCAAAGTTTTAACTGTAAGTTACGTATTGAACACTTCTCCACCCCCTTTGGAAAGAAGTGGAAGAGACGCGGTGTAAAATACAAGTAATTTTTTTTTTTTAATTATTTTTGTCTTGGAAAATTAGATGCCGTTTAATAGTAAAAAAATCAAAGAGTACGATAATTTTAAAAATAGTTTGTTTGTTTTTTCAAAATATTCCACTGTGAGCAAATCATTCTCAAAATGCGTTAAACTTCTCCCTAGTCTCAAGAAATCAGTGGATGAAAAATGTCCTTTGTGACCAGAGGGTAGTTTCACTTCTATTTCACTTCTGAAAGAGTAAAACGAAACGCTAAAAGGTGTTATTAATCTTCATACAGACTGCAGTGATTATGTAATTATTTAGCTCTCTTTCATAAGTATAGTGAGCGTTCTATGTTTATAATTATCCTTTTATTAAAGGGACGACCTGGACCACCTGGAACACCCGGGAGAAGAGGCCCACCGGGACGTCATGGGTCCGCAGGAAGAACAGGACCAAAGGTGTGGCTAAAATGGTTTTATTATGGAACAGGCTTTTATAATTTTAGACACAAGGGTGAGACTATAATGGAACTCTGGGCACTAAATTTTAAATAATTCATTCCTTCCCTGTTTATGTGTCACTCATGGGGAAAAAAAAATTATTTAGAATTTGATGGAAAAAAATAACTCTCTATTCCATCATAATATATTTATAACTTTATGGCTATTCACCATGACACGTGCAGTGCTCTAAATGCTTTTAATAATAGTGTTCAAAAATGCAGGCAATCTAGATAGCTAATTTAACAAAGTCTAAGTTAAGCCCGGCACTTGTTTCATCATAATGAGAATTTTATGTACTGAAAATTTTCTGAACATCTAAAATTTGGAAATGAGGAAATAGCGCCCTTTACACGTACGCTCTTTCCCGCGTGAAACCACAATCCCGCGCGATTGAGTGCTCGTGTGAAGGTGTCGGGGAGGAAGGGAAAGCTGCTTTGGAGCGTACTGCAAGTTTTCCCGCACGCAATCCCGTACGCTCTAAGCACTTGTAGGGATGCGACATCGATGTCGATGTTTTCAAAATATCGATGTTTTGATAAAAACATCGATGTTTTAAACATCGATTTATTAAAGCCGATGTTTTTTTAACATCGATATTTTGTGCTCGATGTTTTACGTTGTCTCGATGTTTTTTTTAAATGAAAAAGTACCGTAATAAAAAAAAATTACCACGTAGCATAATTTTCACATTCAGTAAATGTAAGTCTGAATTCTGAAAAGGACGAATAGATCTGAAAAGGACGAAGGGGGAACGATTCTTTAGCAAACAGACAAATGGCAATTAACAACCAATGAACCAATCAGAGCGCTTGGAATGTTCCCGACACTCCAGAACCTTCCATGGGGTTTTATTTTACAAATAGTATATACATGAGTGCATCCATTTAAGTTTTTGTTTTGTTCTGATTTTATATAAGTTGACGTTAATATTATTAGTAAGATGCCTCCGAAAAGTACCGTTTGGAAATATTTTTACAAAACCTCTGACAAATTGGCGAAATGCAATATTTGCCCTGAAGTCCATCAAAACTTCTGGCAATACCACGAATTTATCTGGACATTTGAAGGAAAAACATGGCACTATTTACAACGAGAATTTTCAGTCATCAAAGTAGCCGAAAGCAACCAAGTTTTTGTCATTTGTGTCAGCCCAATCAGAGAGTAAAATTAAATCACCCTCTCCCCCCCACGACTAACGGAAGTAACGTTAATGTTAGAGGTTACTAAACCAGTTTTAAAAAATGGATGTTCTAAAACATCGATGTTTAAAAACATCGATGGTTTTTGGGCGATGTTTTATTAGCATCGATGTTTTAATATTGAATATCGATGTTTCAAAACATCGATGTTTTGTTATCGATGTCGCATCACTAAGCACTTGCAAAAGAGCGTACATGTAAAGGGCGCTATTGTTTAAAATTACGAATGAGATCTTCAATCTTGTATCTTTAAATTGTTAAATAATTTTTTTTCATTATTTTTAATGGAAATTCCGTAAACTTAATTAAAGGGTCGAATAAAACGGAAACGGACGTGGAGGGCTTTCACATAGCATTCGGGAAAAACAAAATTGTAATGTGATCGCTGAAATAAAAGGACAACACTGATTCCGAATCTTCCACTATGATCTACCTTTTATCAATACTTTTAACAGCCTTGTTCTTGGTCCCTTTGAAAGGAATTGAAGACGGAATTGGCTATGAAGTAATAGTGAAAATAGCTACAGTTACAGTCTCGTGAAAAGTGCTACTCAGAAACTTATTTTACTAACTTCCAAATAGAAAATAGATGGAGTAGAACTTTAAGGGGAAAAAATAAAGGTAATGATTCATCTATAAAAAAAGCTATTAGCATATACTCTAAAGGAGTGTAAATTTTTGCTACTAGTAGGGATGCGTACACTAAAAATCTTTCAAAATATACGAACTATGTAACTATACCACGCCACAGGTCCAGGGTTCGACCCTGCGACTAGGCAAGGTCGATTCATGCCTTTCATCCCTTGAGTGGGTCGATAAAATGAGGACCAAGTATCGGTCAGGTGGTCGACCACCTGACCGAGACATATTCTGTATGGCACCCCAAGCCCACGGTCATGAAAGCGGAGATGGGCACTCGGGATGCGACATCGACAACAGAACATCGATGTTTTGAAACATCGATATTCAATATTAAAACATCGATGCTAATAAAACATCGCCCCCAAACCATCGATGTTTTTAAACATCGATGTTTATGAACATCCATTTTTAAAACTGGTTTAGTAACCTCTAACATTAATGTTACTTCGGCTAGTGTCGTGTGTGTGGGGGGGGGGGGGGGAGATTTAATTTTACTCTTTGATTGGACTGACACAAATGACCAAAACTTGGTTGCTAGAGTCAGCATACATCACATAATTTCCATGATACATTTTATTACTCGCACTTTTACCAGAAAATCGAGGAAGAAATTATTGCTATAAAAACAATTGATAAGACCAAAGCCTTAAAAAAAATCCGCGATGTTTTCTAATTTAAATTGGTTGAATGTGAAAAATTATGGTAAATATCAAGTCATATTTATTTACAAGTTGGAGAATAATTTACTTCCAGGAGGCTTAAATAATTTTGTAAAAAAAAAAAAAAAATTCTGAAGCTCATGACTGTAACGCAAGACAAAAGGATTGGTTTCATATCAATAGAGTATACGGCAAAATCATTTAAAAGAATTTTTGAGTTTGCATTTACTAAGTGTGAAAATTATACTAAGTGGTTAATTTTTTTTAAATTATGGTGTTTTTTCCTTTAATAAAAAGCATCGAACAACGTAAAACATCTAGCACAAATCATCGATTTTAAAAAAAAATCGGCTTCAATAAATCGATGTTTAGAACATTGATGTTTTTATCGAAACATCGATGTTTTGATAACATCGACATCGATGTTGCATCCCTAATGGGTACCGCACTCCTTGATCCACAGTGCTGAAAAGCAAATCGGACTGGTGTGCCATGAGTGAGTTAGTTAGTTATGTAACTATAATAAGTACAGGTCTATTCATTAATTATCACACATGTCCCTGCATTAAGAAAGTAAATATCATCGATATTCTTTCTGGTTTAAAAAAAGGGGGGTAAAAGAGACCATAGGACTTGTAATGGTAATTTTGCTCAAAAGGCTTTTGATTCTATTTTTCTAACTATAACACTTAGAAAAGGGTGTTAACATTCCTCGGTATTCAAGTTGTTGTAAATTAAATTATATTTTAAAGGGAGGTTTTTTTTAGTAAAGTTTACTTTACTAAAAAAAACTTTAATAAAAATAATCCTGTTAATGTCCCTTTATAATCCTGTGTTCTATCCTGAAGGTACAGGATAACGCATTTATGTAAACTCTTGAGCTTTTTGTCATAATGCAGATTAAAAGTCCAAGTAGCATACTTATAACTAATCTATTACAGGGTGATCCCGGTGACGGTGGATTCAATTCTCTTGGAATTCGAGGGGATCCTGGTGAGCAAGGAAAGCCAGGATATCCGGTAAAACCATTATTTCTTGTTTCACTGAGCATGTCCTTTTACGTCGTTATTTTTCTTTATATATACAGCCGTTGTCATCATATTTGTATAATTTTTCATGAATATGTTTCCTTTACTCAAGGGACCTCCAGGTTACCCAGGATACCCGGGAGAAAGAGGAATGGAAGGTAGTCCTGGTCCTCAGGTAGGTAGTGAATTAGAATGACGTTTCGTAAACCATTGAAACTCAATTCCTTAATCGTGCACAAGACTGTAGGTTTTACGATCACTACTGTGGATAATCAAGGAATTTGTTTCAATGTTACTATGTTATTAGTTGTTGATATAACAGCATCAGATATGTTTTTAAACATAACTAACATTCCTGGATTGAATTAAAGCTTATTCTTTAAATAGGGTTTCCGAGGATACCCAGGAGACAAAGGTGAAATGGGGCCTCGAGGTGCTGGAATGCCTGGAATTAAAGGTCAAAAAGTAAGATGGAACCACTAGTCTTTATTTTATAACAGGTTGTTTGTCATTTTTTCTTTATACGCACATCGGTTAAGCACTTTCATATCATTGAGTCGCTCATAGCAATGTTTGAAAGGTAACTACCTGCAGAATGGGAATCAGAATTATTATGATTCCTCTCTATTGTTATATTATATTTCCTGTATTATTCTTTACATTGATTTACCTAAATCTTGTTAAATCCAAAATGATGGAAAAAGTTTTTTTTCCACCGCAAGAGTTGGCATTATTGCATATACATTTGTTGAAAATAATTTTAAGAGTTTACTCACAACCTGTTATAGAAGCTTTTCGAATTGCTTTTTCGTTGTTTTAGGGAGAGTCTGGACCAGATGGAGATATAGGACTACCTGGGGTCCCCGAAGAAAAAAAAGAACCAGAGGAAGAGAAAACCGGACCTCCAGGACCAGACGGTGAAAAAGTCAGTCTAACAAGATATTTTCGCCATCAAAATTATGATGGAAGTTTGAAACAAAAAGTTGGCATTCGTAAATTTTAATCAAAGTGAATGTAGAAAATAGAACTTTACAATAATTTCAATAATTTAAAATCACAATAGAATCCTATAGAGATCCTTATCTTCAACCGATTCTTTCTATAGATTACACTTTGGTTTCTTTTCAAATTTAAAGAAAAATTAAGCACATTATGTGTAGCAGTGTATGTTTTGAAAAGATGTGAAGCCAATGTAAGTTCAATTATACAATTCAAAAATACATTCAACGTTACAATAAAATTGAGTAAGAACCAAAATTAATATGCCTCTTTTTAGTTAATTAACGTATGAGAAACTGCGATTTTCCTTTTTTTTAAATTCCTGAACAGTATTTACTGCAAATCTCTCACGATTTCTATTTAGGTAGAATACATTATATTTTAGTTTGACTTGTTCAGAGAGAACTTTTACTCTTTTGATTCATGTACACTGAGTGAACACTTTATCATGATAATCTGACAATTTTACGCAAATCAGCTATTACTACACGATGTTGCTGCTATAGGGAGCGATTGGTATAAAAAGGGATTTCTTGATTGTAAAAGTAGTTGAAGTATATTGCTTGCGAAGGAATGGGTAAAAAAATACGATTTAACGGTTTTGAATGTGGAATGGTTGCGGGTGTTAGAAGAAGTGGAGCGAATATCAGCCGAGTTGCTTTGCTTGTGAAGTGCTAGACAGCAGTTGTTGTTCCTGTTTGCAAAGCGTGGGCTACCAAACAAAAAAGCGGATCTTAGTGTAAGGCTTGTGGTCTTCACAGTCTACTGGATGTTTGAGTTGAAAGCAGAGTTTCCACACTTCAGTACTGCAGTTCAACAGATGGACTACAGTACGTCAAACTACAGCCAATCCTAATTAAGGACCATCTCCAGTGGCCTCTCAACGTCCTGGTTGCCGTACATTACACTACATCAGTTATATAAACCGAAGGCCTATTCGAAAGCTTTTGTTCTCTGGAGCTTACAAGATCAAACAACTCTAGTTCGCACAGGATCACAAATTTTGGACAGTAATATATAGAAAAGGGTATTGGGATCCAATGAATCCCGTTTTCAAATACAACATGCAAATGGCAGGTTGCGAATGAGAAAAAAGTACTAAAGCATGTACCCTAAGTGCATTGCCACAACACTTACAGCTGATAGAGGCAATGCTATTGTTTAGGGGATGTTTTCATTACATTGCTTGAGCCCTTTGATTGGCTTGGAAGAATGTTTGACTGCCAAAAGGTTTGTTATAATAATATTCTAACTGATCAGGTACATACAGTTATGATAATGGTTTACCCCAATGGTGATGGATACTTCTAACAGGACAGTTTTCAATGTCATAAAGCTCCCTTTGTCCCCAGATGGTTTGAATAGTATGGCGGAGATATCACCTTGGCTCATTTAGCCTCCACAATGACCAGATTTCATTCCAATAGAGCATTTGTGGGATGAGGTCTAAAGGGCATCAGACAACTGGATCCAAAACCGTCAAATTTTAAAAAACAGGAAAATGCAGTTCATCGGGTATGGTCTCCTATTCCTCGAGCCACTTACAAGCATCGCATAGAGTCAATATGAAAAAGAATCACAGCAGTACTGAAAGCAAAATGTGGCCCAACCATGTACTGAGTAGGTGGTCATAATAATTGGCCACCCGGTGTATATGTGAACATTTGTGTAGGTGTTTTATAATTTAATATTTTGTAATTTTACATCAATACATTAAAAGTGGCTATCTCAAGAAATAGCTAAGAATCGTAGATTATCTTTTCATTTCAAAGGGTATTATGACAAAATAAAACTTAATCTTTAACTTTGTCTGTGGTTACTGTTTTCGGTTAGAAGATTATAGAAGTCTGAATAAATATTTTATCTTCAGAATTTAATTCTGCAGAGAAATGATTGATATAGCATAAATACGAACATGTTCTCCAAATCTTCCCCGATATTCTCTTGGGTAGATCAGAGATTCTGGTATCAGTCTGATTCAGACATATACCATATTGATCACTATTGCTTGTTTCTTTTATTCTCTGATAATACACCTCGCTACACTGATTTATCTAAGTAGCCACCTTTGAAAGAAACTGCATTATTCATTTACTTCGCTTTAAAAAATCTCATACTTCTTTTCTTTAATTTATTTTATATTCATTGATAGATATTTTACACCGCGTTCACACTGTTATCAAAATATTCTTTAAATAAAAATTATGATGTTGAATTGATATAGTTTCGATTTTCATTTCTCTGCTGTGGCATAATGGATGTGGGTGAATAATTAATGCTTCAGTGGACTGTTGTAGGGTGAAAAAGGAGCTCAAGGTCCCAGAGGACTCGATGGACTAAATGGACGAAACGTGAGTATTAAAAGCTTTTAAAATGCTTAAGATTTATTTTTATCACACTAGAAGCATATATGTAAACGATATAGACGCCACTCCAATCTGAGAATTTAAAAATATATAATTGCAACTATATGTCAGAAGGTCAAAAGTTAGTAAAATTATTTCCCTTTATCCTATTTAATTAAGGCTAATTAAAATAAAGTAGAGAGTATTATTTATTGGCGCATCCTAGATATTAATTGCTATAATACTCCTAGTGTAACGGTAATTAATTGGCATATTTTGTGGTTAAATGAATAGCTTCAAAATTTTAATTAAGTGTAAATTAACTGTAAACATGTAAAAATTTTGAAGCCCGAATAATAATCAGTACTCAAATTATTGGTTGAACAACTTTATTTACGATTTTTAGAAATATATTCTTAGACACATCAGAGATTTAAGTAGAGAGGCATACCGTATACTGCCTGAAGCTACTCCTACAGTCTGCGTTCTAGTGGATGAAATAAATGTCTTTGAAAAATCCGATGTCATGTTAACAATATGTTTTTCAGTCTCAATATTCGCATTTAGGTCCGCATTAAAAATTTCCATTACATTATACGTAGTACCTTGTGAGAAATTTTCCCCTGAAATATTTTATTACTTCTGCTGATTACATTGAAGTAATTACTCTATGATTATTTTGTAGTAAAACATGTTTAATGAATGTGTTATGCATTAGGGCCCCAAAGGACAGAAAGGACCTGATGGAGATAAAGGAGAAAGGGGAGACCTAGGACAACGAGTAAGTTAAAGAAATTTAGATTTTAGCTAAATTTGTAATTTAAGATGTGTTAGGTAATAGAAATAATAATGGATTATAGATTAATATCATCAGCTTATTATGTATTAAAATATTCTTCAAATTAAAATAAGAACTTCAAATTTCTTTTTTTTTCACAAATTAAATTAAATTTAGAATTAATTAGATAGTAATGAAACTTAATCCATTCAATAAAACTTGCTTTTCATCAATAATCAGTTTTATGGGCACCTACTTTGGAAACAGATATTAAATGTTCTTTCAAATAGATTAAAAGACATATTTAATAAATGCAGTAAATAATACGGGGGGCGGGGGTGGTGCTAAAAATTAGATATTTATCTGATGTAAAAGATGAAATCCCCATTCATTTAGGATGAATTTATAGTGAAAACTGGAAATCTTTTGGAATGAAAGGTTAATAAAACTTCAAATGCATTACAATGGAGGTAATAGGTGAAGCAATATATTTTGATTAATTTTAGACAGGAATCTTATCACTTTATGTACAGTATTTAATGTCGCCAATAATTGTCAAATGCATTTTATGTTCTTCAACTCAGGGAAAGAGAGGTAAAACTGGAGATCCGGGACCCATGGGGGAGAAAGGTCAAAAAGGTCACCCTGGATTAACAGGAACTGATGGAAGACCTGGCGTAAAGGTAAGAACTTTTAATTAATATTAAGATGTCCTAATCAAAAATTACATTAATTTGAAGTTTATTTTAAAATATATATATATATTGTAACCCTTTGGGATAATAAAACTGAAAGTGATTTTAAATAATAAAATTTAGATAGTGTTCTAGGAAACACACAGTCTATTAATATGTTAACACAAACATTATGCAAAATTAAAATTACACAGCACAGGAAACAAGACACAAAATAAAGCGTATTTTAAATATCCGTTGGGAAGAAAATTTCATTAAGTTTCAAATTTCTGAAATAAATTGGAAGTCAGGGCCTATATCTATGACTTATTTCTTGTTATCATAGCAGGTAACAATGAAGTGCTTAAAAAATATATACCTTATGTAATGTTTTAAATACCTTAAAATGCGCTTTAAAAATCAAAAAAAAAATGGTAGTTTAAAATATTTCTTATTTATTAATAAGTTTATGGATTTTTTGTCTCGTAAATTTACAACAAAAAATCAATAATTCAAAATATCTGTGAAGATTTTTGTTTTCGGTCTGTAACCACAATTGATCTTTAAGGATTCCTAGTGCTAAAAATCATCGAAAAAAAAAGTATAATTAATAAATGAAATTTTACGTCTAAATTGTATTTCTGACTAACACTACCTTATCTCAGGACATCTGGTTCACTTAGCATGTGTAGAAATGCGAACTACTGAGCATAAAAGGCATTATGTTGCTACTACGCATAGTGTCTGTTAATGAGATAAAACCAACTCGTGCAAGATTGGGTTGATTTTACAGAGAGGAGTACGAAAAAATAACTATAAAATACTGTTACTCAGCCGTAAGCTTTTTTAACGTAGGATTACGTTCCTCTATAACGGTCCTCTGGAAACCAAAATTTCAGATGTCTTGCGTCGCGAGTTATAATTTTGGCAGCGCACCAAACCCAGTCTGTATCGCTTGGGCAAGCAGTAAACAGTTAAACAGAAAAGTACCAAGATGCGCCCAAATTTTGACATGCATATATATAATATATATATATATATATATATATATATATATATATATATATATATATATATATATATATATACATACATACGTACATATATATAGAGAGAGACATATATACATAACACATACATACATACAAAAGAGGTGAGCAACGATAAGTAATCCTACGTTAATAACCCGCGGTAGTTTCGTTAGAATAGACTACCTGAAATTTTTCTTCCTCATGTATGAGTCAGAAAAATATAATGTTGCTGTAACAAAATCACAATCCGAAATGCAGGGAAATATTCTGGTACTTATTTGATATTTAATATTTGAGGATCTTTACTTTCAAACGTTACATATAAACTATTCTTGATAATTTTCATTGTCTACGGCTTCAGCTCTGTGAATATTATTCTGTAATATTTATTTACCAATGAATTAAATTATTGTGGTTAAACAAAATTGTGATAAAATCTCTCGCTTTTCCTGTAATTCTAAAATTAATTTTGAATTCTGATTGAATTTTGTCAGGGACCTCCTGGAGATCGAGGAAGTAGTGGACAACCAGGAACCCAGGGACCCCAGGTAAGTTAGAAGTGAAAAATCTGCAGAATAAGCCTCTTGAGAAAAATCGCTAAATAGCTACTTGGGATTATTTACATTTTTCCTTCCGTGAGATCTTAAACAAGTATTAACTGCTCCTTCGTCAATAAATTGGGAATTAAATAAACATGTTCAGGTTCTGTTTACTTTTAATAGTTTCAATTAAACGACTGGCTGCATACCTTTCATTAGAAGCTTTTATTCTAACATGGCTGTTTATTACCTCTGCAAGTCGGTTACTTTAGATTCCGCATTGGTGAATTTCGTGAACTCACACTTCACCGAGGTTCTTTCTATAGCATAGGGACAATGCGGTAGATAAAAAAGAGTCGTCTAAACGACACGAACATACATTTATTAACAATTAACCATAAAATTACAGAAAATTCTGAGCACGAAGTGGGCAAGACTATAGCATCTTACCAGACCCCTGCTCCTACTACTCGTTCCTCCGGAAGATCCCCTCACCCCCTCGGGTTTTTCCTCCCACGCAGCCAATCACTCTGATTGGTGAAGGGGGCATCACGGGGTACAACACTTGCGTTTTAGGTAACAAACATTACACTACAGTGAAGAATAAATCTGCGTATCAATTTTGGATTTTCAAACTAAGAATATTACTGCGTTTGAAGATCTATACATTCCTTGCCCTGTGAATAAATTTGTGAATCCATTTATGGTTTTCATACCAAAAATATAGCAAGACGCCCATTCCACTGATCTCTTGTTGTAGTAGCGATAAATGTTTTTATATTAACAGTTGTATCGCTTTCAGAAAGTTATGTACAGATAAAATATCTAGGAATGGTAAATAACGTGCTTGTAAATACTTAGTCAATGCATCGTTATAATCATAGTATTACTAAATTTTGAAAAAGATTTAAAAGGGGGAAATGTTACTCTATTTGATAGGGCGAGCACTTTTCGACCTGCTGTGTACTAACCCTATTGGATTCTCTCACCTCAATGTTAACCTATGGAGAAAATGTGTCTGTTATTTACAGCTACATAAATGCTGATAATCCAATGAAAATGGTATTTTCAGATAGCCTGAACTTTTCTGCCCCTTGCAACAGGATTCATTTTATAAATTTCGTCCTTCAAAGGAATTTAGGAGCGTTTAAAACACACTATACCAGATTTTTTTTTTGCCCAATAATTTAAAATTTAAAGTATTATTTGCATTTTTAAACGAAAAATGCCCCAAGGTGTAAAATTTATTTCTCTATTATGGAGTACAATTTTTAAAAAATATATTTAAATCCAAGTCGGCAATCCTCGTACACATTTTCTCCATAGGTTAACATTGAGGTGAGCGAATCCAATAAGGTTAGTACAGAGAAGCCTTATGATTGTACCTCACAGGAAAAAAAACGGAAAATTCTTGTCCTAAAGTAAAACACCAAATCTCAACATGTGAGATTTATTTTTACTATGAAGTAAAACAACTTATCTTTTCAGGTACAGTGTATTGAGAAATTATGATGTTTAATTTTCATATTTTTATTTCGAGTTGCTAAATTTGTTGATTGCGTCCTCCATAAACTTATGTATTAGAAGATTAGAATAATTAGAAGATTTTTTATCTGATCTGAATGATCGCAATTTTTTTTTCGTCCCTCTCATTTACTCCCCGTATGTAATTGCTATGCAGTTCATTTATCTTCTGCAGAACAATTGCGTCCTTGTTTGTGGGCAGAAACGTGTTTGAGAATAATTTGCTCTTTAGCTGAGAAAAGGTTTTCTTTTGAGTGTCGTTTCAATTCCTTAGTTTCAGTGCAGTGGGTAGAGATGATTTGCATGCACCGCGCGTAACCTGACACGTTAAATGATACATTTTATAACATGTTGTTCTGCAGATCATAGTTTAGTTTTAAAATTGTGCAATACTATTAATGAATGTCAGTACGTGCAGGAGTTTAAAAAAACGGATAAGCATAAATATTTTCCAAGAAATATGTAAAATCTGAATAATGAGTAAAAGCCGAAATCGTCAGATCAGGTTCTTTTTTTTTCAATGCGGCAGGCACTTATTCCTGACGGTAGGTACTCTCTGACAATGGCCCATGAAGAGAAGTGAAGTTTTGCTGACTACTTTATAATGGGAGCATCATACAGGTGAGCCAGCATTGCTCCCTATGACGGATACGACACTGTAACGACCAGGCCTTATTCGAGACTTGAACCCAAGCTCGTTGCGTGGCAGCTAACCACCATATTATGTGAGCACCTATAGTACAGATTCTATAATTTGCAAACTCAAAATAACAAGCATTAGAGAATAAGTGAGCATAAATTTAACGAATGACCTAAAATATGCAGTAAAACCTCGTTCATCCGGCCCTCGTTCATCCGGATCTGCGGATAATCCGGATCAGATTTGTAGACTTTTTTTTTTTAATGTTCACATTAGATAATAATTTTTAATTATGATAGCAAAAACGCAACTGCAAGTACACCAAATATTCGCTTTTTAGTTTGATTCAAGGTATAGTTTCTGCATAGATTGTACATTGTACAATCTATGCAGAAACCATTATTGATTGTACAATGTACAATCAATAATGGTAATAAAATGCTTTTTGTTGAGTTTAAGGCGACAATGGACCATGAAAAACTTTTTTTTTATTTATTGACCAATTGCTATGAAATTTTGTATTCTTTTACAGTGTTGTTTAGAGATGGAAATTCTAAATTTTAAAAAAAATCAGAATGTAATTGATTAATATATTAATTAAAATATGTTTGTTAATTACTCTATTTTAAAATGCCTCATGCGCATTAATTTTTGTATCAGATATCTAATTTTCTCTCATAAGCTAGCTTTATATAATTATAATAAAAGTTAGTAGCAATATTTGATTTACAGTCATATTTATAAAAACTAGCAAAGAAATCGATAAAAATAGGTCAATTTATGCAAAATTTTATCCAAAAAAATTTTTTTATTCAAAAAATTTTAAGTTGTTTTAAAATAGTATAATGAATTTATTAGTAAGTTTATTCTAACATATATAAATAATCATTTTATGAAATTTTATGAAAATTCAATAAAAATTATGACGCATGGAACATTTTGAACTTACCGAAACGACATGAAAACTTGTTTTGAGAAAATGGCATTTAAAGTTTTAATTTGACTAACATTTCCATTGTTTACGTTTGAAAAAAATACTTATAACTCGGTTAATAATGATCGGATCAACATACCTTTTTTTAATTTAAAGCTGATGAGTTGCAGAATCATTTTCTGAAAGAAAAAAAATCGTTTTGGGGACATATTTTTGTCAATCTGAAGGTCCATTGTCGCCTTAAGAAAGCTTTACTAGAGTGTTACAGAGTGTTGACGTGGACTGACTCAGAAAAATTATTTTTAAATTTTTTAATGTCTTGTAAACAATACCATGTAATTTTGTTACAAAACATAGTTTTTTATAGTAATAACTAAAGGTAAATCTGCTTAGTTAAGGATTTTGATTTTCTTATTACCCATATAGCTCGGATTATCCGGATTTTCGATTGTACATATTGCCTATGGTTCCAAGTAATCCGGATAAACGAGGTTTTACTGTGCATACATACTATTTCGCGTCTTACTATACCTCCAATTTCATCCCACTGTACTTCTTCATGTTCAACTTCGTAGTAAAGAACATTTATCTGTTTCATATAAATAATATTTTGTCATAGCCAGACATATCTTTGTCTCATATGCTTTTGCTCAAGCTCAGTTAAGATACACATAGCTTACAACTTTCGACAAGTCTGAGATACTTCAGAAAGTATTTGCCGACTTTTTTTTCCGACTTCTTGTTTCAAGTATAAGAATACCTGTACTGGTGGAGTAGTGGTAAAGAGGTAAACTAACAATATCCACAATCTTTTTTATATAGGTTTAACATCCAAGAGAGATTTCTGTTTACTTTACAGGGACCCCCTGGACGTATAGTGGCAATAGGTGAACCAGTACCAGGTCCAAGAGGATTTCAAGGTGAACCTGGTGATCGCGGAGCTCCGGGTATTCCAGGTAAGACTTCATTCGTTGGATCTTGGTGATTTCCTCACAGATCAAGTGCCGTAAAATAATAATCGCGTATTATACATCGGAATAAAAGTCAGTTTTTAAATTTGTATATATCAGAATATAGAATCAGTAACCTCGTTGTGATGTCATAAACGCAATTAATACTTCATATCCACCTTGAACAAGTATTCAGTTCTTAAAACGTTGCTTTTTTTCTCCTCCTCTGATTTAATATAGCTACAAGCAAAATTATGTGAAACTTAGTGGCATTAGCGAAGAGAGAGATGTAGATGACGATGAATTCTAAATGATAAGGGAGCTGAGAGAAGCTATCTCGCGATAGTGCCTTGCTTATATGTTATCTTTAACAAGCCTTTCTAGTATCCAAGTTGAGGCATGAAGGTGATGCTCTCCATGCAGGTTTATTTACAATATATATTAAGGGGCACTTGTGTTTGTAACATATGGCAAGCGCTATTATTGGATATTGTGTATAGTTGTGAAATGACGAACGACTATTTACCACGACATTCAGTGAAACTATCGGCATCTAAAGAACTAGAATAAACACGCCAGTCTATCAGATGCATACTTCTAACATAAATGTAAGCGAGCTTTGCTAAGATACACATGACTTACAACTTTCAACAACTGTGCGATGTATAAGAAAGTTTCTGCCGACTTCATTTCGATACATTGTTTCAAGTATAAGAAATACTTGCACTGGCAGGGTACCGGTAAAAGGGTAAAATAATTGTAAATTAATAGAAATGGGTAACTTAGAAATATGGATTCAGAACATCAATAAGAGGTTAAGGGGACAGCGGACTTTCAAAATTGTGAAATTTGTCCAAAAATTCGACGTTTTTATTTTGTTGAATTGTGAAACTACGGACGAGTAGGAATGTGTTGCAAAAAGAATTTTTAATTTATGTGATTACTTTCATAGTTATAGGCATTTGTATTTAATTTAGATATTATGAGGTTACTAATAGCAATAACTTTAAATGTGTTTTTCTCAAAATAAAAATTTTCATGTCATACGAATATTCAAACTGCTCCAGGCGCATTTCTAATTATCGTATTGCTTTGAAATTTAAGTTTTATATACTTAACTATATATCAAATAAATCTTATTGAAAATAATTATGCTTCGTAGCTCAGAATTTCTAAATTTTGTTCTTTTAGGTATTTTGCGTAATAAAAAGGGTGTTTTCCCTATTATTATTTTTTTCTCTTTATATTTTTAATGAATGCTTAAAATAAGCAATAAGTTTCATTGTTAGTTCTATAAGGTATCCTGTAAATAAAAATTACCATATTATATGCAAAAGAAATGCGCATGGAACATTTTTAATTAGGCCAATTTTTTATATAATTAATAATTCATAATTCATAAATTATTAATATTTCATCATTAAATTTTAACCACTTTTACATATCTATGGTACTAATCACATATTCAAATTTCAAGCAAACCCATTCAAAACAAAAAAAGTTAGGTTTGAAGGTCCACTGTACCCTTAATGTGGGTAAAAGATACAACTTAATTATATTAATTTGTAAATGAAGATAACTTCTTATTACATAATATTCTCATTTAGTATAAAAACTGCTATTTTATAACAGCAATAAAACATATTTCTTACACTTTAGTTTCTTTTATCTTTCGTTTTCACGTTTAGGCAATCCAGGGAGACGTGGTCCTGTTGGTTACGGTGGTTTACCAGGTAACCCTGGTGTACCTGGTGTTCCAGGAGAAATCGGACCTTTAGGAGAGAGTTTCAAGGGCGAACCTGGCGAGGATGGTAAGATGGGATTTTGTTCTCTCTTCTAAATTGATTTCGAAAATATTAAATAATAATCCAAGCGTAAAACTTATAATGTAAAACAATCTAAAGTGACCAGCACGACAGACTGAATACATGGAAGGTTGTTTACAATTTGAGGAATAACGGAATTTTAAAAGGATAAATCTTTTGTTCAGTTGACCAAATTCCTAGTGACAGGCATCAGGTAAAATTAAACGTTTTGAGTTTCTTTGTTCATTTAAATTCTGTGTACAGATAATAGCAGTTTAAGAGTGTATAGAGTTTTAACACTTCTACCTTGCTTTGGGTGTATATAATTTGAAGTGGCACTCTAAATAATTTCATTCAAACACAGTTCTTACACAAAAAAATGTTTATTCAAGCATTTGCAGATATCTCTATTTTTTCAACGTAAGCAACGCGTACTACTAGTACGAGATACATATAGCATTCATGCAAGGCATATTATTTCAGTATAGACACGTTGCAAAAAAAATACAGTTTGAAATACTCACAATACTTGTAAGTCAAACCAGCTCTGCTGCTCAGTAAACTTTGGGCTTAACAAGAACTCCCGTAGGTTTGAAGCAACCTAGCTCCTCCCCCAACACTTTGTTTCATTTCTATCTTCTTTAATATAGCTGCTTGGTATTTATACCAATCGCGTATGCCGCAGTTAGCATATCTTAAGCGGCTTCTTAAACTTTATTCACCTAAAAGTTCGATTATTGTGAATCGAATCTTATGTAAACCTTACAAGTGTCTGTAAGACGAAATGTTGAACTTATTTTTGTTCATTCTGATTGGTTATTTTGTTTATTTTGCATTGTTTTAATGAAAAAATCGCATGGATTGGGAATGGAAATTTCCAAACTTGAAAAGGGAAGAAGGTAGAGATAATAGTAGTATTTTACAGATTAAAATTTTTATCATTGAGATATTATTTCGTAATATTTTTCTGTTGGGAGTAGAAACAAATATCAAAACCTCCAGAAAACACATCAGAAGTATTGTGAAACATTTAAACTGTGAGCACAGTAAATTGATTTTGGATTTCCCTTTAGGTCAGTTAGGAGCTCCGGGACGGCCGGGTCGACCAGGAGAATCTGGATTCCAAGGCCGCACTGGGGAGAAGGGTGAAATAGGGCTGACTGTAGTGGGACCTCCAGGACAAAGTGGAAGACCAGGACTTGATGGAAATGAAGGACTTCCAGGAATGAGAGGAAATCCCGGATTTCCAGGTAAGTTTGCAACATCTTGACAAGGAGTTAAAGTCACTCATTTTTGATAAAACTTCCAATTTATTTCAATATTCACACTTTCAGAAAACTAAATATTATGATATGAATCAGTCTTTTATGTATATGTCATCCAGTGAAAGAAAAAACTTTTTCACAAATGGACATAGTATAGTTATGAATATAAATGGGGTTATTACTGATTACATTTTTTAAGCGTGAAATCTGTAATATATACATTAAGAGCAGTTACTGAATGTATGTCTATTTATGCATTAATCAGTCTTTTATGTATATGTCATCCAGTGAAAGAAAATTTTTTTTACAAAAATGGACATAGTATAGTTATGAATATAAATGGGGTTATTACTGATTATATTTTTTAAGCATGAAATCTGTAATATATACATTAAGAGCAGTTACTGAATGTATGTCTATTTATGCATGCTTGGGAATTCATTTTTTTATAATATGAAACTTACACAATAGATTGGACTTTTACGTGTAGGAATTTCATATTAAAATTTTTTGCCATTTATAGTGAGCGATGCATCCTTATGGAGATATTCTTATAAAATGAACAGAAAATCAAATATAATATCTAATTTTTCAGTCTTTACGTTTTTAAAGGAAACTCTCAGTATGCGTATCAGAATAAGATGGCCTTCAGAACGTTCTATTTATTTTTCACTGTAGAATATACAGTCGAACCTCCATATATCGAACTCCCCCATATCGAAATTTTCTATATATTGAACTCTTAGCAAATCTCCATGTTCATTACATAGAAAAACTGTTTCCATAAAATCTCTACATATCGACATTTTTTTTCAAGACATACTGGGACTTTTCATTCCAGTTTAGAATAAAATCTCCCAATTTTTGGCGTTTGAAACAATACGTCGTAGACTTCAATTCGCGGAAAATGTCCCTGATGAAGTTTTTAGTAGACTGAATAAATGAGAACATTTCTTTGGTGAACTTTCTGAAAAACTGGCTGTTCAGCAAGATATTCGTAGTTTTTTTTTAAAGAATGTAACTGTGATCCTTGTAACCACTGTCTGGATTATTGTTTTTTAAAAGGTATGTAGTACTCAATAAATCTTTCATTTTAATTCATTTTTTAGTTATCAACTTTCATTTAATGGGATTCGCATATAAATTGGAAATGGAGTTTCGTATACGAAAATTAGCTTTAATTTTAATGTTTTAGGAGAATTATGATAAAACTAAGATCAATTCTATATATGGAAATTTCTATATATCGAATTTTTTCCGGCACTTTGCTACTTCGTTGTATGGAAGTTCGACTGTAATTCCAACAGGGAATGTATTAAAAATGAAATTTTATGTGGATGTTATTGTATGGTGTTCACTTTACTATACGAACACCTGAATTATTTTTAAAGCTAATCTTAATATTTTAACTAATTTGTTGATTAAAACTACTTATAAAAAATAAATTTACCTTAAATTATAAACGCGTTTAGACTAGCTACCTAATATTTGACTTGTTTTTTCAAAGAGACTTAAAATTTTCAAATTAGGGTAGCCAAGCAGTTTAAGAGAGGCAAAGTTATTGTTAAAATTATCTATTATATCTGCATGAACTTGCTTTTACCCTTCCTAGTACCATTTAATATCTAGAGTATCTACTAATCGTCCTATACTATTTGTCCAACATGACAAATCCTATCATCTATTCCGCAAAATTACGATCATCTTTAATTTAGACAGGTACTTATCCGTAAAGAATAGCAGCAATAGGAATAATTTCGAACAATTATAGCTACTTAACGTATTCTTACACATTTGTCTTGAAATGTTATAAATTAATTTTTCAGAAACTTAAGTTTTCAACATTTACACCATTTTCTTTCATAAAAACAGATATTTTAAAGACTGCTTCATAAAACTATACAATTATATGGAAAAAATATTTTCCGGTTTATACATGATATTTACATATGACTTGTTATTATTACTTTAAAAAAAATAGCAAAATACTTTAAAAGCATTAGTAAAAGAAAAGGAATTTTCTCATATGGGTTACTTTCAAACACTCGTTCCCATTTTTCACCTGTTTATACCCTTTTCATAAAAACAATTAAATTTAGAATCTTTAAAGAACGCATCTGCCTATCCAAAATTCCGGATAACCTTTATTAAAATAGCATCATTCGTTTTCATAGGCATAGCGTGATTCTAACTTTTAGGGGGGGGGGACGAATTGAATTCAGTTAGGGCTCTCCTCAGCGCATTGACTGCCGGACGGTCCTTAAAATATGAAATATTATGATTTTATTAAAATTTGAATAACAATAGAATTGATGTTTGAGTTGTATTCAAAAGTTATACAATGAGAAAAATATAACATAAATAAAATGAAAAATAATATAGCATCAAATTTTTGTTATGGATCATATCATTGTTAAGAAATGTTTTATAATGTTTAGGCTAAAGACATAGTCGGAATCTTCAGTTTCACAGTTTCTTCAGTTTCAACTTTCTTAAAAGTTTTCTACAATTTTCCGATTTTAACTGAACTTCTATTAACGTTTTAATTTATGTCAAGTTAAGATGGGGGAGGGCACGTGCCCCCCCCCCCGACGCTACGCCTATGTTCGTTTTAGATTACGATTTATGTGTGCAGTGTTGAAAATGAATTTAATATTTAATGATTTCTAGTTGAATCAAATATGTGAAGAACTAATTTCCCACAAAATATATTTCATAGTATGATACATACTGTAAAAATATAAATTTGGGTTGGACTAAAAAATTTACTAAAAAATAAATTTTCATTAATTTAAAAATGCTTTTTTCCGGACAAACCTATCAATTAACCTGTCTTTTTTCAGTCAGTTTCTAAAATAGTATCATTAGTTTCAAAGTATAAAAATTCAACTCAATTTATACTCATAAATGCAGTACTGAAAATAAACTTTAAAATGTTTTTAAATAAACTCTAATTGAATCATAGCTGTTAATAGTTTTTTGCAAGTATATTTAATAGCATGGTTAGTACTGAAAAATTATAAATTTGAGTTAGACCTTCAGAATTTATTAATAAGATCATTCATCCATGATTTAAAATACTTCACTTACTTTTGTTTCACAACTTATTTCCTAACGTGTCTTCAAAGCCATCATTTAAACTTTTGGTTCTAGTCAGTTGTTAATGTCGTTGCCGTCTCCCAACAGGTGAAAAGGGTTATGCAGGCATAGGATATAGGGTTACTGGACCTCCAGGAGAAGTTGGTTTACAGGGATTTCCCGGAGCGCCTGGCGACCGAGGTGCTCCCGGAGTAAATGGTTCACCTGGACCCAAAGGCTTTAAAGGAGACGACTGTGGATACTGCAATCCTGGAGCACCTGGGAGAAAGGGAGATTTTGGAGATAAAGGAAGACAAGGTAAGAAGAAATATTTGATTCTGGTCAAGGGATACGGAGCAATTAGGATCCTTCTTCTCCAACTAAAATAGAACATAAACTATGTATACCGTAGATTAAATAAAGATATGTAATACCTTGGACTCTCATTACTTAACACTAGCCGCTGTGTGACCAGCATGGTCGCTTTTAGTTTTATATTTTCTTTCGCAAAACAACTCAACTGAAAGAAACGTATGTAAGGAATGATACTATTACCTGTCATCATAAATATATGTTGTTAAGTGGTAGTGCGATCTCAGCCAAAAGATTTATAATCATTGCAAAATTCTCTGCAAGGCTGATTCTAAAACATCGAGATTAAAAAAATATGAATTTCCATTAATCCAGAACAGAGTTAAAGATAAGACTGAGAAACCCAACAACACAGATTTTAAAAATTACATTCCTCTCTGTAAGTAATATTCTTTTAAATTAAAATATCTACACTTTATCATTGCATCAAGTAAGAAATTGTTAGAGACAAATTTTTTCACTAAAAAATGGAGTAAAAAATTCTGCAAGTACTAAAATATAGTGTGGATTACATCACTAAAATACAGCAATTAAATTGCACCAAATTACGTGGTATTGTCGAACTGCTACGCATACATGGTTGGCCGCTAATGTTTACATCTGGTAGTTGCAGCCTTTGCCATTCAGAGTGTAGAAATCTCACCGATTTTTATGCCGCATACGTACGCGTTTTATATATAAAGATAATATGAATGAACTTATGGCTATTTTCTTAATTCCAATACTTCAACCGTTCAGCGGGCGTGCCCATGTACAGAGTGCAACATTTTCGTAATTTTGAATGGTTTGTTTTTACATGTAAGGTTTGAATGTTCAAAGCAATTTCTATTTATAGCTACACCCTTTCTAATGCTGGTCTGATTTTTTTTAACCATGGTATTTCTTTTCATTCATTGTTAGTCGTGATTTTAACGGTGGTAAACCAGCGATTATACTGGATTACAATACGACAAAAGCAGGAGTTGATGTAGTCGATCAAATGTGCAACTAATACACGGTATCCCGCATATCACGAAGATGGACAATCTCATTGTTTTTTAGGTTTTCGGACATAATAGGAATCAATTTTCAAGTTGTTCTCAGATCCAATAAACCGGACTGTTTTGAAAAAAGGCGATTGTATCTGCATTCTTTGGCCTTTAAATATATCTCAATATTATCAGCATTTTATATCTTGTCATAAAACGCAGAATTATTATTTTCAATTAGAAAAAAAAAGTTTATTACAAAAGGAAGAATCAAGGTTGAAAGAGACGTTGCACTTTTGTGCCACGCGCGCCTGCTGGCGTTCCAAAAATTTGTACGCCCGCTGAAGGGTTAAAGTCTTCTCTTAATGTAACATAATATCATTTATAATTTTCCTATGTAACAACTCCCTTTACTACATTCTACATTAAAAATATTGAAGCTACAACCTCTCCTACTTTTATCTTACTTCTCCATGTCTTTCTAAGAGTTGATTTGGAATGATTTTTATTTTTAATTATGTAAAAGTTTCGTATATTAATTCTTTTTACACAATGCTTATTTACGAACATTACTGAAATTACTTTCAGGCCAAACTGGACCACAGGGTTATCCAGGATATCGAGGACTCCCTGGACAGAAAGGAACAGCTGGTTCTCCAGGGTATTACGGTTATAAGGGTGCTCAGGTTAGTAAACTTCAGTTTAAAAGAGAGGCATACAAATTTACATTCATGTCTGTTCATGTACTTCATAATCATATTAATCAGATGTTTGGACATTTATACTTGAAATTTTCCCTTGGTATAAAATTTTAGGAAAGAAATAGGATATTTTATTGCTTCTGATCGTGCAAAACAATCTGGCGTACGTGAATTCTTGTAATATCGGCAGAGATTTTAGGTGTATTGCTTACAATTAGGTAAAATATTCCACAATTTGTAATAAAAACTGATAATTACGAGACGACGCTTGTCATAATGAAAAAAATAGATGTAATAGTTATGTATGTTAACGCTCTGATCCTCGGCGTACAGAAAAGTATCTACTCACTGACTGATTTTGTTCTTTTAATGACTCGTCCAGTAGTGTCTCAAATTAAAAAAAAATTAAAGATAAATCACTGAGGTCTCGTCTCCTTAGTAAAGTATGCAGTTGAAAACAACTGCTGTACTCGCTATCATTGTATATTTAGTTACTTTTATATACTTTCTATCTCGTGTCCAAAGAGTCCCAAAACACGCTAGTCTAGAGTCGGCGAGAACGACTCCTGTGGTTGGCATAGGTGGTGATAGCCGAACGGAATTGGCTTTTAACCGAAAGCACCTATTTGTTAAGTTACCATGCCGTAAAAGATGGCAGTAGCGCTCAAGACTCCAAATAATCTGCTTTTCTTCAACAGTCTCTGTTTCGCATCGATGTTCTCTTTCGTGTGCTTCCTAAAAGTCGCTGTTTCTATGCCAATAAACGCTATAACTTTCTTGATTTCTTTCTATAGGGCCTGAACGGTGTAGATGGTGTTGAAGGATCTCAAGGTCTGCCAGGAGATTCTGGTGACTTGATCCTCCCTCCAGGAACAAAAGGACAAAGAGGATTACGCGGAGATGATGGATACCAGGGAGCACCAGGTTACAATGGCTCTCCTGGAGCAAAGGGGGAAGATGGATTTCCCGGATTTCCCGGACGAAAAGGCGAACAGGTTCATTACTACATAGATTCATAAAAATTTATCTTATTACTTTCCTTTTAGATTTTGATATGACACCCCGATGGTTTCCTAGTATTATGTTATCAAAATCAAAGTACATGATGATCCAGTTAAGTTCTAATCACACCAAAATTTTGTAAATTTATCTTGAATCTCAAAGTATCAATCTCCCTGTGCCTGATGATCAGCTTGAAATTTCTGACACCAGACATTCGACCATACAGAATTGGAAATAGATAGTGATCACAGGTTTTAGTTGGGACTCGATTACCATAGCTTCAGCAGCATTCCTTGTTTTTCCTTGTTTGAAGCGTAAATACGGGGCTTTGTTACCTTGAAAGGCAGAGATACTGTGTTATATACCCCCAATAAATAACTGGTACTAATTTATATCAGTAGAGAGCAGTGATTTCTTCAAAGCTATAATTTCAAACTGAGTCTCAATAGTCAGTTCATATGCCTGGGGAAAATATGCTTTTCTTATATGAGGACTCAAAGTCTGAGAGAAATATCAATTAGGCTGCGATGCTCAAATGCTTTGCTAACTCCTACATCCATGTATATGTGTGTGTGTGTGTGTGTGTGTGTGTGTGTGTGTGTGTGATAATAACTACATACATTATGAATTAAGAATGAATTTACATGAAGGAAGGTCCGAGAAAGAAGCGTTGAAGCCCAAAATTCCACGCATACATTAGGCAGACGCTCATAAGATGGAGATTGTTACGGAAACCTTTTAATGAATACGAAACACAGTCGTAAAGGCGAGAAATGACATGGCGAACAAAAACATTATCCGAAGAAATTTTGTTTATCTAAGATTGGTGAAGACATATTGGTAGAAGTGGCCATCGGCCTTTGCCTGGAGAATAGAAAGGGAAGACGCGCGTTACATTGCAATGGATGACTTAGAGGAGCAAAATGAACATGGCCTCCTCGTCGACATAAAGTTGCAAGAGAGCGGCAAAATCTTCTGTTCAACATTATAAAGTGAATGTTTCCCAATTATAACACTAGGGCTTGGAATTATTCAATTGGCTATAATCGGTCATATGATTTATACATGTGAGGTATGAGTGATAGTCGCGTGGTTTACCCGAGATCACGCAAGCATTACTGCGTTCTTTTAGTAAGTTGGAATTTTATAAACAAGTCTTATTTATTATCAAGTGCCTGCATAATGACAGGCACTTGTGCTTTATTAAAAAGAGAATTTGGAATATGCTTGAAAAGTAATTTAGGAGAACGCGTTTTTTTTGTTACTTACTTACACACACACACACACACACACACATATATATATATATATATATATATATATATATATATAAAAGACACAAATGAAGCTACATCTAAATAAATCTTCGTCATCATTTAATCCCTGAAGATCACTATGAGTTATGATACACGACCAGAGTCCATTAAAATTTATTAATAATGTAAAAACAGAGTTTTTAAGCAGCTCAAGCCCTGAACTGTTTTCAAAGGATTAAAAATACTACCAATCTTATAAGTATCAGGAAACATCATCAACATCCGAGTTCTTATAGATGTCAAAAAAGTAATTAAACACGGTCGGGAAAAATATTCGTTATCTTAAAAAGTCAAGTTGCAGATTCTTGTTTACTTTAATACTGCTACAAAACACCTATAATGGTCGTTCTATTAATTATTAGGGTGACGCAGGCGACATAGGATTTCCAGGTCAAGATGGTACCCCAGGATCTAGAGGGGTACCAGGCCTTAAAGGAGAGCCAGGGGACGTCAGCTACGGACTGGAAGGAAACAAGGGAGCAAAAGGTTACGGAGGAAGAGGAGGATATCGAGGACTAAAGGGAATTAAAGGTAAAACGAAGTGAATTAGTGAATTTATTGGATAATAATCAGTTAGCCAGTACAGTCATTTTTATCTTGGAGGACAGATGAGAAAATATTAAAAATGAAACTATCAAACTAAGAAATACGTTCTGTGCCTCCACGTGCAAGGGAAACCCTGATTATTCAGCTAAGTATTTTTTTTATGTATCACACGCCATAAAGACGATGGCTTGGCCTTACATTCTCTTTGACATACTTCTTTCACTCTATTGAAGCTAGAATGACTCAAGATAAGATCCCAAACCTCTCGATAATAGAACACGCGAGTTGACCATCATTCCATCAAGCCATGTTATTAGCTTCCTTAACTAAACTCACTCAGTGTTGAAATCGGGACTATGTTAATTAGACTTAGGTCTGTGGATAAATTTTAAGAGCTTGTCAAATTGTAACAGTCGGGAGAACTATACAAAGTTAAAACTGATAATTTAGATCTTTATCACACGAGGTTAAAATATTCAAATAAATGGTAAATCCATTTCCTCTAATTGGTTTCATGACAGCAATTTTATGTCATTATACTTTAGAGGTATGACGATATTTATCTAAAAGGGAAAAAATATCTAAATATCTAATAGGTATGACAATATTAGTCCAAAAATTTAATATTACATGTTTAATTAAAAAGTACTTATTTAAACACAAAAATGTATTATATTCAAGATCGCCTTGACAGTCAATCAAAGCAGTAGAGTGGCAAGGGAAACGGATGCCCGGGGACAATCTCAGAACTGCTGCCTCTCCAATTTCGAGATGAATTGACACATAGCCTTTTTATTACTGTTACAAATATGTGTGGAAAACTTTAGAGACGTGTGAGCAGGAACAAATACATCCTCTACAGGCCTCGTCGCATCAGATTTTCAGTAACCGTGACTTTCAGATGCCTTTGCATAAATATTATTCGCATTTTCTCGTCCCATAGGTGAACCAGGAGAACTGTTTGATGCTCGAAATATTACATGGGGGAAAGGATACATTGGAGCCGAAGGTCCAAGAGGCTTACCGGGAATTCCTGGAAGACCCGGAGCAGACGGTAAGAGAGTTAACTCGATGTGCTAATAAAACACGTCATTATCTTCCGAATTAGTTGTCGAAGGGCGTTCAAGGGAATCAGTTGTGCATACTAAGAAAACTCATGTAATATATTAGCAAAAAATGTGTATAAATTATATCTTTATTGATGAAACTGATTATGTAAGTAACTTTAGCAAGTTTTCCTCCACTTAAAAATTGTGTTAATAGAGGTACTAGGACTGTATATTTCAAATCAACTGAATATAATACAGTGAATTTTATTTCATCTCACGGCATATAGATATTATATCATGAATGTGTGTATCTAAATTGCGTTTGTAGGGGGTGGAAAAGAATAGCTTTACATTGAAACGTATGACATATTGCTTAAAAATAACAGAAACGTATGATACACACTCAACTTGTAGCTAGTCAGAAGTACGCTGATGAGGGGCGGTCACGAGAGTCTTTGAGAGATACAGATATTCATCATTAGGAAACTGTATAGCACGTGGAGGATAAAAGTCCCTTCCAAGAGAGAGTACGAAATATTAATTTCCATTTGATTCCCTTTAGTGATTTTCGCATAGGGAAAATATAGTATTCTTCCATTTATAGATACAGAGATAAATCTATTTGAAATAGGGATTTTTTTCTTTCTTTTTTTTGTATTCAATAGCATGAAAAGTAAACTGGTCTTGTCACATAACCAGACGTAGTTCTGTGATGTACAAAAAAAGCAGAAACTGCACTCCGCCCTTACAGTGTTAGTTTACATTAATTCTGTACGTCCTACCAGGCCTTCAGCAGCTCACTGGGAAGAACTGGGATATACATATCAATGAGGCTAATTCTAGAGTTGGTAAGACTATTTTTCATGTTTGAACGATTAAAAAAATTAAGCTAAATCCTTCAATAGAATATATTATTCTGCTAAAAATAATTTAGCATCATTAATCTCAGTACTTTATACTTGACACAGTTTTATTTCATATGGAGAGTTACAAACGCCAACTGAAGCCAGAAAACAAATGCACACATTTTCAAAAAATAAAACAGTGAAATTTACGAGCGGTAACAGTCCTTGCCATCCTGTACCGTTCTCCCGATGACATAGAATGAAGCTTGCGACGCTGGAGAAGGTGATATAAATCCGTTTCTTTTAAGGATTTCACGTATTACGAAGTATGTCAGATACAATATTGATACGACAAAAACAATTATAACCCTTTACAAGGTGAAAATCAACTATAGCTCTTCTTCTTGGCATCTAGTACGTCCAAAATTCCGTTGTATCAAGGTCTTCTTTATTTTTCACTAAAACAGATTGTTATGAAGAGGGTTTTTAAATTCTATTGCTAGGTAATATTTTAATGTAGTTAAAGCAGACATCAAAATTCGACATTTGCAATATAGCAGCCAAAATATTTCAGCCAAGATTTTGTCTATTCATTCCATTACCCTGGATCCTGTAATGACCAGATATCCACTTCTGGTCATTACCTCTTCTGAATAACCTCTTTTTTATTGTTGAATGAACTGATAAGACGTAAATCACTCTTCACAACATTTGACTGAGGGTCATTGTTAAATCCCATAATCCACAGAGATGGTCTTGAGTCCGATAAAATGACCACCTTTTATAAGTAATCCAGGGGCATTGCAACCGACAAAGACAAACAAGCATTACTTGCGATATTCTCACCGTTAAAAGCTATTCTATACATCCCAACAGACACATAAAGGGAAAAGAGCTCACAAGAGATGCCTAATCCCGCAATAAAAGGGATCATTCAATTGGGATCCATTTTGCTCACGATACATTACTATTCATGTTCAGGATACAATGTTAAAGGAATCCTATCAGAGATCTCAAAACTACATCACCAGTGTTTCTTTTGTGGACTTCTTAAATAATTTCAGTGTGAACACGAAGTTCTTCATTTTAAATTCTATTGCTAGCGAAGCGTCATCAGAAGTCCAACCCTAAAATTCAAAGTATCTGTCAGACAAAGGACCTCTTGCATAAAACCATGGTTTGTGTCTTAAGGTATCACCAAGGTCATACAGAATCACGGTGCCAAAGTTAATGGTATCCCGGTAATCTTACAATATTTTATTCCGGCAGAAGGGCACTTCCTTTAACAGATCTATCCTTTGTATGTATTAACATTGCGACTATTTGCGTTGTTTTTACAGAACTCACTTTGTAAGGTATCTATGCTTATATATTTCTCTCCTTGCAGGTACCAAAGGGGTCAGCGGTTACCCAGGTATTCCAGGAACAAAAGGAGCTAAAGGAAATGCAGGCATTCCAGGATTAAGTTTACCGGGAGAAGAAGGACAAAAGGGTTACCCTGGACCACGTGGTGATGAAGGATTAAATGGATATCCAGGACAGAAAGGAGCTCGGGGACAGGATGGACAATTTGGACTGCCAGGAGAGAAGGTTTAACTAATACATTGACATCATAATACCTTGCTACCAAATATAGCTTAAATCATCAATTTAATCAAAGCAAACATTTAATGAGATGGAAATAAATGTCCGAAGTAAATAGTCAGAATTCACAAAATTCATAGATGTTGCCGCAATTAAAAATGCTCATTATGGAAGTTTACCAAAAAAAACTAAAAAAAATATACAGGCCCGTAAATCAGCGTGAAAAAAAGAAATCGTGAAGAAAAATTACATTTTTTTAAAATGCTACTGGCTGTTCGAATAACCTCTGTTCAAAAATATATCAGGGAATGACGAAAGTGCCTAACCTATTTTTTTAAACTTCATCGGTATAAACTTGTGAAGGATGACATTGTATACTCGCATAACTGCCAATATTTACAGCTTTAGTCGGAACTCGATCGGATTTTCTCTCAATATATGCACTACTGAGACTCACTGTTGATGCCTTAGTCATTCCCATTTGCGAGGATTACCGGGATCGATCAATCGCACTGTCCTTTCGTCATTTCAGCATCGCTAGCAAGTAGTGAGCAATTTTTAAATTGTTACGTTTTGTTGATATCAATTCTATCTGGTTTACATTTGGTCCGGAATTGGTGTTACAATCATCAAATCATTTTTATAGAGAATTAAGCAAATTTTCAACCTTTTAGCTTAACTGAAGTCTTTTCTACCTAGGTAAGGTTTGAACTCTGAATTTTTTTATCCCCATTTATTGGAAATTTCTGTAGAGAAGTCGGAAAATTTTCAATTTCTACTTTTTGTTGAAAGCAATTTTCCTTTGTCAAGATTTGAAATCTTAATTTGTGGTCCACATTCATTCAAATGTATTTGTCTACTCATTCATTCGATCATCTTTGTAGACTAGAAAGCAATGGTCTATTTTTTCTCTTACTTGAGAATAATTGTGCCAGGTCAAAATTTGAAGTGTGAATTTACAATCTACATCTATCCGAGATTCTCTATAAAATATATAAGATTTTTCCAATTTTTGTGCTTTCTGAAAAGCAATTCTCTCTAGGAATCATTTGTTGAACTCTGAATTTTTAGTCCACATTCGTCGAGCATCTTTGTAGAGTGGTAAGAATTTTCAATTTTCGCGCTATATTGAAAGGGATTATGTGTAAGGAATTTTTGGGGTCCACATTTATTCGAACACCTCTGTAGTCAGCAGTATTTCACTTTCCGGAGATTTTCAAACATGGCAGTGAGGTCATTATAGCCTTTAAAATAAATTTTTACTGTATATAACAATCTTTTAAAGATTTCCTTATAAAATTCAACCTCTAAATGAGGTACAATCTGAGATTATATTCTGATAAATAATAATTTTATAGGGATATGACGGATATTATGTTGCTAACATATTTTGCGTACATGCATCACAAACTGTGATCTCGATATGTAAAATTATCAAATATTGATAAAAAATTTTCCATGTCAGAATAACACTAGAAAGAATATACTTCGAAGGAAGATGAAGGAGAACGGGAATAGATGGATATGAAGGGCCACGAGGTCAAATTTAAGTCTAAGCAAAATAATATCTGATAATGAGATAGTATAACTTCTCAGGAATATGACGGTTGCTATATTGCTTGAACATTTCGTGTGCACGCATCACAAAATACGTTCTCGATATTCAACTTTATCCGACGTTGATAATGTTTGTTAGAAATGCAAATACCATTTTTTGTAGGGAGATGAAGGAGAGCCAGGTATAGATGGATATGAAGGGCAACCTGGTTATGATGGACCCCCAGGATCCAAGGGGGAAAGAGGGGACGTAGGATTTCCTGGTATATCTGGACCTCGTGGAGAGCCAGGATTTTCTGGAGACAAAGGAATAAAAGGTAAATCAACAGGAGTTCATGTCTAGTAAAGAGTGAACTTTATGCTTATATTATGCGAGTTAAGTGAAAAATTTTCCTTCGTTATGGAAATTTATCACACGAAACCATCGTAAGTATCGTTAGAAAAGTTGTTAAATTTGCAATTTTACTTGTTGGATAGATAATTTACAAAATTACAGTGGCACCACAAATTGGGATAATTCTAATTTGGGGTTAAGGCTTTCATTATGATGTACTACATTCCGTCTGACTGCATTTTGTGAACCTTTGTTAGCTACAGCATCCCTTTTTCATCTTTACAACAATCTCTGTCTTGATATTGAAACTCAGCGTGGTAGTAAGACTAGTGTCATAGACAAGAATAATGCAGAATAAAGTTAAAAGCAAAACAAAGCTTATAATAAAGCTAAATTCCCACTTTGACATTTGTTGCTGTCAGAGTGATGTCATAGTTAACTGAAATTTTCTTTCCTCGTGTCCCTGTTATACTTTCTTCTCTATTGCATTGAGACGTTTTGCATAATCGAGACATATTACATTTGCATATTACAAGAAGCAGTTTCATAATAGCTATAGTAATAATGACGCATATTCATTCGATCAAACTGTAAAAACATACCGGAATGAAATGCACGCATTTATATATTATATATGAGGTAGATGTACTTTTCTTATTTGATTCGATGTAGGCCTACAAACCCACTCTTAAACAAATACAGTACATGGAGTAGGAAAAATATTCACTGTGTGATTCTCTCTCTCTCACTCACTCTCTTCCTCCTTTCTTTCTTTCTTTTAAATTGTTATATCTTAAATGCTGAACTTCCTCATTTTAGTTTATTTTATATTGCTGAGTAAGACTGCAATTAACTTTTCAATACTGTTTTTAAAAAAAAAATTTTTGTAATAACATTCAAAATAAAACAATCATCAAATCATTTTTATAGAGAATTAAGCAAGTTTCCAAATTTTTAGTTTAACTGAAGTCTTTTCTCCCTAGGTAAGACTTGTACTCTGAATTTTTTATCCCAACTTACTGGAAATTTTTGTAGCGAAGTCGACAAATTTTCAATTTTTCCTTTTTGTTGAAAACAATTTTCCTTTGTCAAGATTTGAAATCTCAATTTGTGGTCCACATTCATTCAAGTATATTTGTCTATTCATTCATTCGAGCATCTTTGCAGACTGGAATAAAATTAAAGAAATTCTAGGACAGCGAGGACAGCCTGTATTGAAAATATCTTTAAATATTCTAATTCTTTACATCGTGTCATAAATTGATTCTATGGACTTCATAGATTTTTGATAAATATTGCAGGTTTACCCGGCATTCCTGGACCGTATGGTTATGAAGGAGAAAAAGGTGAACCGGGTGATTTCGGACCTGGAACAAGAGGACCACCGGGACTACCTGGCATAAGGGGTTTCCAAGGTAATTTGTCAAAATATCTCTTTTTCGGAACTACAGGGTGTTTCAAACAGAATCACCCGATTTGAAATGAGTATATTATGAAAAATATTGAGCATAGAAACATAAAATTAATTTTATGTTGCATGGCTAATCATATAGTTTTTTTTTTTTCAAACCAAATTAAAGGTGCTCAATATTCCCACCTTTTGATGCAAGACATATTTCTATACGGTAGGCAAATTCGTCCCAAACTTTTGCGAGCATGTCTGCATACACTTCTTTAACGGCTGTTATGCGTACACAGACAACCCGTGTCTTGGAATTGTTTATACCATCGCCTAATGTTCTGGGAGGTAGGAACTTCAATTTTCCAGGGTTTTGTCGACGAAAATCACGCTGAATTGTTGTTGCGGACTCACACTTCGCAAAGTGTAGAACACAGAAGGATTTCTGTTGTACAGTCGCCATATTTACAAACACCGAAGTGGCGTGCGAAGGAAGAGCGTTGCGCTACTTGTCGACAACTGCGGGAAACATGAGATTTCTCTCTTTCTGCCTACACATTATTCGATCAAAACGGATTAAAAGATGAATAGTTATGATTTTTTTAAATCTAATGATTCTTTGATTTCTGTTGTGCACTCGCTATCTTTACAAACAATGAAGTGGCGGGCGAAGGAAGAGCGTTAGCGCTACGACAACTCCATTAAACACGAGATTTCCCTCTTTCTGCCAATACATTATTCGATCATAATAGATTAAAAGGTGAATAGTTATGATTTTTTTTAAATCGGATGATTCTTTTTGAAACACCCTGCATATAGTACTGCATTGTGTTGGTTAAAAAAAACTCATAGCTCATCATCTTTCTTATGCGAGATATCTTCATAACGTGACTGCTTGTTTTCAGGCAATGACGGGGAATTTTAGTTGATTGAATGCATAATTATATGAGTGAAAAACTGCTTTGTCATACTAGCTTGTCAAAAAAAAAGGATCTTTGAGCATCAGTCAGAAATTTTTAGTTACAATATTTACTCTGAAAGCTCGATTATATGGGCTAGTAAATGCACGATTGTGAACTGAAAAGCGGAAAACAAGGGTAATCAAAATTATCAATCTATACTACAAAAAATTTAATTATTTAAGGGATTTAAAAGAACCGCATATAGTTATTTAAATAATGTTTAGTTAAAATGCTAATAAAAAGTGAGTATATTTTTATTTTTTCTAAAAAAAAAAGTCTGATATAGTATTTTGCGTACGAGGTTCGTTGATATTCTTTCAGGCAATTTGTTTTTTAACTCTTTTTTTGCAATACACGGATTATCCGTAAAACGGATTCTAGGAAGTTTAGGGAGGTTGAAAATATTTGCGCCAATTTATAAATACAGTGTCCCCTCATGAAGCAATGTAGTGATAGTGCAAATGCTTGAAAATTTCCTTTAATCATGTTTTTAGCAATATTGTTTTTCAAAACGTATATACTGTAGTTAGCGGACTGCAGTACACCTTTGGATGTAGCGAAGGTTTAGGGCCTGTTCACATAGGAGTCCGGTAGTGGAAGCGTTAAAGTATTGAAATATATTTAACCAATGACAAACCTCCAAACGATTGGCAGCGAAATTTTTAACGCCTATGATTGGTTTATTTCCGTCTCAGTGCCATCTTTCCTTTTACGCCTCCGCTACCGGACTCCTTTGTGAATAGGCCCTTATTTCGCAAGAAAACTGCGCCCAATATCCATGTCAGTAAAATTTGTTGCGCATGATAATTACGATATGTAACTTATGCGCAAAAACGTATCATTATCTCGTACACTGTTGCCGCCAACTCGCACACGGGTTAGCAACTCGAGCTTCCACAAAATGGACTTGGGCTCGAATTTTGGTTAAGGCATGGACGTTCTTTTGCTGTCCCTCCATAGGGAGAAGAGTTGGTTCACCTATATGATGCTCCCATAATAAAGTAGCTAACAAATTCGTGATGTGGATGGACCATTGTCCTTAAGTCAAAATGCCTGCAAGGTTGGGGGAAAAATCTGGTATGCTTTGTCCACAACAAATACGCTTTAATGAGTACGTGTTTTGATAATATTTGTATTAGTAATGGGTTACATTTAATTTCATGAATGATATCTATAATATGAAAAAGCAGTTATTATAATAAACTAACTGAATACCCGTGCTTCGCTACGGAGCGCATTCAAATTAAATACAACGGTCAATGTATGCAATTAATGCCAAACAAACACACACACACACACATATATATATATATATATATATATATATATATATGTATATATATATAATAAATACAACAGTCAATGTATGCAATTAATTTGTATGTTTAATATCCATAAAACATAATGTTTTGAATTAAATTCTTTAAAAACTTCCATCTCAATTATTCTAGTGGTTAAATTTTATCTTTTACCGTATTTCAACATTTTTTGTCAATTTATTTCGTTGTTAAGCACGTGACGAAAAATGAATTTGAAGTATCACAAAAAGAAAAGAAACCACTTTTAATAAATTAAATTCTAAAAATTAATCTTTAAAAATTCACCAAAAATCAAAAAATGAAGGTAAAGATTCGAAAAAGATTTCATTTTAATAAATTTTATAACTCTCAGATTATTATTTTAAATGCAAACGTTTAAAAAATGTTACAAAAACAGCTTAAAAATTTTATTTTTAAAAAATCTAGGAACAATTTTTCAAAAACTTTCTTAGTGCATCCCCACACGATAAGAAGAATCGCCATGCAACATTTCAGCCCTTTAGGTCCAGAGGTTTGGTCTGTGCGTTATCTGTCAGTCAATCAGTCAGTCACGGAATTGTTTTATATAAATACAGGATGGCTAATAAATACTGTAACACTCCAAGAAATAAGAGTTAATTTTAATCGTTTGGAAAAACAATTTATCTATCTATTTGTGTGATTGGCAACTTTTTGTAAACGCAGACGATTTTTGTTTAAAGTAAAACATGTAGAATATTTTTAAAGATTGAAGCCAAAAGGTTAATGGTTAAACAGCTTTTTGATCGCGGATTTTCTGCAGGTAAAATATTTAAGCAATTAAAATGCCTTGGTTTTAATAGGACGTTTATATATAGGACTATAAATCGATTATTGGATACCAATAGCTGTAAAGATCAACCATGGTCCGGTCGTCCACGCACTGTTCGTACAAATGAAGGTATCAAAAGAATTCGTGAAAAGATACGAAGAAATCCACAACGTTCTGCAAATAAAATGGCTGCAGAAGAGAACATCAGTCGCAGAACTATGCAACTTATCATAAATGAAGACCTGGGTTTTCGCCCTTATCGCAAAAGAAAAGTTCAAGTTTTGACTACTGCACAAATAGTAAAAAGGTTACAAAGATGTAAGAAATTGCTGAACCGGCACGGTAGCAAAAGTGTTGAAAAAATAATTTTCTCTGATGAGAAGCTGTTTTGTACAGAACAAAGTTATAATGCTAAAAATGATGTTGTATATTCAGCAACCTTCGAGGATATACCTGAAAATCTTCGAACTGTTAAACGCTTTCAGAACAAGATTTCTGTTATGGTTTGGGCTGCAGTGTCACACAATGGAAAACTGCCTCTGAAATTGATCGATAAAGGGGTAAAAATCAATGCTGAATATTACAAACAGGAAGTATTGGCTACACGTTTATTACCACATGCTAACAGATTGTATCCCAAAAAGAATTGGATATTTCAGCAAGATTCTGCACCGTCCCACCGATCCAAAACAACACAGGAATGGTTCCATGCCAATTGCCCGAAGTTTATCAAGCAAGAAGATTGGCCACCTTCTTCACCAGATCTAAATCCTTTAGACTATTGCATTTGGGGGATTTTAGAGTCTAAAGTAAATGCTAAGCAGCACAGAAGTTTGGACTCCCTCAAAGCTTCCATACGGAGTGAATGGGACAAATTACCTCATAAAATGATTCGTGCCTCAATAGGACAGTGGCGTAAGAGATTATCTTTAGTAATCGATAAAGATGGCGGTCGATTGGAGTAAAATTATTTCATGGTAAACTTTCATGTATAATGTTCATAATATTGTTGTATTTTCCATTTTCTATTTCATCTGTGTGTAATTAAATGATTCGATATTTGTCACAGTATTTATTAGCCACCCTGTAGATAATGTTTAGATTTAATAAAATTTAATAATATCTTATACATTTTATTTTCAAATGCTAGGCAATCAGAACCTACGCCATTGGCTTTTTACCATTTAGGCAATTTTGAATCATAAATTGTTGAATGGGAGTCAAGAGGTTCACTGTTCATAGGTTGTTCAGGGTTTCAAACAATAAAGTCACGTTAATACCTGATTTCACTGGGAAATAAACTGGCATCAGTACATAGCAGTCTTACTCATTTAGGCCATTCCCTCAGCTTTAATTTTCATACAGGTTATGTACTTTTTCTTAAAATCTTAATTTATTAAAATATTAAATGATAAGTTTTCAGACTGTATGGTTTGGAGAATGCAGAATTACTTTTCTTCTCAATACAGCCTTATATCTTATTTCCCATATCTTTTATTAATTTGTATCCATTATTGAAATATTCAATTTAAGAATAATATCACTTTTTTTTCCCACTTTCTTACAGGTCCTGCGGGAGATAAAGGTCAACCGGGATTTGACGGTGTTACAGGATATCCAGGTTCCAAAGGTGAAAGGGGAACAGATGGTCTTCCAGGTGTTAGAGGACCGCCAGGTTCCCAAGGATTTCAAGGACCTGCCGGAAGACCAGGAAATGCAGGATTTCAAGGCGTTCCTGGTATAAATATTATTATAATTTTAAATTCGCTAGAGCGTAAAAAATTTGTGCCATATAGAAGAAACAAAAACATTATTCTCTTTAACATAGCGCTGCTTCTTTAAGGGAGTCATCACCTTTGAATCTTCAAAAAATCGAATTTTACTTTTTTGCCTTTTTTGAATATTTGAACATTTCTGAATCATTTAAAACAAACCGCGTTAAAATATTCCAACTAGAACATTAAAAACTATGACAGGAAAGAAGTAGTTCCAATGGAAACATTACCAGTGTGGGAACTTTAAAACCTTTTTTTTTTCTCGTAATGATCATTTTCATGCTTGCGCGCACTGTATAAAGAAAACTACGGCAGATATTGCTCTCAAATATTCAGGATAGGTGTATAATGATGCTGTCAAAAATATGCACTTAATTTTTTTCTTCAAAAAATTCATTTTACTATGAATTTATAGCATTTGACTTGTAATTTTAATGGGCTTTTTCAGTTTTTTTAATTAGGATTGTCCTGGAGTAAATATTTTTTAGTGTTTTAAAATTTAAATAGGTGTAGAAATATACCTAATGTTTTCCCATCATGAAAATGCAAAAGTTATTATTGAAACTTAATTAGTGTTGTTGTAAGTCTGCGCGCAGAGTATCAGTATAAATTTGAAATTTTCAGAAAATACACTCCCTTCTTATTTTATAAATAAAATTCTTATTTACTTATAATAAAATTAATTTTAATTCAGAGGAGATAATCTATAAAGTTTGGAGAAGTAATACTGAAAATTTCATAAAAAATGGACAATAACAAAAAAAATTATAGAAGTTCGAACAAACAGTAAAAATTCTGTCTTTTCAACTTGTGTAAAGGTGATGACTCCCCTTAACTGTGCACCCCAGTCTATAACACTGAGCAAAACATGCAGAAGAATGCAATTTACTTTCATCCTTTCTGATTAGATATAAACAAAATTTACTGAAAGGTGCAAACATGCTCATCGAAAGATGCAGCACATTACTTACTGCACCTGTCGGTAGAATTCATACGTATTCATCATGCTTGTTCATCTGGTAATAAGATTTTGGTAAAACTTGTTTCTATTTCTTTTCTCATTAGACGATATTATATTTCACGTTCTTCTACATCCAATAGTTTGATTGTCATAATTCTTTCTAACAAACTCTTTGGGTATTTTTTATATATATAACAGATATTATCAATGATAACCTCTGTAAATTCTGAATAGTTCTTAGTTTAAAATAGTTGTAGGAAACACACGCAAATGAGTTCCTGTTATTTCTGTTTGCAGTTTTTTAAGTACTCGTTTTAAGTGTCAAAAAATATCTACTGTGATTTTTTATCTATATTTTAAATTTTTTCATGAATATTAAGAAAAAGCAGAAAAAATTGCATCTCCAGGGCTATCGAACAAAAACTGTGAACTCAGCTGTTCATTTGAGGTCTTGAACTGAAAAACACAAGAGCAAACTAATGGAAGTTTCTGCATTAAGCTAGTTCACTAAGGGCCTGTTTACATAGGAGTCTGGTAGCGAAAGCGTAAAAGGAAAGATGAGACGGAAATAAACCAATCATAGGCGTTAAAAATTTCTTTGCTAATCGTTTGGAGGTTTGTCATTGGTTAAATATATTTCAATACTTTAACGCTCCCGCTACCGGACTTCTATGTGAACAGGCCCTAGTGTCACACATGGCTTATAAATTCGTTTTATCACCTAAAGAGCATCGAGGTAACAAATAATGAATAGATTGAACTGCAACATGAACTAGACGGGGAACAAAAGACAGATATACTGCTTTTAATGGTTTTAACTCCAGACATTTTCACTTATCTACATAATTATAAACTATCATAATAGGATTTATCGCTAAACATTATACTATTACTCTTTTTGCCCCATTTAGGCAATAAATAATTAAACTTAATAATAATTGTATATCAGTAATCAATGAAAAGGTTTTTTAACTCTCTCAAATAAGAATATATAAGATCCCATGTGAAATTTCTCATGAAATTTGCCTAGTAGTATTACAAAATAACTGTTCAATAACTTTGTAATGTAAGCTAAATAAAAGGTCTATATATTAGTTTAATTTACAGGATCTAAGGGAATAATAGGTGACCAGGGACCCCCAGGACTAGAGGGACAGCCAGGATTCCCAGGACGAAAAGGGCAGCCAGGATTAAAAGGTATTGTAAGATAATTATGTGCCTAATGATATATTTGTTTTTCGTTAATATCTATTGAATTAAAGAGTTTAAAACTGATAAGGTTCTATTGTGTATTTAAAAAAATAATTTTTGTGTAACTTGAAAATAAGTCAGACATTTTTCAAACTTGAAGATATCCAGTCAATTTTAAGTATTTTACAGATCATAAATAAATACATTTCTTGGCCGATAACAAGAACTTTAAACATTTTTTTAATAAAAGAGACTTTACTTTTAATTAGAGGGCCTTATTTTTTCGCAAACTTGTTTCAAAATGTATTAAAAGAAATATCTTAAATTAGCTTTTCAATACTGCAGTTTATTTTCAATATTTTTTTTTTCATTTTATCATACATAATTCACAAATGTAATTCATATACCAGCAATATATTCCCGTAACCTAAAAGCAACATTTCTAAATGTCATTTAGTGTTAAGTAATCGTTGCTCTTTCAAAGCAGTATATAAAAGATCTCAAAAAGCTTCAACTCTAAATTTTATTTCTTTCTTCAGTAAAGGGCATTCAAAAAAAGAATACATTTTCATAGAGAAATAAGTGTTTGATCTGAAAAATGTATCCTCACAAATAAGTATAATTCATATTCTGGTCAAATGAAATCGATAATGACACACACTCTACGCATCATATTTCACCGAGTGGAAGTAAAACAGGATTTCACTCTTGACTGATACTTGTATCCTATAGATACAAACACAACTTTGATATTTTATTTCTATCTTGAAAAACGATGGAAAATAAATTTTTAATCAGTTTAATCTAAGATACCATATTTTAAATTAACGCATTTAGACATTTCTTATGAAATCTTTCTTTAAAACAATTTTATCTAGTACTTTTTGAAATGACTTACAAGTATTAGACCAGTGTTTCCCAACCTTTTTCGAGTCGCGACCCCCTTCATCAATGGTTTTCGCACATCTGGCGACCCTCTCCCACTTCCCACTATGTATGTTTTTATAAATAAATTATTTTAAGATATTAAGAAAAAACACTAAACTGAATTTTCAATAATTTAATTGGAATCGAATATATAATTTAACAAAAATGAAGTAAATGAAATCATTTTAATGTGATGGCTCTGTTTGCAACTTCATACCCAGCTGCGAAATTCGTGGTTGGGTGTTTGATAAAGCTAGCTTCATATCATCTTTGACACTCAGTCGATTTCGAAACATCGTTTTGATGTTGACAAGGGCTGAAAAACCACTTTCACATAGATACGTTCTGACAAATGGCACCAACATACGAAAGGCAAGTTTGATTACTTGTGGGCAGGATTGATACATCACACACCAGACCTGAATGAGCGATTTTTCTCTAAACAAATCACGTGCCGATTAATCATTCCGAAGATCCAAAAATTCATCTTGTATTTTATCGGGAATACTAATCACGTCTATAGAAGTCGAGAATGGGTTTTGTGCTTGTTCACTTCTTCTTCTTTGAGCTCAGGAATATACCCTTGAAACTCCAGACTTTAAAGGTGCCCTGTAATAACCGACTTTAGATGCTCATCGAGTTCTTCAAATTCCTCAACATCACTGGACTGTTTTTCAAACATGGTAATATTTCCTTCGTTTACTTTTCGACGCCAGTTCCACAGTTTCGAGACAAAGGCCCTCAGACTGTGTCGTAGAGTTGGATAATGGGCGTGTTCTTTTCTTTGAAGCTTCAGGTTTAAATTATTAAACTGTTCAAAGATGTCTACCAAATAAGTCTTATCTTCCACGATTTATCACTGAAGGGAGAAGCTCAAGAAAAATACGACCTTTTGTCTAAGAACTACTTGATTTCGTCTTTTACCTCATAAACACGGTTCAGAACGTTTCCTTTTGATAGCAAGTGTATAGATGTGCAAAACAGCAGAATTTCATGATCTAGTGAGACAAAGATACATTCATGTCTTTGTAAAATTCTTTAAGAAGACGGCTGTTAAGGGTTTCGGATTTCACATAATTAACAATTTTGATTACTGAATCAAGTACATTTTTCAGAGGAGTTGGTAAAGTTTTGCTGGCAAACGCATATAGGTGAATGACACAAAGTGTACCCTTTTCTTCAGGAGCAAGATCATTTACTTATTTCTGAAAACCCGATTTTGATCCCAACATAGCTGGAGCTCTACCAGCACAAACGCCACAGACGTTTTTCAATTGTAGTCCTCTGTGTTCAAAAAAAGTTTTTATCTTCGCCATAACATCTTCACTTAATGTTGTAGTTTCGAGTGCACTACAAAACAGGGAGTCATTGATGTCCTCTGAATGAATATATCTCCCGAAAACAAGCAACTGAGAACAGGAACTTACGTCCGTTGATCCGTTGATTCATCAACTTGGAAAGAAAACAAGGAAGAAACTCTGATTTCGTTCAACACTTGCTCTTTCACATCTTCGGACATATCAAAAATGCGTCTTTGAATGGTGTTGTTCGAAAAAGATATTAGTCTCATCTTTGTCTCACTAGATTCCCCGAGAACAAACTTTACATTCTTCAGTAAACAGGGTTTGGTAAGAGTTTCTCCAATCGCCTGGGGCTTTTTTTGTTTGTTTGTTTCTTTGGAAATTTCCAGTGCGATTTCATATGATGCTTGTATTAGGGATGCACTCTGTTCAGGAAAACTTCCTGAGCGATCAAATGTCTGACGTTTGAGACCGGCTTCAGGGTGTCGAAAGAATTTCAAATCCTTTTTGATATGTTCAGAATTATTTGTCACTAAGTGCTGTTTCAATTTCGAAGGTTTCATTGATTCTGCACTGAGGAAAACGTTGCACAAAACTCACTGTGGCTTCTCAATGTCATTGCTGACTACGGTGGTAAACCCAAATTTGAAATACTCATCTGAACATTAGCGTTTTTTTCTCCATATAAAAAGTAGAAATACAATAAGACTTCTACTTTATAAATAAATTTAGAATTCCAAATAATAGTAAATTTGTCACAACATATATGATACGGCAATATATATGATGCAATATATATGAATTGCAACAATTGCCATGCAGGTATAAACTGGATTAATCAATTTTTAAGAAAAAGAGAACACATAGAAACTCTCCGCAGTCAAAAATGTATAAAATCAAGAACAGAATATAACCTCAAGAAAAAAAAAATCACCTTCCGTATTGATTCAGAATTATAAAACAGTAAAAATAGAAAAACTCTTACCTAAATAAAATTGCTTTACTTAATTCGGGAAGCTACAATAATAATGCCAAACGGCACAGCACAGACTAATGAGAGACAAGCTGGTGGCGGTAAGAATTTGTATACTCTGCGAAGGAAGTAACCGCGATTTTCATTTACCACCAAATAAAGGCATTAGATCCCTAACTAACTGAGTTTGCGCTTTCAACAAGGCCTTTAAAAATCGTCAAGGGCACCCAGAGTTTGATAATTATTGGGAGATCGCAGCCTTCAAGACTGAAATATGTGCTCCCCAGTCACATATTCAACATTCATCAAAATTAGTTTTTGTTCTATTTTCAGCGTTCTACTGTTATTGTATTCTGTTATTCTGTTTAGTTATTAGAGAGAGTGTGTAAGCGTTATGTGCTTGTGCTGTTAATAAACAGTATGTTTTTAGCTTCGTTACATATTTTCCGGATTATAGCAGAGCACAGCAGATAATTAATACCTGTTAGGTATTCATCATTATCTCACCCAACATTGGTAAATAAATATCGATAACTTTTTTCGGTGAAATTCGCTAAACAGTTACTTTAATTCAATAAAGCCGTCCGACCCACAGGTTGGGAAGCACTCTATTAGACGGAATAATAATAATAATAATATATTAATGTTGTTGTTTTTGTTGTTTCTAATGTCCCTGGCTGAAAGTTCCAGACCTGGTCTATATAGGCTTCGGGCTGAAGTGTGCGGCTCCGGTTTTAAATAGAACCTCAAGGATCGTAGTATGTCTTAGCTAGTTGCCACCTCAATTTTGACCGATCATCCCCAGGGGCGACATCTGGGGGGATCGAAGCCTTTCCCACCCTCTAACCTCATAGAGGGACTGGAACAATATACGTATATTACTAAAGAAGTGAAATACACATTGTGTATCTGCGGTTGAATACATATTTTCAATGCTCTTACAAAGCAATGAAAAAATAAACTTCCATAGGATGAGCCTATGAACAGGTCCCATTTTAAATATTTTTTCCACGCATGTGAGTTAAATTCTTGTCAGATACTACGAAGGCACAATGTTGCAAAAATGGTAGAAGGGTAACTATAGAAGCTCTAGCTTATTTATGCAGTTAGCTAGCGAGGGGAAAAAAAGCAAACGATAATTAGCTTCTCGAGACCAGCATTAAACATCAACAATTTGATACTTGAATTTTTCTCACCATTAAATTTAGGAATTGTTGGAGATGAAGGTGATCTAGGGCGTCCAGGACTGCCGGGACTATCGGGTCTTCAGGGAGAAAGAGGCGAACCCGGATTTCCAGGTGTTCCAGGCCCGAAAGGAGATCGGTCTTTCTCTGGGCAAAAAGGAGAACCTGGTGACTACGGAATACAAGGTAATTATAACTGATTATAAACTTATATATTAATTGATCATCAAAGATATTTTTGCCGTAACCATCGACATTTTTGCATTTTGCATCCGAACCTGCATTTTTAAACATTTGTGTAATCTATCGACGTTGTAAAGTTGTTGGCGTCATAGGCTACCTCCTCATAGGCCTGGGGGCGGAACTCGGACGAGACATAGATGTTTCTGTGCTGGCCCCTCATATAGAGTTCAATGTCGGTTCACTGACAGAGTACTCCCATTATAAACTAGTGTGTACGGTCGAAAGTCCTCAGGAAAAATGCCGACCGTAATGGAATAAAAAATATTTTGTGAACAAATTATTAATTACTTAAAATATAATAACAATTAAATATATTATATTTAGAATATAATAGTTATTAATGATGAACTATTTAACACTAGAAAGACGGCTGCCGTCATTTTGACGGTTTCAGACATACTATTGAGCGCTGTGTCTGTATTTATGTCCTCAGGCTTCTGAAATTTTATGACTTTTTCTAATTTTGCGCAAAATATGCACACACATTTACAAAATTATATTCGATAGTAAAGAGGGGGGAGAAAATGTGTTGTTTACCTACTGAGACTGAAAGCCGTCAATTTGACGGCAATATAGAAAACAGGCAGAAATCTTTAAAATAATGCCGAAAAAAATGTTAGTTACTTTTCGACTCTTCCCTCTTTTGCAAATAACAGAAATATTGTCTCTTCAGAAACAATGGTATTGAAAATAATAACTGCACAAACCATACATACATTTTTACGGATAAGCCTACCAGCTAGGGCACTGGCATTCGGTTCAGATCCTGTGGGTTCGAGTCCCACAGTTGGCATGGATGTTTGTACCCGTTCGGAATCGGCTTTAAACTGTAGGTCCCGGTCTAATTGGCCCTCGTGTAGCAAAAAGTTTGACCGTAGCGCTCCAAACCAAACCAAACCAAACCTTACCAGGTTATCAGCTCGGCATATCGGCATAAAATAAATCTAAATATATACTAATTTATTATATATTGGTATGAAATAGTTCAAAATTTAAAGTATTTAACAATTTTTTTAAAGAGTTAACTATTTTAAATTCTAAATTTTATTTTTAACAGTCAAAATGACGGCGGTCAGTCTGTTTAGTAAAAAAAAAAAATTCCCGTCTTTCTAGTGTTAAATTTCTAATACAGAAAAGATGCGTGAATCGTTCATTATTTGCATATTAAATGCTAGCACAAATACATGGAGTTCACAGATGATTGTCGAGGTTCGAAAAATCTTTAATTTTTCTTGTGAAATTTAAAAAGTACGATTACATATGTGGAACAAGAGATGTTCTTCATGAGTTTCTGCAACAATCAGTATCAATGATCAGTGTTTGCACGGCAGCCGGTAGTTGAGTTCTTGTCACACGTGTTCCACATGTCCTGAGAGAGATGTGCTCAACAGCTGCATTTGGGCGGCACATCAGCCGATCTCGCAGGTCTTCAGTCCCCATGCGAGGCTGTAATTCGGTACTGTAACGTCTAATTTTAAAAAGATAATTAAGCTGCGTACGTATGGGAACATTTTCAGGGATATTCAAAAGAACATATTAGTGTCATCGTGGTATGTCACTTCTCTTTTTCATCAAAATTGTTTACAATTATTTTGTTTACTTTCAAGAGATTGTGAGAAGTAGCTCTGACGCTAATAACAAAGTATAAGAAAAAGCATAAGACCGATGGAACTGGTTTATAATATTTCAGAACTTTTTTAGGGGCTAGAGGCGTTGTTTATATATATATATATATATATATATATATATATATATATATATATATATATATATATATATATATATATATATATGTATATATATATACATACACACATATATATACATATATATATATACATATATATATATACATATATATATACATATATATATATATATATATATATATATATATATATATATATATATATATATATATATATATATATATATATATATATATATATACACTGGTGAAATAAATTAAGAGAATTCCCATATTTTATCGAATTTCACAAAAAGAACTGAACTGAATGTAAAACCACTGCTTCTAGACAAAAATGCAAATCTTGTACTTCAAATACGTAAGCGTACACGTGTGTGTAGGCAGAGCCAGTAGAGAAACAGGCTTTATAAGCGCGCGTAAGTTAAGACGCATTTCGTTCGCTAGCACACCTCGGCGAATTTCTTGGTGTTATTTTGCAGCAATCGGTTAGTTTCAAATTGTAACAGTAAAAATGAGTAACCACCAACGTTTAGATGATGGAATGAGATGGTGAATTGTGGGGAGGCTAGAAGCAGGCCAATCTCAAGTCCAAATTTGTAGAGAGTTCAATTTAACGCCAAGCATCGTGTGTAACTTATGGAAACAGTTCCAGGATACCGGATCCATCCAGAAAAAGCCTGGGCAAGGTCGTCCAAGAGCCACGACGGCCAGAAAAGATCGCCATTTGTCGATTATAGCGAGGCGCAACAGGAGTGCTACAGCTTCTCAGCTCTCTCGTGACTTGTATGCAGCCACAAGAACTCGTGTATCAAGGGTAACTGTTTCCAAAAGACTTCATGAGAGAGGGTCGTTTGCAAGAAGACCTGCTGTTTGCGTCCAGCTCACTTCTACGAACAGGAGAATCCGTTTATCATGGTGCAGAGAACATAGAGATTGGAGTATGGATCAATGGGCGACCGTTCACTGATGAGTCCCGGTTCAGCCTAAACACCGATTCTCGCCGTACGTTCATATGGAGAGAACCAGGGACCCACTACCTACCCTCCAATGTCCGCGAAATCGACCATTATGGCGGAGGAGGTTTAATGGTCTGGGCAGGCATCATGTTGGATGGCCGAACACCTCTCCATGTCTTTGAAAGAGACACTGTGACTGGTGTGAGGTATAGGGATGAGGTCTTGGAGCCCTATGTTAGCCTTTTCAGGGGTGCATTTGGCCCTGAGTTCATTTTAATGGACGATAACGAGAGGCCACATAGAGCTCTTCTACGAATTTCTAGAGAGTGAGGATATTCACCAGATGGATTGGCCAGCCAGATCTCCAGACCTTAACCCTATAGAGCATGTATGGGACGCTCTGGGGAGGGCAATTGCAACTCGCAACCCCCCTCCGAGTACCATCCAGGGAATGAAAATAGCGTTGCTGAACGCGTTGTACCAATTGCCACAGGAAATGATAAACTGCCTTATTTCAAGTATGAAATCACACTGCGAGACCTGTATATCTGTAACAGGGGACCATACCCCCTATTAACCCATCTATTAACCCATTTTTTTGCTTATTCTGCAACCGCTGTTTCATACCTTCCGACTCCAACGAGTGTTACGCACGATCATGCGTGTGTATTACAATTATTGAATGGTTATTTGTTTTGTATTGTATCAATGTATGTACATATCAAATTTCATTAAAATCGGTACAATAGTTCTAGAGATAATCGACCAAGTCTGCAAATTCTCTTAATTTCTTACACCAGTGTATGTGTATATATATATATATATATATATATATATATATATATATATATATATATATATATACATATATACATATATTTATATGTATATATATATTTATATATATATATATATATATATATATATATATATATATATATACATATATTTATATGTATATATATATTTATATATATATATATATATATATATATATATATATATATATATATATATATATATATATACATATATTTATATGCATATATATATATATATATTTATATGTATATATATATATATATATATATATATATATATATATATATATATATATATATATATATATTGGACGCTCGTTAATTCGAACTCGGTTAAATCGAACTTTCGGCTAATTCGAACTAATCCAAAGGCCCAAAAAACTTGTATTGGAATTAATGTTAAAAAATCTCATTAATTCGAACTAAATTTTTATCACTTCGGTTAATTCGAACTAAAAATTTGACAAAAAAATTCTTTTTCCTCGTTTAATGGAGAAAATACACACTGTATTTATTATTGTGTGTGTCAAAATCATCTGTATTTCTTTTCTGTGTAAAGAGGAACATGCCTGTATTCCTTGACTATTGCATGTCCACTAAACGTTAGTAGCTATTGTCCTTCTTATTAGTGCTAAACGAAAAAAGCAATTTTCCTTTATTTGTATCGGTTTTCTTAGAATTTCAGAAAAATCAGTATTTACTAGAAATTCTAGGGAGCTGCGTCAGTTATACTTGTAATGCAGACAAGTTAATGTTTTCTAGTTTTTCTTCCTCGTTGTGTGGTGTGAACGTATAAAAATTCAGGATGTCTACACGTGGAAAGTACAATACCCTAACCTTGGAGACAAAGGTAGAAATTTTAAAGAAAGTAGAGAATGGTGAATGTAAAACAAAGTTAGCAGCTGACTATGGAATTTTAAAAGATGCCTTGTGAACTAATTTGAAAAATAAGGAGTCAATTTTAGATTCATGGGAAAAAATCAAAATTTGCTAGAGGAAGGAAACGCATGAGAAATGCGTCCCAAGAAAATCTAGAAAAAGCTATACTGCTATGGTTCCAGGATGTTAGATCTCGAAATTTTCGATAAATGGACCCCTAGTGCTGACGACGGCTGATGAATTGGCAAGTCGAATGGGTAATGAAGATTTTAAATGCAGTGATGGATGGCTTTCTCGATTTAAGTCAAGGCACAATATTTCTTATCAAATTGTATGTGGCCAAAGCTCTGATGTAAACGAAGACGTATGCACTAATTTCGGTAGGAAACTACCAGGGCTTTTCTCTACTTACCTGACGAAAGATATTTTTAATGCGGCCATAATGGACAAAGCCATAATGGACTCTATTAAAACTCTGAAAGCATTTATTCAGATGGAACCTTCCTCTGAAAATTAATTGAAATGTTTACTTCAAATCGAGAAGCTGCCTGAACAATGTAGGCATCATAAACAGAACCAAACATCCATTTTACAGTTTTTCCCCAAAGTGTAATTCATATTTTTAATTAAAGTTTACTTTCTACTGCATATCTTCTGCTTCATTTTATGATTAAGGTAAGTCTGTATTGCTTTTTAATATGTTTAATTTTAGATAACATACTATAATATATTTTCTGGAGTTATACATACTAGGAGATTTTTCTTCTTCAGTGATACGCATTTAAAGTTATATATATATATTCTCTTAACATCGGAAAATTCGAACTTCGGATAATACGAACTTTTTTCTGAGAACTTTTGAGTTCGAATTAACGAGCGTCCACTGTATATATATATATATATATATATATATATATATATATATATATATATATATATATATATATATATATATAAATATATATATAAATATATATATATATATATATATATATATATATATACATAATGGCATTATGGCAGATGTTATATGTCATTTTTTCCTGTTTTCGGCAAATTGTAAAAGTAACTTTTGTTGTGAAATATAAAATCCCTCATCTAAGTTTTCAGTCCAAGTATTCTTCAGTTAATACTCATATTCAACCTCAAACATATGGCTGATCTTCAATGAAAATTTTCAATTAGGGACTAAAATATTCAATCAGGGACCAAGTATTCCCTCTTTTATACATAACAGCATTTGCTAATACGAATAACTTAATATTATTTCACAATTCCACTATCAATTTTTTACACATTAAAGAACCAATTTTAAGTGTGACATATCAGCATCTGCCATAAAAAATAAATTAGATTTACAGCCAGCGCCGCTGTTATAATAACGTCATGTTTAGTGGAGGAGCATGCTTATGAAGAATTAAAATTTATCAAAATCACTGAAAAATTTATATTGCAAATTATCGGGTGGAATTGGTTCTTACTTTATATCGTAACCACGTTTAAAAGAAGTTTGGACGTTCATTGTTATTATGAAAGGCATAATAGCTGAATTTTATTAAAGTGAATTTATGTTACAAGATAGGCTGATTCCATTCACAATGTTTTGAATAAAATTTTATCTAATATTAAATTGTGGGGACGTTTCGATATTAATTTAGCTCGTAGTTCAAGGAACATATAAATACTGGTCATCTAGAAATTATATGTCTTAATATAACTCCTGATAAAATTTCAAAAACTTCAAAAAGCAATTAAATTCTAACTAACCGTAAACTAATTCATCAACTAAATTAAGTAAAAATAAAAAGTTTCAAAAAACATTAAAAATCATGAATATGAATACATAAGAAGTAAATAATATTTATAGTTTATAACTGAATTTTTATTTCTTATAGGAGCGAAAGGTTACACAGGTTTTGCGGGTACACCAGGATTGCAAGGAAGAAAAGGAGAACCTGGCAAGCCAGGTCTTGTCTATCCTGGACCTTCTGCCCCAAAAGGAGTCCGCGGACCACCTGGATTTCCCGGACCTGCAGGACTTCCTGGTTTGAAAGGAATGCTTGGTGTATTAGGAAGACCAGGTAAAATGATATAATATGGACATACTTGTATGCTAATTGTACAAGAAGCGTTGAATCTGTTGGTTAGCTGTTATTTTACCAAGAAAAGCATAAAGTCATTTAAAATATTTAGCCATCATGGCCATCTTGCCTCTACAGGCATTTTTTGTAATCGCACATATTTTTGCTTTTAAGCTTAAGAAATATGGAATTTTGAAAAACTCAACTGTTCTTGGCAGTTTTTAAGACCTAAAATATTGATTTAGATCTTTTCATGTATTCATATGCTTGAAACACCGTGAGTTTACAAAGAGAAAAAAAAATACAACTTCTAACTGCAAAATGAATGCCATACGCCTGAAAACATGAATTGTTTCCCCGTGTTATGAATTATGTACCTCTTATAGTGTCTGACAAAGTGTCTGCAGCTGCTATTTCTAGATGTTATCTAACTCTTTTTCCTCTAACTCAATATAATTAACCATTAGTACAGAGATTATGAAGAAAGTCGGGCAAACTAAGTATTTTCTTTAAAAAATAAACAAAAATTTGTGAAGTAACAAATTTATTGTTACTTTGCAATTTTTTGTTATATTTTTTAAACTTTTCACTGAAGAGAAGTGATTATATATTATTATTTTTTTCCAAAGAGGAGGCACTTGTCGTCAAACATTTGCCTATACAACGCCGCAATTTTACTACCCATTTTATTGTGGGGACAACCATATAGGCGAATAGCATTACCCCCTATGAAGGGACGACACGAACAGAGGCATTTTTCGTGGCGTGAGGCCAGGATTCGATCCGAGTACCCTCAGCACCGAAAACCAGTGCGCGGTACCACTGGGCCGCCACAAGCCCAATTATATGTTATACACATAGTTAACAACAAATTCAGTTTGTATATAATACATAATCTCATTCCTTTATAAGAGATCAAGACCTCCTTCATTTGACACATTAGAATGTTTTAATTGAAATCAAACATTTTAAATTTTCTTTGAAAATGAAGTAATTATCTACTCTACATAATATAACAAAGAACTTAAATCAGCTGCGACGAGAGATTTTTTTCATCACACCCAATAGGAGCTAAATTCCCAATATTCATGCGATTAAAGAAGAGAATCTTTTGAGCTTTTGCTATGGGGTCGCCACGACCACGTATGCTAGACAGTGAAAAGGCAGTGCATTCCACATTATCAAAAACATTGTCACTCGCAATACAAGCGAGACGAAGACCTTGGATGGTGTCTAATGACTCCCGAATGATATTTAGGACGAGACGTGGGTGACCAAACCGAATACCTACGTGGGCACTTGACTACCTTGCCGAAAACGCCTCATTCGCCCCGAGGCTATTGTAGGACTCAATTATGCTTTCTCCATATTCGAAACTGCTTGAACCTGGGATGAAAATAATGATAGTCTTTAAAAAATCATGTCATTTCAGACTTCTAACGAGCTGATGTAAGGGAACAAAGATACTTCTTTAAAAAGAGCCTATTTTTTTGTTTTTATCAAAATGTAGTGGAAATGAGACTCAATTTTACAACACCCTTTATTAAATAAATAAGTAGGTTTGAACTAATGTTGACACTAGACCCAGTATTTTTTGTGTTTCTTTCGGAATACAAAACTATGTAAAGTGAACAAGCTGACCTTATAAATATTTAAAAACTTCATTTGTAGGGGTTTTTTTTTTTTTTTTTTTTTTTTTTTTGTAACAAATAAGACTGCCTGAGGAAAAACTCTTTTTATGACATCGTATTCAGCAATAATCGGTATTTCTGTATCATTAAGAAATATTTTAACTATCCTTCAATGCCTTTATTTTTTTGATAAAATAAATATTAAAAGCTATTTCTAAAGAGATGGGATTTCTGAATAATCAAGGAATATTTTAACTATTCTTTAAAACACTGGCATTTCTGCACATATTTCCTTTACACATGATTTGTAATTTTTTTCTTTCTCATTAAAAAGGACAAATATAAGTTTAAAATATAAGTTTCAACTTATTAAAACTGTATAGACTTTCTTAGTAAAATTTGTTAGATTGTGTCATAGTACATCATGCTCGCAATCTTTTGACCTTTGACCTTGCTTGAATATTAGTCTAATATTAAAATTTATTTTGAATGCATTACAAAATATCTTTTTTTTATATTTAAACTCTTTTTAAATCCTGTTTTTAGGGATGTATAAGCTCCTCAATTTAGAACACATCTGAAATACTATCACCAATTATGGAAAACTTAAAAATTTTTCAAATTTCTTTTCAAAAAAAAATTTTTTTTGCATATCTATTTACATCTTACATCAATGTTTTGATATGAAAAGCAACATAAAGTTTTTCTAAAATTTATATGTTTAAATGTTAATATATGATAAATTATATTTATTGTGTTTTATTAATCACCAATTTTTTATATTTTCCAATTATTATTTATAATTATTTATATTTTCTAATCATAAGTTTCAAATTGAATAAAAATTTCCGGAGAAGCCACTCGCATGCACATTGTTTGTCCTCTCTAATTTACAGAACTGCACCCAAAATGGCTGTTTAATCAAGTTTTTCAATCATTCATAAAGTATTACTTATCAAAATGGCTCTTTTTGCAAATATTAAGAAATCATATCACAATTATATCTTGATATTCTTTAAAAATTCGTTTTATTTCGAGTCTAGAGTTAAATTTATCGATTCCTTCTTAAAGAGAGTAAGTTTAAAGGTATTCTTAAAACACTTGTTCTAAGTGGCTGGGATTAACCTATGCAGTAAAAGTTTGCCGGATTAGTGTACAGCAATTTGATTTCTCCTCCAGGTTTACCAGGTGAAAAAGGAACCCCTGGATTCCCCGGACCTCCAGGACTTACAGGACCTAGAGGACTTGCCGGCATACCAGGTCCGAAAGGAGAATATGGTCCTCCTGGATACATAGGAAGGAACGGGGAAAAGGTGAGTTTGGAAATTATTACCATCTCCAGGGAATAATCAAAACACATGGTTCAGATTCTAGGAACTCATCAATGAAGAATGCATTCTATTCTAATGCATTCTTCACTGGGGAAATATTCCAAGATTTTGTGTAAAATGTTTTATTTATGTATGCGAAACAATCAAATCGTGGTATCTAGTCCATTATCGGCGCAAATCTAAGTCGCTTTTGATTATTCAAAACCTTAATGAGAGGGACTTTCGATCTTAGAACAGAAGTGGGGAATTTTTTTCTTGCTTACATATTGTTCAGACTAGTATATCATGGATATCCAGTCTATAAATTCCTTTAGAATGAGTGTTAGAAAGGTAGTAAAAAACGTTCCTCTCTTCTTTTCTAAGAGCGAAAGTCCGTAACTTCGATCGATCAAAAGCTAGTTAGATTTACATCGTTGAGGGACTGGATTTTTTTTTTCTTTGAGGAAAAATCAAAACATTATGTACAAAGTTATGGACTACTTCACTATTCAATGAAGATTATTTTCTTCATTGGTATAAATGATTAACTAGAATGTACATCAAGATGTAAACATTCTACTTAGAATGTTTACCTTCTACATCAAGATGTAAAAATTCTTCTTAGAATGTATACTATTTGTACAACCCTGTCTATGTATGTAGAAAATTTTATCTCGTTTTTTATTGCATAAATAGATCTTCTGGAATCTTACTAGATAAATTTGTAAAATAATGCAATGAATTAAATTTCATATGTGTCTCTTGATGTATTTGGGTCATATTTATAAATAACTTAATAAAACCGAAAAAACTGTGATAAATTCGTGAAACGTAGATACAAATGAAAACAAATGAGTTGAAATTCCCTAAAGAAGAAAAAAAAAGTTAATTTACCAAAAAAATATTGTATACTAGGTTTTATAGGCTTAAATTTTTCCATTAGTTTGTAATAAATGTCACAAAAGGCTTTAAATCACAACATGAAGTGATCCGACATAAAGCCCCAATAATTTTCATGCAACTGAAGGTTGTTAAGCAAGGTTACGTGTAATTGGCCGATATCCCTTAATGAGAAGATCATAATTTTATATGACTGATTCCAGCATGCAGAAGAAGGGATAAATTATGGGAAAAACAAAACAATTACTGAAGGACTCCATATTACAAATCTCTTGAGTAATTTACTTTAATTAAATATGCCGACTTATTAGAAAAAAACTGTTCAAGAACAAACTAAGAAACAATCAGTAAAATCAACAAAATCTCAACCACGTGAATGTGTATAAATCATTTATACTGAGTGATAGATAGATGTACTCCTTTTTAACATTTACAGTAGGCATTATTATAGATTTATGGTCCTTTGGGCAGCAGATCAGAATTTGTAGTCAAACTATCCTTTATCACGTTGCGCTTATATTGAATTCCCAGTTGTAGCAAAAGTATGCTTCAACTGCAATTTTTTTTTAAACATAGATGACTTTACTCTGCTAACACTTGTAAGTGAGTACCTCTCAGTAATACTTTTGAGATTAAATGGATGCGTTGTCATAATTACATTGTAAATCTAAAAACTAAACTAAACTCATGCAGAACAATATGTCCGAATGTGAACCAAGGCCGTAGGTACCCATCTCCGCTTTCTTGACCGTGGGTTTGGGGTGCCATAGAGCATATGTCTCGGTCAGGTGGTCAATCAGACGTGGGACACCCAGCGTTAGTTCCCAAGCATGCTTGGTCCTCATTTTATCGACCCACTCAAGGGATGAAAGGCTGAGTCAACCTTGCACCGGGCGTCCATTGTAACTCTACGATACTTAAATTAGATGTCTGAGGAAGATCTGCCGTGCTTAGAGGACATTCTTAGGAAAAGTGCTTTTGAATTACATGGCTTTTTAAGACAACCATAGTACGCCTAACTCATGAGCTCTATCAAGAGTGATGATCAAATGTGAACAGATACACTTCTCTTTTTTTTATAATCGACTGCTCAACAATAGCAAAATGATTAAACGAAAATGAGTAAAAGGGGAAATTGATAATAATTTTCATAATTTTCCACAGAGAGAACTAAAAAACAAGTGCAGACCTCGTAATGTATTTCTTATATTCCATGTACACTATTCTGAAAAATAAAAACTGAGTATTATTTCAACAGCTAAAATTTTCAGTTATTTTTTTATGCCAGTGTGGATGAAAAACTGCGTAGTGAGAATATTGCATAATATTCATCGAATCTTTCCTTTATTATTTAACAGGTTTTTGTTTGTTAAATAAATCATAAATCATCAAATTATGATGCAAATTCTTCACTTTTTCCAGGGAGACAGAGGACCGGAGGGTTTTGTTGGTCTACCTGGCTTGAGAGGTGACAAGGGTTTTCCTGGAGTGAGAGGTATTTCAGGATTGCAAGGATTAAAAGGCCAGAGGGGTAATCCCGGTCCGAAAGGTAAAATTTTACTTTAAAGTGTTTGCTGTTGTTCACAGTAACTTGGTTTTTCTTTTACTTTATGTGTATAGAGAAGATAGATGAATTGACTGACTGATGGATTGATTGATAAATAGATAGGCCGATAAGAATACATATTTATAGATGTATATGTACAAAAAATTACATCAACGACATACCCAGTAGCCATGGACTTAGGTTTCACCCTTGTTGTTCGCTTCTTTGTATGGCATATAGCCGATAAGTAAGCAAGAGGAAAAATAATTCCAAATGTGAAATTTATTTTTCATATATATAGAGAGAGATTTTATGTGTTGTGTATATATATATATATATATATATATATATATATATATATATATATATATATATATATATATATATATATATGTGTGTGTGTGTGTGTGTGTGTGTGTGTGTTAGTTAATTTCAATACATGAATAAAACATGTAACAGAAGAAATCCAAATGAACAAAAAATACCCTTATAAACTGTTAGACAATTTTAAAATACAGTAAGTCCTTGAGTTACGCGGATTCGTAGATACGCGGTTGCAAGTTTAATACGACGATAATTTCGAAGAAAAAGGTGTTTTAATAGAAACGACGGAGAAATTATAGATCAGTTTCGATTGAAGATCTCCAACGCAAATGCATACCGATAAGTCTTGCGTTGATGCAAGCAAAAACGTTAAATATTTTTGAAAATTTAAAGCACAAACGTGGTGATGATGTTGATAATGGTAAATTTCGACTTACGCGCTTTCTACTTACGCGGAATGTTCTGGAATGAATTAATCGCGTAAGTCGAGGACTTACTGTATATAGTTTAGCTGAAATGAAATTTTTGCTAAAAGATATAAAACTTGAAAGATGCATAATTTCTTTTATGTTTAATTTTGGAAACGTTAAAATCTTTTTAAATTTTTTATCGCTCATGAAAAGTTGCGCATGTTTTTACTCAAAAATAAGTTACCTTCAAAAGAAGTTTCGTTTTTCGGCAAGTAAATCAATTAGAAATCGTTCAGACATCATAAAGGTCTGTGGTGGTATACTCAATGCTAAATTTCAAAGAGAGAATTTCTTAGATATCATGCATGAAAATAATTTCTTTTCATGTGTAATTTTTTGATACATTTCTTATATTATATTTTGACATTTACTTCAAATTATTAGCATTGTTTGTAAACCATGGAAGAAAGAGAATAAATATAAAGTTTATGTTTTATTTCTGTTATGTGGGGTTATATTTGAGGATATCTTTCTTATAACATAGCCAAGTTATATCCTTATTACATATTTGTATATTAGGTCAGTAAAATTTATAAGTATGAATAGATTTTACAGGTACAACTCCATAAAATTTCATTATTGTATATACATATATATGTAATAAATTAAATATTAGGCCCTCCATTATATCATTTAAATTCCCTTTCCTAAATCCAATCCGCAGTAATCTTACTTTATCGCTACAAATCCATAGCAACAAAACTTCCCAGAAAGTACATGCCTTGCATATCTACACGTGTATACGTCTAGAGAAAGGCGTGGGTTCACATCGCGAGCCCCAGAATTTGCTGACACTTCAAAATAACAGGCACATGTACCTTGCTTCTAGCGCGTAAGGTTGAAAGGTGATGTACACTTCGCTCCGAGCATCTGAAATGGACGGATGTCTTTTTTATAGCTGAAATAAAATTATTCGACGCGACTGCTTCCAAATTTGATTTAATTCCTTTCGGGCTGAGTTTAGCTCCAGCCATGTAAATATGAGCTAGTTTTCCTTTTCAGGTTGCATTTTAAGAACGAGATGTAATGGATATATTACATAGAGCCGACAGGATTCGAACCTGTGCAGGGAAACCCCAATGGATTTCGAATCCTGTCGGCTCTATGTAATATATCCATTACATCTCGTTCTTAAAATGCAACCTGAAAAGGAAAACTAGCTCATATTTACATGGCTGGAGCTAGACTCAGCCTGAAAGGAATAAAATTTTGATGCAGTCTGACCGAATAGTTTTATTAGAGCGATAAAAAATACGTCCATCCATTTCAGATGCTCGGAGCGAAGTGTATATCACCTTTCAACCTTACGCGCTAGAAGCGAGGTACATGTGCCTGTTATTTTGAAGTGTCAGCAAATTCTGGGACTCGCGATGTGAACCCACGTCTTTCTCCAGACGTATACACGTGTAGATATGCAAGGCATGCCCTTTATGAGAAGTTTTGTTTCTATGGGTTTGTAGCGATAAAGTAAGATTACTGCGGATTGGATTTAGGAAAGGGAATTTAAATGCTATAATGGAGGGCCTAATATTTAATTTATTACATATATATATATACAATAATGAAATTTTATGGAGTTGTACCTGTAAAATCTATTCATACTTATAAATTTTACTGACCTAATATATAAATATATAATAAGGATATAAATTGGCTATGACATAAGAAAGATATCCTCAAGTATAACAATACATAACAGAAATAAAACATAAACTTTATATTTATTCTCTTTCTTCAATGGTTTACAAACAATGATAATAATTTGAAGTAAATATCAAAAGATAATATAAGAAATGAATCAAAAAATTGCACAAAATGAAAAGAAATTATTTTCATGCACGATATCTAAGAAATTCTCTCTTTGAAATTTAGCATTGAGTATACCACCACAGACCTCTATGATGTCTGAACGATTTCTAATTGATTTACTTGCCGAAAAACGAAACTTCTTTTGAATGTAACTTATTTTTGCGTAAAAACATGCGCAACTTTTCATGAGCGATAAAAAAATTTAAAAAGATTTTAACGTTTCCAAAATTAAACATAAAAGAAATTATGCATCTTTCAAGTTTTATATCTTTTAGCAAAAATTTCATTTCAGCTAAACTATATACAGTAAGTCCTCGACTTACGCGACTGATTCGTTCCAGAACATTCCGTGTAAGTAGAAAGCGCATAAGTCGAAATTTACCGTCATCAACATCATCACCGCGTTTGTGCTTTAAATTTTCAAAAATACTTAACGTTTTTGCTTGTATCAACGCAAGACTTATCGGTATGCATTTGCGTTGGAGATCTTCAATCGAAACTTATCTTATAATTTATCCGTCGTTTCTATTAAAACACCTTTCTCTTCGAAATTATCGTCGTATTAAACTTTCAACCGCGTATCTACGAATCCGCGTAACTCGAGGACTTACTGTATTTTAAAATTGTCTAACAGTTTATAAGGGTATTTTTTGTTCTTTTGGATTTCTTCTGTTATATTTTTTATTCATGTATTAAAAATTAATTAACAGGTTGCTGCTTATCACAATCCCCATTTGAGTGAAAATTATAACGTTTAATTTGACCACCTTAATTGGCCAGTAATGCGTAACTCTCATGTCATGAAGGTTAGAGATTCATCGTACAAAAATATTGAAATATTGATAATAAGTCTATTAACCTAAGAAATTCCTCTTTTGAAAACGCTAATTCTCTTCCGTATCAGTTTGGAGAACGCTTAAAACATTTGTGGCAACAGCGCTAAGCCTTTTGTCATGAACACCACCCCTTCACATTAAAAATAATCCTACATTAATCGTTATCTCCATTCACAAATTTTCAGTTTGAAACTATAGTATTCGCTCGAAAAACTGACCTGTGTTTATGTGCATCATTTGTTCACTTTTAACTCTTTTTCAACAGGTCTCCCAACTATAGAATTAAACAGAGGACCTAAAGGAGAACCAGGGATTCCAGGAACGCCTGGAACCCCAGGTGCTAAAGGAGATGGAGGATTTCCTGGTTTTCCAGGGCTCAAAGGATCGGTTGGCATTCAGGGCTTGTCGGGAAGGCCTGGTTCACCCGGACCACGAGGAGCTAAAGGTAAATGATGAGTCTAGTTCACGTTAAATTTACTGTCATATAATCATTTATTATTTATTTAGTGTTAGGGCCTGTTCACATAGAATCTGCCAGCGTCAGCGTTACTCGTATTGAAATATATTTAACCAATTACAAACCTCCAAACAATTAGCCACGAAATTGTTACGGCTTGTGATTGGTTTAAAATTTGTCAATACGAGTACCGCTAACGCTGACGGATTCTATGTGAACAAGCCCTTACCTTCGTAAATAAGATCCATTTAGAAGACGTATACCCTTATTCATTACTTTCTTGGCTGTATAGAAGTTAACCTCTAATCTAATTTCGTCCTAAGTAATGCATCGTCTTAAGTAATTCCTAAATTTTAAAATATTATTTGCAATTTTTAAAAAAAAAACGAAAAATGCCCCAAGGTGTAAAATTTTTTTCTGTATTACGGAGTACAATTATTTTAAAAAATCTAAATCCAAGTCGGCAATCCTTTGACAAATTTTCTCCATACGTTAACATTGAGGTGAGTGAATCCAATAGGGTTAGTACACAGAAGCCTTAATGCAAGACTTGTTTTCTTTCTGGGGTACGTTTTCCAAAAATGATCTGTAAATTTAATAAAATCGATCAATAAACGTTTTACCCATCTCGAAATGCACCGTTCTGAAGAGAAAAAAAATAAATAACACGAATAAAAATACATCGCCTTCTACTTTCAGCGAATGTGGTTCACACTTCGAGCCAATGAACTTAGTGACTATAACGGATGTGTTATATACACTAGCTGGCTAAAAATATCCGGACACCACCCTAAAGAAGTGAATCTGGTAGGTGACGTAATTTGATGCGTAACCGAAAGCTATAAAAGTGTTGGTAGTGGTTTGTCAGGTCATATTTATGCGTTTGTGAGACAATGAGTAAGTCAAAGGAGCTTAGTGACTTTGATCGTGGCATTATAGTGGGATGCCACCTTTGTGGGAAATCAGTTCGTGAAATTTCGGACATTCTACAGAAGCCAAAATCCACTGTGAGTGATGGAATTGTGAAGTGGAAACGTCGAGGCAGTGAAACTGCAGAAAAACGAAGTGGCAGGCCGAAAAAAATTAATGAACGCAGCCGTAGAACTCTGAAAAGGGTAGTGAAACAAGATCGCAAGTCCTCGTTGATTGAAATCACTCAGGAGTTCCAAGGTTCATCAGGCGTTAGTGCTAGCAGCAGGACTGTTCATCGAGAGTTTAAAAACCTGGGATTCCATGGTCATTCAGCCGCTCATAAGCCGAACATCACTCCCCAGAATGCGAAGCGTAAATTGCAATGGTGCAAAGCTCACCGTCATTGGACTGTGGACATGTGGAAAAATGTTCTCTGGAATGATGAATCTCGCTTTACAATCTGGCAGTCCGGTGGACGCGTCTGGGTTTGGCGAATGCCCGGCGAGCGGTTCTAACGTGACTGCATTGTACCGACTGTTAAGTTTGGTGGTGGCAGCATCATGGTGTGAGGGTGTTTTTCATGGTTTGGCCTAGGTTCCTTAGTTTCTATAGTTGGAAACATGAACTCTGAGATGTATGTGGACATTCTGGACAATGCTGATCTCCCAACTCCATGGCAATATTTCGGGGAAGGCCCATTTCTCTTCCAGTAGGATAACTGCTCCATTCACACATCGAGACTTGCGCAGGCATAGTTTGACGAAATGAGTGTTCAAAAACTGGACTGGCCTTCTCAGAGTCCCAATCTACATCCCACTGAACACCTTTAGGACGAATTAGAACGCAGATTACGTAGCCAGCCAAATCAATCATCCTCACTGCCAGCACTCACTTCAGCTGTGATGGACGCCTGGAAGTCAATTCCTATGGACACCTATCAAAAACTGGTGGAAAGTCTCCCCAAACGTGTGCAGGCTGTCATCTATGCAAAAGGAGGACCAACATCATATTAATATATACGCCAGGATTCTCCGAGTCCGTACCACTGGGTGTCCGGATACTTTTGGCCAGATAGTGTATTTACCAGTTAACTTCAAATTAAAACTGTAAGCGTGCCTAAAATTGTTTGTTTGTTTGGATGGATGTGTCTCTAGGACGTTTTTATTTTTCCATTATATTAAGTATATCCGTATGTCTTCTGAGTTACAGGGTCTGTCCAGAAAGTAATGAGACTGATTCCATAAAATTGTTTTTTTTAAGATAATTTTACAAACACTTAATAGTCCTCGAAATAACCTCCTCCTGCATTAATACACCGTTGCCAACGACTCTGCCCCACCCATTGATGCCCCCCTTGAAGTCTTCAACTGGAATGCTGTTCAGAAAGCGTGTTACGTTTTTCTGCAAGTTCTCCAGATTGTCAAAACGATGACCTTTTAAGCTAGATTTTAACCGAGGAATCGAAAAAAGGCCGGCGGTGACATATCGGGCTGTACGGTGAACCGGCGCATTATCAGGGTGCAGAATCCAATTGTTTGTGTGCTCCGGGTGGACGCTCTTAATTCGATTCCTCAACCTGTGAAGCACTTCCTTGTAAAAATCTGCATTAACTCTCTGTCCGGAGGACATCATTTGGACACTCATCCGATGATCAGAGTCCAAAAGCGCTTTAATTTTAGCCACATTGTCTGAAGTTCGAGAACTTGATGGAAGCCCAGAGCGTTATTCATCATCGACGTCCTCTCTTCCGTCTTTGAAGGCTTTATACCACCTAAACACTTGACCCTTGGAAAAAGATCCTTCCTGTAGGCTTCTTGTAACATGGCAAGTGTCTCAGTAGCTGATTTGTACAGTTTTACAGAAAACTTTATGGCGTATCGCTGCTCAACACAAAGGTCAGCGTTTTGACAATCTGGAGAACTTGCAGAAAAACGTAACGCGCGTTCTGAACAGCATTCCAGTTGAAGACTTCCAGGCGGGCATCAATGGGTGGCAGAGTCATTAGCCACGGTGTATTAATGCAGGAGGAGCCTATTTTGAAGACTATTAAGTGTATGTAAAATTATCTTCAAATTAACGAATTTTATGGAAACAGTCTCATTAATTTCTAGACAGACCCTGTAGTTTCTTTTAATTATTTGAATTTTGTCACCCTACTTACATTTGGTAATGACATATTGTTCAAAGTTTAGGAAAAACATAAGGTTTTACATTAAAGTATTCAATGAGTTTTCAGTCAGAAAAATTGTAAAAATTAGTAACATATTTGCCCTTTTGAAACAAGAAAAAAAAATTTATATATGTATATATATATATATATATATATATATATATGAAATGTCCGGAATGGACATCTCATGAAATGGGAGCTTACATCGTGGCCGGAAAATAATAAAGTCAGCTTCAGGAACAAACTAATTTATTAAACAGTAAAGCAACACATCTTATTCGCTTCGAGTCAGTCCAGTGTCTCCCCCAAAGAGCGCCAAAATAGATTTAGGTCAGAGAGGTTGCCAGAATTGGCGGAGGAAGTTAGTATGTGGGAAGGCGAAGCGTTTACTCCAAGACAAGAAGGAGGGGTTACCAGAACAGAGATGAAATACAGAATGGGCGATTATAGGTAGTTAGTAATATTATCATATATATATATATATATATATATATATATATATATATATATATATATATTCGTTTTAATCATGTTGTTTAAAAGGATAACGAAGCTTCCTTTCTTCAATCTGCGTAGATCTCCCAGGGATGTTAATTCTGCTTTACATCATTTTCTCTTTTTTTTTCCATTTAGGTTTATCGGGTCGTGATGGTTTGCCAGGACTTGAAGGCTCACCGGGACTACCAGGTAATTGAAAATATAAATGTATTTGATCAAGTATAATGACATGCAAAGCATCCAAATGATTAACACGTCTTAATATAATTTTCTTCCAGGACCGAAAGGCATTAGGGGAGATGATGGTCTTCCGGGTTTTTCGGGAAGGCCAGGAGTCCCGGGAAGAAAAGGAGAGTCTGGAAATCCTGGTTTCGACGGCGTACCAGGAAGGAAGGGATCGCGAGGATACTCCTTCCCTGGTCAACAGGGAGAAAAGGGACAACCGGGGTCATCAGGACCTCCAGGTAGTCCTGCTTTTATTAAATTATCCTTTCCAGAAAGCGTTGTGATATATTCTGCAACAGGGACTTGTCATATTTGTGATTTTAGAACAATCCTTTCTTGAATCTATACTTATATATAAAGAGAGGGCGATTTTGTACGTGGAGGGTAATCTTCAGAACCACTGTACCTATTTGAAAAATTCTTTCACTGTTTGAAAGGTACAGTATTCCAGATGGACATAGGCTATATATTATGTATATCTGATCAGTAGAAATAAAGTTAGGGGCTTAATCCTAACAATCTCCATTGTTACCGCTACTGTCCTCTACCGCTTTTTGTGCCGAAGTCTTCAACGATCCTTAGCGTGGTGCTATCTATACTTATATATAAAGAGAGAGCGATTTTGTACGTGGAGGGTAATCTTCAGAACCACTGTACCTATTTGAAAAATTCTTTCACTGTTTGAAAGGTACAGTATTGCAGATGGACATAGGCTATATATTATGTATATCTGATCAGTAGAAATAAAGTTAGGGGCTTAATCCTAACAATCTCCATTGTTACCGCTACTGTCCTCTACCGCTTTTTGTGCCGAAGTCTTCAACAATCCTTATCGTGGTGCTATCGCGGTGGGCTTCTGTTCTGACGCTATCGGTTCGAACCTAGCCGTTCTCCGGCACGCCTTTTTCTTTTAAAAAATTTATTTTAATTGTTAACTAACATAAAATTAATTTAAGGTATTATTAAGGTAAAAAAAGATTTACAATTTATTGGCTATCAACTGGAAATTTATTGGTATAATATTTTGTTCAACCCGGACAAAGTCGGGACGGGCCGCTAGTATAATATAAAACCAATTGCTGTGAAAATTTGGAGCAAGGAGGTCACAAAAAAGAGTTACATTTTTTTCCTAAAATAAATTACTTTTTGTTATCATTTAAGGAACAAATATATATGTATGTGTGTGACATGGAAATGTCTCTCGTGCGTCTTCTCGTGTGCAGGCCTGAAACATCATTTGTTTAAAAAAAAAAAAAAAAAAACTTTTGAGATGAGTAGATACAGTAGCAGTTACTACTACCTTCAGTTACCAGCATAATTTCAGCGAGAAAATATAGTAAAACATTTCCTAATAATTGATGAGGATATGCATATTTGAGGTGAGTTAGGGCTCGGTTTTCGGCATTTTGAATTTTCATCCCGGGTTTTGTATTTTATATTTTGTATACCCATTATACTTCTACAACTCCTCCCTCTGTCCTTCTTCCTCTCCTGTACCAGTGCGTAAAGAATTTGAAAAAAACCTGACATTCTCATTGCATCTGAGGTCGCGAAAAGATTCTCTTCAAATAGTCTACAGTTCCGTTGAACACCCCAAGAAAGCTCTATTGTATCTCATGTACTATGTGAGCTTTGCATTGATGTACATCCGGCTTCAGAATTTATTTTGGATATGATGTTCAATTGAATAATACGCGTGTTTCAATAATGCCGAAAATTAGAAGAAGAAAGATCTGACAATTATACTTACTTTGGGAACAAAGCGAAAAAAAATTTTGCGAAAAAAAAGAGAAGGAAAGCTAGCAAGTGATGCCCGATTCAAGCTGAAAGACAAATGAAATAGGTTCTTACCTGTTCCACTTGTCACTCAGCTCCCACAGCTTGATAGGCTAATTTCTGTTCGTGACAACGAAGGCAAACCTTTTTTAGACTTTGTTACTTTTCTACCCAGCTAAACCATTTAAAAGCAATCATTTATATCGACTAGTTCTTAAAACCGTTCATAAACGAATGGTTGTGAATCGTCAGTCCTTTAAACCAATTAGGAGCGATCTTTTATAATTAATCGCCCTTTAAAAGCAAACATTTGTAATTAATCCTCAGTCCATGCGAGAAAGGTTATTTCTTTTCTAATTAATTAAAACAGATTTCATAAATAAGTCATTCAAATTAGTTTCGTTTTCCTTTTCGTCTGATCTCTACGGAAACGGAACACTTAGGTTGGCCCGCGCCCAACAGAAACCAAAGCAGGTACCAACAGGCCCTGATTTTCCATTAGGCCTAGCCTAAGGGCCCCTGAAAAATTTTAGTTTTAAAAGAAAAAAAAAGAAAAAATTCCCAATTCAATTTTTTTCTATTTTACCTTTTTTAATAGCAATTTTTTTATATATGGTTTCAAATTTGATTGATTGATTGGTTCATGGTATGTATAGTTATATGTATAGTTCATCATATTTATGGTATAGTGTATATAAGAGATTAATAAGTTTTTCTGGTTGCATTGTATTGGTGTTTTAATGCTGAAGTTAATATGTCGTATCCCTTTTTGTTATTTGATAATGTTCTAGGCTTCAACAGTTCAAATAGCCAATTCTTGGTTAAATGGTACTTTCACAATGATTCATGATTATTTTATTTTTGTGTGTCAATTTTGGAAATTTTACGTCCACATCAGTGTTAGGGGGCCCCCATCCTGAGTTGTGCCTATAGTTAAGAATTTTCTAAATCGGGCCCTGGGTACCAAAATACATAATCTGTGCCTGTCACACCTCTAATGCATATTTGTTGAACTAAATTGTGCTAGGGGGAGGGGAGATACTTTTAAAACAAAATGTACGGTATTTTCTGGTGTAAAATAATTTGTGTACTATACCTCATAATTCATACGACACATTTCAAACATAAAGTCCTATAAATTTTGTAACTCCTCCTCAGTAACTCCTTTCGTTATTCTTTCAATAAAGGAATTGGTGGCTTACAAGGTTCTAAAGGAATACCGGGTGATCCAGGCTATTCAGGAGCTCCTGGAGTAACGGGTGACAGGGGACTTCCCGGATTTGCTACACCTGGACCAGCGGGATCAGCTGGTTTACCAGTAAGTATCTCAAGAAAATATTCATTAGACATATATCTTGCTGCCGAAGTACATAATATTAAAACTCCTCAGATGTAGAACTCATTAGAATTCCCCTCAGATGTAGAACTCATTAGAATTCCCCTCAGATGTAGAACTCATTAGAATTCCCCTCAGATGTAGAACTCATACCTGAATAGGCAAGTATTCGGAAATTACAGCGGGAGCAGCTGGTTTACCAGTAAGTATCTCAAGAGAGTATTTATTAGACATACATCTTGCTGCCGGAGTACATAATATTAAAACTCCTCAGATGTAGAACTCATTAGAATTCCCCTCAGATGTAGAACTCATACCTGAATAGGCAAGTATTCGGAAATTACAGCGGGATCAGCTGGTTTACCAGTAAGTATCTCAAGAAAGTATTCATTAGACATACATCTTGCTGCCGGAGTACATAATATTAAAACTCCTCAGATGTAGAACTCATTAGAATTCCCCTCAGATGTAGAACTCATACCTGAATAGGCAAGTATTCGGAAATTACAGCGGGATCAGCTGGTTTACCAGTAAGTATCTCAAGAAAGTATTCATTAGACATACATCTTGCTGCCGGAGTACATAATATTAAAACTCCTCGGATGTAGAACTCATTAGAATTCCCCTCAGATGTAGAACTCATACCTGAATAGGCAAGTATTCGGAAATTACAGCGGGATCAGCTGGTTTACCAGTAAGTATCTCAAGAAAGTATTCATTAAACATATATCTTGCTGCCGGAGTACATAATATTTAAACTCCTCAGATGTAGAACTCATTAGAATTCCCCTCAGATGTAGAACTGATACCTGAATAGGCAAGTATTCGGAAATTACAGCGACCACAGCTTTCGCTTACACGCCTTGTTCAAACTGACGACCGGAAGCTACGGAGCAATACCTGAACACGCAGCCGAGGGTTAATTTCCCAAGTTCGGTGACATTTTTCATTCATGTAGGGCCCGAGGATGCCGGACAAACAGTACAGATCTGTCATCCACTCAAGGCACCCCAAGCCCCCCACCTGAATAGGCAAAACAAAACAATAAAAATAAAAGTGGACTGGACAAATACTTAAAAATAACTTTATCGATGCTGGGAACGAAGGTCCGCTCAACTCGCAGCCGATCACAAAAACTAACGCTTCCCGCCAATTTCCGGCTCCGAAAGCAAACTGTGGACGCCTTGGCGCTCGCTAACAAAACACACAACGACGTGCAGACTAACGCGGCCTTAACAATACCTACTAATGCAGCATTATAATTAGATTACAGTGATAATCTCCTAGAACATAATGGAAAGATGGCATGAATAGCGATGTAAATTATAAAGCACCCACAGTATGAAATACTATTTGTAGATTTTACATCAAATTTTAAGATTATATTTTACACGTGAGTTCTATTATCAAACTTATCAGAGAAAAATATCTACTTTTATATGTTATGAAGTATTTTTAATTATTATTTCTCTCCTTTTGTGTACACTTTCAATTACATTTCTATTTCAGTGATTACGGTTTGGGGTTCAGATATATTTTTTTTTAATCGGCGGTGAAAAATATCTGTCAAGGCCAGTTAATAGTTATGATAACAGAAATAAAATTGTTCATTGATGAGTGGATGTGCGATCTTACAGGAAATACCTACTTCTAAAAATACCAATTTATATTCCACAAGAGAACAACTGTTACCGCCGGCTTAGATACAAAGGTCTGGGATGCTGGTCTTGGCGCAATAACCGGCGTATGTTGCTGTAGAAATTCGTACTAAACAGAATAGGAGCGCAGCGCAAATACGAGGCTTCTGTCCGCGTCACAAAATAAAATCCAGATCTTAGAGGCTAGTCCAGGAAAATGCAGTCGGGACCGGACTCCTGACTCCTGGAATTCTCTTTGGTGGTGCAGTCGTCATGGCTAAGCAAAGCAAGACACGCTATAGTCCTTTAAATTCCTTTATTTACTAATAAAAGCACCTCTGGCTCCATCGTTCGTATTAAGATTCTATCCAATGCTTAACTTGCTACGTCAGTCCAATCATTTAATTAATCTCAATCCCGTACATCTCAATCTCGCGACGCGAAGCGACGGACAACGTCTTACCAGTTCGACTTTCCTACATGCATCTGAAGTTCTTTGTCTTTGCCAGCCCGCCTAGAAATACCTGCTTAGCTTTGCATGGAAAGTTCTAGAATCCTCTCTGCTGAGGTTCGCAGTTTTTTTCGCGCGAAACCCTGTCTAAACTCTAAAAATAGCTCTCTACGCGATGAGGCCTGCGATTCTCATCTCTTGAATTTCCCCAAGGCCTATGATTTTCGAGGCATTCAAAAATCATAGAAAAGTATATTTACTGAATTTAGAAATATGATGAAGATGAGTGAATATACAGATATTTTTAAGCAGCAGATTTCCCAATGAACAGATTTTCTCCCCACTGCAAAATCACCATCACTGTACTAGCTGTAAATTCATCAAATTTTATCATTAATTTCAAGCAACTTATTTGTAATCCCATATACTTTTAAATGAGATATTTAAATTTTGAAGATGAATCGCATTTTCTAACACATATTCCAGCCCGAAAATGATTCAACCTTCTTTTCTCCCTTCGTAGGGTCGAGATGGTTCTCCGGGATTCCCAGGACAAAAGGGAGACAGGGGATTTCCAGGAACACCTGGTTTTGACGGCTTGAAAGGAGAACCAGGACTGAGGGGAAGAGATGGCTTTACAGGACCTAGAGGACCACAAGGATTTCCAGGTACTCAGAGTCAAATATTTATTGAGTTCTCAGATACGATTGTGTGTGCTGTTTGGTCTGTGAACTTCAAAAAGGAATGAGAAATCATTTATTTCTTTATACATACACACATAAAGATTTTTGAAAAATCCATCTTAGATTTTTTTAAATTAAATTTTTAAGGTGTTTTTGTATTTTTTTTTAAGTTTGCATTTAAAATAATAAAATGAGAGTTATAAAATTTATATCACGAGAAAGATCATAAAAAATTCCTTAACGTGAAATCTTTTTCGAATCTCTGCCTCTTTTCTGAGTTTTGGTGAATTTTTAAAGATTGATTTTTAGAATTTAATTTATTAAATGCAGATCACGAGATCTCTTTTCTTTTTGTGATACTTCAAATTAGTTTTACGTCACGTGCATAACAATGAAATAAATTGACAAAAAATATTAAAATACAGTAAAAGATAACATTTAACCACTAGACTAATTGAGATGGAAGTTTTTAACGTAGGATTACGTTCCTCCATAACGGTCCTGCGGAAAGGAAAATCTCAGACGCTAAAACTGTCCGTCCATCCGCCCTCGCGAGTTTTAATTTTAACAGCGCGCCAAACCTAGTCTATCGCTTGGACAAGTTAAACAGAAAAGTACCAAGATGCATCAAAATTTTGGCATGCATATATGTGTATATATATGCATGCCATATGTATATACACTTCTGGCCACCCAAATTGCAACACGAAGAAAGACAAGAGATATCACAACAAAATTTATTTTGTAGATAACATGTTGACCAAGTATCAAATGATTAAATTTATAGACTTCTGTGAAGTGTGGTTCCTGCCAAAATCAGTAGCCAGAGTAGCCGCCATTGTTGGAGATCACCGCTGCCACACGCCTCGGCATTGATTCAAAGAGACTTTGGATGAGTTCTTGGGGTACAGCAGACCAAGCAGCTTCCACACGTTGCCAAAGTTGATCTGCTGTGGCAGCTGGGGATGGAATCTGGGTCAATCGTAGAGCAACCATGGACCACATGTTTTCTATCGGCGAAAGATCCGGAGAGCGAGGCGGCCAGGGAAGCAATTCAATCTGGCGATTGACGAAGAACCGTTGGACAATGCGTGCCACGTGTGGTCGCGCATTATCCTGTTGAAATATGCCTGTGGGCAAGCCCTGAAGGTAAGGAAGGACAACTGGCTCCAACACCTCGGAGATGTAGCGCTGGCTGTTTAAAGTACCGGCAATGCGTACTAGAGGTGTGCGAGAGTGATATCCAATACCGCCCCATACCATAATACCCGGCGCAGGACCAGTGTGGCGGTGCATAACGCAGCTGTTCAACATCCTCTCTTCACGATGTCTCCAGACTCGAATGCGACCATCGTGGTATTGCAGACAGAAACGTGACTCGTCAGTAAAGACAATTTCATTCCATTCTGCCGTCCACATCCTTCTGTCATCGCACCATTGGCGGCGGAGACGTCTGTGGTTCTGCGTCAAGGATAGATAAAGCAATGGACGTCTTGCGGACAGACCACTCTGCTGTAAACGGCGTCGAATGGTACGCGCAGACACTGGATGATGCGTTACAGACTGCATGTGCTGTGCTATGGTTCGTTATGTGACTGAGCGATCCGTCACTGCCATGCGCACAATTTGCCTGTCACCACGTGAAGTGGTGCGCTGAGGTGGATGCAATCGAACACGCCGGTCCGTCGTACCCTCCTGCATCCAACGATCACATATCCGCATTACAGTTGTTTGGTTTCGTCCAACACGACTACCGATTTCGCTGAAAGATAATCCACAATCTCGGTAGGCCACTATCCTGCCTCTGTCGAACTCGGATACTTGATCAAAAGATGATCGCTGTTTTCGACGAGGCATAATTGATCGTTTTTTTTTTGAAAAAACCACAAGAAAAACACAATTGCCGAACTTGAAATCGTCGAAATCTCCAAGCCTTAAATAGCGCTTTGAAGTGGCGCCACAGGCGCGCGTGATGTGCGTCTGCGCTGAAATTCTAATCATTTGCATATCTCACCTCCGCTAATGCATGTTGTAAATTTCATGTTATTTGCATGTTTCCTTCAGGGTGTTGCATTTACAGTGGCCAGCAGTGTATATATATATATATATATATATATATATATATATATATATATATATATATATATATATATATATATATATACAGTCGAACCTCCATATATCGAAGTAGCAAAGTGCCGGAAAAAAATTCGATATATAGAAATTTCGATATATAGAATTGATCTTAGTTTTATCATAATTCTCCTAAAACATTAAAATTAAAGCTAATTTTCGTATACGAAACTCCATTTCCAATTTATAGGCGAATCACATTAAATGAAAGTTAATAACTAAAAAAATTATCTTAGTTTTATCATAATTCTCCTAAAACTCATAATGGAGTTTCGTATACGAACCTCCATTTCCAATTTATATGCGAATCACATTAAATGAAAGTTAATAAGAAAAAAATGAATTAATATGAAAGATTTATTGAGTACTACATATCCTTTAAAAAACAATAATCCAGACAGTGGTTACAATGATCACAGTTACATTCTTTTAAAAAAAAACTACGAATATTTTGCTAAACAGCCAGTTTTGCGGAAAGTTCATCAAAGAAATGTTCGCATTTATTCAGTCCACTAAAAACTTCATCAGGGGCATTTCCGCGAATTAAAGTCTACGACGTATTGTTTCAAACGCCAAAAATTGGGAGATTTTATTTTAAACTAGAATGAAATCTCCCAATATGTCTTGAAAAAAAAATTTCGATATATAGAGATTTTTTCGATATATGGAAACAGTTTTTCTATGTAATGAACTTGGAGATTTGCTAAGAGTTCGATATATAGAAAATTTCGATATAGGGAAGTTCGATATATGGAGGTTTGACTGTATATATATATATATATATATAGATAGATAGATAGATAGATAGATAGATAGATAGATACATACATACAAAAGAGGTAAGCAACTATAAGTAATCCTACGTTAATAACCCGCTGTAGTTTCGTTAGAAGAGACTACCTGAAATTTTTTTAAGAATTTAATTCAAAGTAGTATGTTTTACGGATATTACATTAAACCTATATTTAAAACTGCAATTTCCCGTTAGTGGCTATTGTCCTTCTTATTAACGGACAAAGCGATTCTCCGTTATTTGTATCGATTTTCTTAGAATTTCAGAAAAACCAGTCTTTACTACAGATTCTAGGGAGCTGCGTCAGTTATGCCTGCAGTGCAGAGAAGTTAATGTGATCTAGTTTTTCTTCCTCAGTGTGTGGTGTGAACGTGTAAAAATTCAGGATGCCTACAAGTGAAAAGTACAAAACCATAACTATGGAGACAAAGGTAGAAATTTTAAAGAAAGTAGAGAATGGCGAATGTACGTAAAACAAAGTTAGCAACTGAGTATGAAGTTTAAAAAAAATACCTTGTCAACTTATTTGAAAATCAAGGAGTCAATTTTAGATTCATGGAAAAAAAATCAAAATTTGCTAGAGGAAGGAAACGCATGAGAAATGCGTCCCAAGAAGATATAGAAAAGGCTCTACTGCTATGGTTCCAGGATGTTAGATCTCAAAATTTTACGATAAAGGGACCCCTAGTGCAGACGAAGGCTGATGAATTGGCAAGTCGAATGGGTATTGAAGATTTTAAATGTAGTGATGGATGGCTTTCTCGATTTTAGTCAAGGCACAATATTTCTTATCAAACTGTATGTGGCCAAAGCTCTGATGTAAACGAAGACGTATGCACTAATTTCGGTAGGAAACTGCCGGGGCTTTTCTCTACTTACCTGCCGAAAGATATTTTTAATGCGGACGAAACTGCATTTTTTTTATAAACTTCCGCCGAATAAGACATTACATTTTAAAGGGGATGCTTACGTAGGGGGTAAAAGCATTAAAGAGAGGATTACAGCTTTAGTTTGTGCTAATATGGATGGGAGCGAAAAGCTTAAATTATTAGTGATTGGAACGTCTAAGAATCCACGAAGTCTTAAAGAAATTAAAACACTGCCAGTTGGTTAAGTATCCAATACAAAAGCATGGATGACACAAGTCATCTTCAATAACTGGTTAAAAGGATTAGATAAGCAGTTTTCGAGGCAAAAGTGTAAAATTCTCTTATTTGTGGATAACGCAACCTTCCACAATAACCTTCCAGAACTGAGTTCCATACAGATTGAATATTTGTCACCAAACACAACTGCGAAACTTCAAGCAATGGATCAAGGAATCATCCAGAATCTTAAAACAAATTATCGTAAGAGACTCTTAAAACAAATAATTTTTTCTTTAGATTGTGGTGAAAATTACGACATTACTCTGCTGACAGCTATAAATGATCTATACGCCACATGAGATGATGTTAAAGAAAGCACAATTAGTAATTGCATTCGTCATGCTAACTTTATACACGCCGAAGAGAACAATCCTATCGAAGAATGTGACGATATTGATACAGATTTTCCTGAATTCAAACAATTTAACTGTGATAACGTTACTTTTTCTGATTATGTAAGGGTAGACGAAGACGTGGAAGTCTGTGGAAAACTGAGCGACGAGGACAAAATAAAAACTATCTGAGAAGATGAAATAGATGAGACATTATCGAAATCAGAAGAGAATACAGAGACTGTTAAGCGTCCTAATGATCCATCCATAATGGACTCTGTTAAAACTCTGAAAGCATTTATTCAGATGGAACCTTCCTCTGAAAATGAAATGTTGACTTCAAATCGAGAAGCTGGCTGAACAATGTAGGCATCATAAACAACAACCAAACATCCATTTTACAGTTTTTCCCAAAAGTGTAATTCATATTTTTAATTAAAGTTTACTTTCTACTGCATATCTTCTGCATCATTTTATGATTAAGGTAAGCCTGTATTGCTTTTTAATATGTTAAATTTTACATAACATAGTATAAAATATTTTCTGGGGTTATACATACAAGGAGATTTTTCTTCTTCAGTGATACACGTTTAAAGTTATATATTTTCTCTTAACATCGGATAATTCGAACTTTTTTCTGAGAACCTTTGAGTTCGAATTAACGAGCGTCCACTGTATATACAGTGGAATCTCGATCGATCGTTTTCGGATGCATCGTTTTTCCGTATGTGTCGTTCATTTTATCCAGTCCCAATGATCATATTGCTTTATGTTTCCGCTTCTATCGTTTTCCCGCATTTATCGTTCATTTCAATCGGTCCCTTGAAAAACGATAGATCGAGATTCCACTGTATATACTACATATATATATATACATACATACATACATACATACATATATATATATATATATATATATGGTTGGATATATATATATATATATATATATATATATATATATATATATATATATATATATATCCAACACTGTGCGGATTGCCTCAAAAAGAAATTGAGAATATTGGTTCACTTAGTACAGGGCTGACCAGAGGATAGAAGCCCAGATCACCAGTGCAAGAAGTCAGTTGTTACGATGCAGCAAACAATATACGGTCATTTTCTTATTTTGTTCTGTTCTTCAGATAAAAGTAAGAGAAGGGGAAAAAACAATATTTTCCGTGTAATTCCACTCTCTGAGTCAGCTGAATTCATCTCGAATTTTGAAGAGATCAGGGGGGGGGGGGGATATTGCTCCAGTTACTCGATTTTCTCCCTCAAGCGGGACCGCATTCATTTACAACCACTTACTAATTCCTTTTTTATTTTATGTTTTTTTCCAACTCACTGCCTACTAATCAACAAACCACAAACTACTTCCACTCACCAATTTTCATATTCTGGGGCAGTGCAGGTGTAAGAATGATGTAGTATGTTTGGAATTTAGTGCCCTTTAGCAAAAACAGGTCATAAACAATGATTATGGTAAAATACAGTCGATATTTGAGCTACAGTGACGTTATATAGACCAGTAGTGTGAAAACTTTTTTTTACCGTGATCCACATTCTTTTAAGTAAAAAATCACGTGAAACCCAATGAGTATTTTTTGGTAGGAGCAAAATTTTTTTTAAAAAATTGGGAAAATGTTAGCCAAAAAAATAGAAAAAAGAAATAAGCAATTTTTTTCAAACTATTTTACAAATCAATGAACTGTATATTGTGGGTGTATATTTACTTTGCCTAGTAACAATAAAAAAAGGTCTTGCTTACTTTGCTTACTTTCTACACTTGTTTTTGCCAAATCTCGTGTGAACAAAACTTCATATTGAAATATTAATAGAGCAATCGGGAGATTATTTTAGAATAACATATTAAGTGAATAGATTACACCGATCTTTTTCACAGTTATAGCTGCAGTACAGAAATGATGGTTGATAATGCTTTCCCCAAAAGTACAACCATCTTGCTGAATCCATTGTTCGAAGAATGCAGCGTAGGTGCAGTATTTTTCAAAACTGGATGATTAATTTATTAATTTATTGGTAAATTAATTGGTTAATTAATAATGGCAAATTCGCAGAAACTGATTAGTTAATTTAAGATTGAAGATATTAACCAAAAATTCCACAAAAGGATGACTAATTTATTTTTTGACAAAATTTTAAATTTATGGCTAGTTAGTACGTGTTCTTAAACTTTAAATCCAACATTCATCATTTCACTGGGGGCTTTTATGACTCGAGTTTCAAAGGTACTCTCTCTGTGTGTGTGTGTGTGTGTGTGTGCAAAATTTGCATAAAAAATACTGTCAAAAGAAAGAAAATACAGTTATTTCGTAAGAATGAAGTCTGAGCATAATGATCATGTGTATCAAATCAAGCTATCTAGGTTAGTATCTGATATATTTTCAAACTAGATATTCCCAAGATGAAGAACTTAGTTTGGCTTTACTTTTTGTTCTGAAAAATGATTTATTTCAGTGTATAATTATGAGAAATACGCAGCGTTCTCAAAGCCAATTAAAAGTATCACAAATAAAACTTTGTCCAGTCTTTATAATCACTTAATTTTAACTGCCTCTTGTTTTCATTATCCAGGAGAGATTGGCGAACCTGGCAACCCACTTCCTTCCAGTGAAATTGAACCTGTTCCGGGTTATCCAGGAGATTTCGGACCACCAGGCCTACCTGGACTTCCGGGAGAAAGAGGACCACAAGGAGACCCTGGATATAATGGACTACCAGGAATAAAAGGAAATCCTGGATATCCTGGTATTAATGGATACAGCGGAGCACCGGGACTGAAAGGAATTCCTGGAGACAGAGGATTAGACGGTTTGTCTTTCTTTTGAAAGTTATCGATAGTTAACGTTATCTACTTGTCTAAAGAAAAATCAAGTGTTTTGGGAAAAGCAATTAGTTATCAGTAACTTTAAATACTTAAATATTATGCTTAAAACTAACATAATTTTCAAACCTTTACTAGGATTCAGAGGATTCCCAGGAGCTAAAGGTTCCCCTGGTTTCCCAGGGCAGAGGGGATTTCCTGGAACGCCTGCACCTTCCAGGGGATTTTTTTACACTCGCCACAGCCAAACAATAATAGTTCCTGAGTGCCCTGGTGGAACGGATCTTATGTGGAGCGGATATTCACTGCTCTATATCCAAGGAAATGAGAGAGCACATGGACAAGATCTAGGTTTGTAACGAAAGATAACAAATCAATCCTTTTTTTCCATTAATTATATTTCTCCTGTGTGTGGGCACATTATTAGAGCTTCAGGGGTTAATTCTCCATTTTGATATCAAAAATCAAGGGAAAATCGAAGGATAAATATTATTGGCTTCTTTCTGCCTGGATATTGGTTAAATTTTAAAGCCATATAAGGAATGTTTTTCTTTTCATAATATATAACATCGCGCTACCACTAATTAAATTCCTGTTTAGCACTTTTCCCTTCTCAGCAATGATTAAGGCATCTACAGGTATCAAGAAATATTTTTTTCAATATCAATGATTTGCTTCAAATATCCAAATTAAACATTTGTTTCCGATATTCAAGGTCCCTTATACGGGACAATAACGTGATAATTAAAGCTGGTAGAATAGTGCAAAAATTTAATAACTTTAACACACCTATTAAAAATTTACGACTTAGCTTATCCTTTACTTCCTTCCGATTACATTAGAAACTTCACGAATAACTTCGATATCCCTCATTTTTTTCTAGATCTTCATAAGTTATAAATAAATGTACACACCATGCAAGAACCTAGCGAGTGAAGTAATGCAATGTAAGATTTTTTTAATTTGTCTCGAAGAACATGTCGTGTTCCAATAACGAAATCATATCGGTGGCACATCTCAGGTAACATCTAATTATAAATATAATTCCCTGTTTTAAAAAATTTCAAACGAAAAGATGGCACTTGTGACAAATTTAATTCAACTGCCAAGTAGACAATAACAGACATGAAAAAAACTAATTACTCATACTCGTACAGGTGAAAGTGATCAAAGAATCACAATTTGCTACAATTTGCTTTATTATTTTTAGTTAAAGCTTGCAATAAACTAGATTAAGATTAGGATACACATATGTAGCAGTTATTCGTTTAACAAATTAAGAACCATTTCAATGTCAACTTGCAATGCCATCAAGCCCGGATAATATAGTGACCAATTTATTATGACAACTTTCTCGGCGCATCGTTGTGTCACCTTCTGCTCTCATTACTGCTGCGATTCTCTATGGCATATTCTCTATGATATGTTGGTAAATGGCTTAAGGAATCTGAGACCATATCCGATGAACTACGCTTTCCAGTTCTCTAAGATTTAAGGTTTCTGGATCCAGCTGTGTAATGTCCCTTCCGACCTCATCCCACAAATGTTAAATAGGATTGAGATTTGGTGATTGTAGAGCCAAGTTAAAATTTCCGTCATGCTCTTTAAACCATCTGTGGACAATGTGAGCTTTATGGCATGAAACATTGTCCTGCTGAAAGTACGCAACTCAACGGAAGTAAACCATTAACATAACTGGATGTACTAAGTCAGCAAAAATATTATAAATCCTTCTGCATTCATACATTCTTCAAGAATTAAAGGGCCCAAGCAGTACCAGGAAAACATCCCCAAAGCGATATCATTGCCTCCCCCAGCTTGAAGTGTTGTGGCAATGCACTGAAGTTCCATGCTTTCATACTTTCGTCTCCATATTTTCACCCTGCCTTCAGCATGGTGCATATGAAAACGTGATTCATCTGATAATAAAAAAAAATTTACTCATATATTTTTGCAAATTAATTTTTTATTTTTATTTTGTATTCATGTAGGAAGCCCGGGTAGCTGCTTGAGAAAGTTCAGTACCATGCCTTTCATGTTCTGCAATCTGAATAACGTGTGTCATTTGGCATCTCGCAGTGATTACAGCTACTGGCTGAGCACACCAGAGAGCATGCCTATGGATATGGCGCCGATTACTGGAAGAGATATAAAGAAATTTATCAGCAGGTGTTCTGTCTGCGAATCCTCGACACAAGTAAATATATAAACATAATTTTTTTTCTTTTCAGTTAGACTCATTGTTATATTACTTAAGGTGAGCAAAATACATTATTCATTTCGTTGATAACTTTAAAGGAGGAAAAAACGAAAGCGGAAAAAATAATTTATGAACGGGAAGTATGTATTCTCTTCCAAAACTTCGCTATGTAACATATCCTCCATAAAAGCGGCTCTGTACAAAATTCATAGCTCCATTAAATAAGACATTGTAACTATATAAAGATGTCACAAACCATAAAATGGAGTTGCACACTAGAGGTTTACAGGTATTGTTGATTACTATATTGACTGATCCTTTTCCGAATCTGCGAAATTATTTTTTAACACATCAATGCAATGTGAATGGATGATAACAATTTACAGTTTTTCAAGGTTTAATAACAATCAAAGTACCGTTTTTTCTATAAACACATAGCAAACGCCACAGGCAACGTCAATACCTCATTTATGTTTGATTTATGTAGTCCTGAATATTTAAAAATAATTTTTCAAAGATATCACTATAAATTATTATCTCCCACAGGTAATAGCAATTCACAGTCAAAGTACCGAAATACCAGATTGTCCAAACGGCTGGGGAGATCTTTGGTCTGGCTACAGCTTCTTTATGGTAAGTTGATCGTCATAAATTATTCAAATACGCATTCAGTATTAATAACTGTTAAAACTTTCTCAGCAGCGTACGCAAAAATTTTCAGGGGGGGGGGGGGGTTACTATGAAAGAGTCGGTTTGAGCAATCAGTGCAAGCTTAAACCTAATTAAATAATATATGTAATCAGAACCAGTGGAGGGGTTCAACCCCCATCAACCCCCCACCCCCTGCGTACGCCACTGAACTTTCTATTCCTTTAACATATACGCGGGCCGTCCGGGAAGTGACACTCGTTTAATAATTAAAAAACAGCCAATGAAGATTGTTGAACGGAACTTTTTATTTTGCATAAATATAGCTTACACTACTTTTCTACATACTCACCATGTAAATTCAAACACTTCTCGTAGTGTGTAATGAATTTTTGGATCCCTGCCTCGTATTCAGCCACCACCAGTTCATTTAGAAAAGTAGTGACTCCCCTCTTTCAGGTCTTCATCACTTTGAAATGTTGTTCCTTCTAAAAAGTCTTTCAATTTTGAAAAAAAAAAATGTTGAAAATCAGAAGGTGCCAGATCTGGACTGTAGGGTGGGTGGTTCACAATTTCCTATTTAAACTTGTTCAGAAGTTGTGTTTTTCCAGCAGTGTGGGGTCTGGCATTCTCGTGGAGAAGCACAACGCCGTACTGATGAGTGTCCTGTTCGCTCATCATCATGGACGTTCTCTCTTCCCGAATTAAAATTTCGACATCATCACCGAACAGATGATTCATCCATTGCATTATCTCCATTAACCTCTTTGATTTGACGGTAAATCTCACATAGTGCTCATTTCTTGTGTTAAGGAATCGAATTACCGATCTCACCTCAGAATTGACTGCATTCTCATTTTTTTAAAAACATTTTAAACACTCACAGAAAAAAGGAAAACACTAATGGCGGAACATAACCTCGTGGACAGGAAGCAAATAGTCGACTGAGGTTAGCTGACCTTTGGTGGGAGTCACTTGATACGCCATTGCTGTGCACGCCGAGAACGGGTACTACTTTCCGGACAACCCTCGTACATAGATAGCTATGTAGATTATTTGTTGTACGAAGCATTTGATTCCCCTGACCTTCTTTCATTGTTTCATTTTACTCCTGCATTATGCGAAGCCCAGAGATATTACTTACGAATTATTTCTTCAGAAACATCCTTCTCGTACTTCATTTCCTCGTGTGGTGTCTACCAATAGCGCAACATTAGTGAATGGAACTTTCTGGGGATAAAATTCGTTATAATCGTAAAGAAATTTTAAAGCCTTCAATTAGTCTTCATTTTAGATAAGTAGTCATTTTCTTCAGTCCTATCTAGCTTTCAGAGACGACAGTATAAATCTGCGTTTTCTAGTGGTAAATTCAAATGCAGCCATAAGTACCTTGACATTAAAATAAAACTAATTAAAAAAAACTCTAAGACACAAGAGTAGAATTGTAACACGAGTCACAATCATAAGCAACTGAGTTGCGTGAGACACAAGTTTAAAAAACCCGCCATATCTCAACGAACCCTGGAAATTTACGAAAATGAAGGGAGTTTCAGTTTAGTTGCTCCAAAAACGACCGGCGTTACCTTGATGGAATTTCACGTTAGTTTATGTCAATTGAAAGAGTTACAAGTGATAAAATCCGATAACTAAATATTTTAGAGATGAAAGATCGTATATATTTGCATAGTGTTTGTTTCAGTCAAAATTAGACAAATACTCACTTACGAACATACGCAGTCAATCGTATTCATATAAATCGCAAAACGGGGAAATCAACGAATTTTATCATCTAGAAAATCTAGAATTGTTTCTGTTAGTTAATCTGTATTGTTATGAAAAACATGATAAATTTGTTATCTGTATAGGCTAGCGGGGTGTGGCTGCGGTTTATAATGACACCACAACAGTAGGAGTCCGATTTAGCCAGGTGCCACCTCAATTTTGACCGAGCAACCCCAGAGGCGACATCTGGAGGGGGGGGGGGGGTCGTACCCTCTCTGACATCACAGAGGGACTTTCCGGTGTACGGATTTGACGTGCCCATATCCGGCCTAGACACGGAGGTATCTAATGGCGCTTGTCGGGATTCGAACCAAGCACCATCAGCGCCGAAAGTCGAAGCGCTACCACTATGCTACCTCGGGCTCTATGATAAATTTACTCAATCGTTAAAGTAATGCATATTGAGTACTTTTCATTTTGCTAAAGTCGCCAAAATTGTTTGATGCCTTGAAAAATTTATCGAGTGAAATATATCTTATTTTAGCAGTAGCACATCCAGTGCATTATCTGAACACTGTAATTTTAAAATTTAAAAAAAAAGTTTAAACAGATATAGTAAATTGTCATCAAGAATTCCTCATCAATGTTTTAAACGAAGTTTTAACAAAACCGAAAAATATAGCGTTTATTTTACAAGTATTTGAAAATCAATTCGTTTAGTTTGAAACAGTGCTTTTCTACATCAGTAACAATAAATCACGGAAGATGTAGTACACGTCTTCTTAAGTTTGTCACTGCCAGTTGAGCTGCAATAATAAAAACTTTCTCCACTGTTGAAAATTATTCATCGAAATTAAATATCATCCTCCCACTGCAATTTTCAAATGATGTAAAAAAGTATGAATTAATATACAAAAGCATTAGGTACGCACAACAGCATGAAACTCAATTTTTTTTCTCCAGAAAATAAGGTTATAAATTAATATCTGTTTTTCTCTTCAGAATACAGATGCAGGTGCCGAAGGTAGTGGCCAACCTTTATCATCACCTGGCTCGTGCCTGGAAGACTTCAGGCCTAATCCTTTCATCGAGTGCCAAGGTCTGGGACGGTGCAATTACTATACGACAGCTTATAGCTTTTGGTTGGCTGTCATTAACCACGACAAACAGTTCCTTATTCCGGATCCACAAACTCTAAAAGCTGGAAGTCTAAAGTCTCGGGTTTCGAGGTGTAAAGTTTGTCGACGACTGCCGCCTTTCGGCTCTTAATGAACATTCATAGGAAAAGAGCAACACGAAAAAACAGCATATCCATGCTGCATTGTACAGTGATATAAGTGTACTCTTTACGATCATACACCTAATTAAGGAAAGACTCAGAACTCTACTTCCCCAAAGCCATCATTAAAATATTAAGTAGAACTAATAGACAAAAATTTACATCGGTGTACCATTTCTTAACTAATATTTTAAACTATTTTTGAACTTACCGGTAAGTATGGGTTACCCAGTGTAGGCTATACCATATTTGTATAGCAGTAATAAAAACTATATTCCAGTGAAGAATTCGCCAAAACACGCACGCACATTCTTTGAAATTTTCAAGAGTCCTTTTTTGTTTTATTGTAAAGTGGATGAATCATCCCCAAGTAACAAAAGAAAAACCCCGTCAAACACAGAACATGAATACTAAATCGAAAAAGAAAAGTTCTGCTAATTCATTTATAATTATTTTGAAAATTCATGTTCACGTCTCACAAAATAGGAAAAGATTAATAAAATGTGCAAAATACTTTGAAAGATAAGCTATGGAAAATTGAGCTTATCAGATATGTTATCTTTCCATGCCAAACTTTTGCCCCAGTCAAACACAGAACATAAATGTTAAACACAGAATGCATAACTGCATTTTGAGCTTTTTTTCTTGTATATGTATTAATTTTCTCGGTTTTCTGTTGTGGATTCCTTGACCCAAACCGCGAGAGAAATCCATGTAAAAATTGAAATACTGTCATGAGTAGTAAAATATGCTTTTATGGCTGAGTCAAAAGTTTATAACCCTCCCATCCAAAGACAATACAAAAAAAGAGTGGTAATTAATTGCTAAATATTTATAACAGCATTATAGTTAACTTTGAACATACAACCTTGAAAATAATATGCTTTTAACGGAAATAAAGGATAAATTAATTTTGATATGCAAGGGAAGAATTAAGTATTAACAAACTATCTAATCAGCAATGATTGGATATAACAAAACTATTAGGTATCAAAATATTGACAATATTTCAAGAATATCTTATATATGAATGCTAGGAAGTACTACTCTGAGTCAAAAGAGCACTGCCAACCTGAAAAAACTCCCAATAACATTGTTAGTCAAAGAAGCACTGCCAACAAGAACTTCACATTTTCAAACTGTTTAAGAATGGTAACTTTAAAATGTGCATGGCTGATATATATCTCTTTTGCATTTTTTTATTATTAGAATAAATTTGTATAAATGTTAATTGTATTTTTCAAAAATTTAACTTTTTAAAGTGTACAAGTTTGGATGACAATAAAAATAATTTATTATTTGTTTTATTATTGGTGCATTAATGAGACTGAATCAAGTTCATACAAATGGTTAGAAATGACATTTGCAAGAAAGATTAAAAGATATTTTTAAAAAACTCGAATTCATTGTTACTATTTTCTATTTGTTAAAAATCTTTAGGTATGTGAAAATGTGACAGTACACAATTCTTCCAAATAGAAAACTATTCAAAAACTACTATTTGTGACTCATCATGCAATGACATTAACATATATATATATATACTAGCTGAATAACCATACTTCGTTACGGAATACATTAAAATTAAATACAACCATCAATGTATGCAATTAGTGAAATAAAATTAAAATTTTTTTTAATTTATAAAGAAATTGTAACGAATATTTTTATAGACAAAATAATATAGAAGAAAATATTCAAATTAAATCTAATAGAACATACTAAAGAATATAGTACAGTTAATATAGTACAGTTTGAGGAACATATATTTTACTGTATTTTAATATTTGTTTGGATAATGTCCAATCGTCTGCCACATTAGCAAGAAGAAAAAAATTTTTTTTGTCTATTTCGTTGTTATGCACGTGACGATAAATTAACTTAAAGTACCAGAAAAAGAAATCCCGTGTTCAGCATTTAATAAATAAAATTCTAAAAATTAATCTTTAAAAATTCACCAAAAATCAGAAAATGGAGGTAAAGAGTCGAAAAAGATTTCATTTTAAAGGAATTTTTATGATCTTTCTCGTGATATAAATTTTATAACTCTCAGATTATTATTTTAAATGCAAACTTGAAAAAAGTTACAAAAACAACTTAAAATTTAATTTAAAAAAATCTAAGAATTTTTCAAAAATCTTTCTGAATGCACCCCTAAACTATAAGAAGAATCGCCATGCAATATTTCAGCCCTTTAGGTCCAGTGGTTTGGTCAGTGCGTTGTATGTCAGTCAGTCACTTACGGCTGTGTTCTATATATATAGATCTGTGGCTTGGTACAAGTGCCTAAGTCAGCTTTTTCCAAGATGACTTTGTTTGCTTAGGTCTCTTTAAAAAAATATTATTTTCAATGAAAGAAGTACACAAGTCTGTCCCATGCTTTAAAATTGCTTTCTAAACCATTGTACAGACTTGGGTACTTCTTACATTGAAAATAATTTTTTTAAAGAGACAAAAGCAAAGTTATCTTGGAAAAAACTGACTTGGGTACTTCTTGTACCAAGTCACAGATATATGTCTGCATGTAATAAAGTTATAAAAGTTGAAAGGAAAATTTTAAAAATCCACACAGTGATAGAAAAAAACTGACTTCAGAACCTGATTTGATAACAGAATTTAAACTACACATTCTTAGATATTATTCATAATTATGCAGTTTCCACAAATTTTACCAACAGATGTTCCAAAACCTTCCATTCTCAAATTCTTCCATCATAAAATAAAACTATTAATACTTTACTAGGGGTTTATATTTATGATCGTAAATAAAGATATATTAGACTGAAATAATATCATGAAATTTTTTTCAAAGAGTGGAGTATTCTGTCCAAACATTTTATATGAACAGCTTAATTAACAGATATAATTTATCTCAAAATTATGACTGGACGATGGCCGAATGGCTAAGGCATTGGCAATCAGTACCAGAGTATGTGGGTTTGAATCCCCCCACTAGCATGAACGTTTGTAGTCATTCAGAATCAGCTTTAAGCAGTAGGTCCCAGTCTAAATAGCCCTCATGTAGCAAAAGTTGACTGCAGCATTCTAAACCAAACCCAAAACTATAATTTACAGAAATTATTACATTCCTAAACTATAATTACACTCATTTTCTGCCTGCAAAGCCAGTTCTTCAGCAGATTTTGAGCTTCGGAGAAGCCTTAAATAATAACACATAAACTAAAACATAAAACATTCTTCCTTTTACTATACCTAGATGATTTAAAGCAACATTTTGTTTTTCCTTTTTTAAGTACGTTTTTTAACAGATGTGCAATCAGACTATGTAGGCGAACATTGCATCATTCTGCATTCTTAATTTTAGAAATTCCACTCACACTGCCAATCAAAGAGTGACTTTTCTCTGATCTTCAAGCATTCTTCCTTCTCTTAAAATCCAAGTCTGTTTAGCCCTTATGTAACAAAAGATGTCAGTAGCATTTAAACACCAACTGACCTATTATTTTGATAAAAAATGTGGGGGGAGAAATGCATATCCCTTTAGATTTATGAAACTTGTGTGTTACCATTCCATTACTATAGTTGTGAATTTTAACCATTTGAAATTTTGATAGGAAAATATTCATCAAGAGCACAGGTACATTTTTTGGCCTAAAAATAGTATACACAAGTGTATTGTCTCTCCTTGCATAATAAATTGTGAATTTTCAAATAATCAGAATCATGGTCGGAACCAGCCTAGCCGGCTGAACATTGAGAAGTCCAGATGAACAGTCGAAATTCTCATAGATTGCCTCTCCCCCTAGTGCCTGGTAAGTGGTCATTCTACCAACAGTTCAACGTCACCACAGAGTCGTTCTCTTATCTGTTCGATGGTCTTTTATTGTCTAGAACCAATTCGTGCATACTATATGGCCTGATGCTGATAGTGGGGCCACACCCCACCGTGACAAATTTCAGTACAATCATCGGGATGTTCTGGGGAGGGAGAGAAAACCACTTCTTGTTCTGGGCCGGAACAGACTTTTGGGTTAATCTGCAAAATTGGCCTTTGGTCATCAGAGGATTAAAAAACTGAAGTTTAAATTTTAGAAAAAATTTGATTTAAAACACAGGTTCTATTTCTGTGTAAACTAAGAAAATAGTATCATCCATTTCCGAGGGTGTCTACAAGCAGGGGTTTCATGCTGTAATGCTAATGTGTTTCTGCAAGGGAATTTTAATGCATCTGAATAACAGATGTTTGTTAGGAGGGGTATTAACTGTATCTATTTGCAGTAATTTTTGCAATAATATGACATAGAAATAAAAGTTTTCCATGGTTTATGTCACCAAAAAAAAGTACAAAATAAAAACAAGACGAATCTTATAGTTTTATTTACAAGTTCAACAATAATAAACTTATTATGGATAATTTAACAAGGAAAAAATCAATCAGTTATGTAATATAAACATAATCATACTTTTTTTTAAATAGGCATTAAATACAAGTAAAAGGTTCATAGATCTCTATCCCTCATGCATTTATTACAGATACAGATCATAATTTTATCATTAGCAAAAATAAGAAACCCAATTTATTGGCTAATGCAGATTTTAATTACCAAGGTTGAAGATGATTTATAATGTTTCATAACATTAATATTAAACCATACATCGATTTTACATACAAAAACAAACAAAACAAATATGGAATAGTACAAGACATACCACAAATCAAAAAATACAATACTGATGTTCACATTATTATAGACCAAAAATGACTACTATAGATTATTTTCTCTTTAATAAGGGGTATTTTGATAAAATCAACCAGACTGAAACAATCAAGCTCATGAACACATTGGAGGACTGTGGTGGTTTCAACAATTGTTAAACTGTTTTTCTTGCTTTATTTGATCTACAATTATATAAACATCAATCTAACACAATCTATTTTTCAGCTATTTCAATGCTTCATTGCTTTCAATGCTTTTCATTCTTATACATGTAATATATTAGTAACTCTTATATTTTTTAACTTAGCTCAACCATAAAAGGAGAGAACATGTAGGAAAAATAATTTTTAAATATAAAGAGAACATAACTATATAACTTGAAAGCTTAAGTTTTTTTCACTAGATAATGCTGAAAAATATCAACTAACAAACGTTTTGAAAATGGGAAAATACTATAAGTAGATAAATTAACCGCTATATACTTTATTTCCAGGTGATGTTTACATGGCACTATATGGAGATACAATCCACACAAAAATTTCCTTTTGTGTGGCATAGTGGTTATATATTTAAAAGCATCAATCTATAACAGTAATTCTGTATTTGATTTCCACCTTTTACACTTTTGTCTCTTACTTTTAAACAAACATAAACTCATAGAAGATTTTAGTTTCTTTCAGGCAAACAACTTAATAGTCCTCCTTCAATATAATATAGTAAATCAAAATGTCACAAAGCTTATAGCTACATTTTTTTATAAGACCAATAATCCAGTATGTAATAATACTGCTTTGGATTAAAAAGTCTGAAAATCTGAATTTAAAGAGTAAGCATTAGTACAAGTGATGATACAGCAACTAAAAAATATCAGGTAATGTAGTCACAAGCTTCAGTTTCATAATTCAATGTGATTTAAAAAAATTTTGTAATGGAATATCCTACTAAATTTTAAGTAACAAAATCTTGACCTACAAAACTAACCTGTTTAAAATTTCAGAAAAAGTTTCAGGAACCCTGAAAATTTAGTGTTTAGGAATAATAATAAAAAAAAATGTATCATCTTAAAGATTCAGTATAAAATTTGCCATCATCTGTTTTCATGAATTAGATTCAACTTGTTTTCCATCTGATAAGATATCTTATAAATGCTCTAGAACAGTGGTTCCCAACCAGTAGAAGTCTGCGGACCACTAAGCCAGAAATTGAACCATGTGTGGACCACCCATCCCCCACCAACTTAAGGTGGGGGGAACCTTCCGGGGGGATGGGGATATAGAATATCCCTCAAGTAAAAGGGATACAGGATTAATGTACTCCCATTCTAACATATCATATTCTAATAATAAAATAATTATGTTAAACTTTTAAGAAATTTTTATTCAACACCTGATAGCCATCAGATATATCCGGTCTATCTAGTTCAATGAACATTGCTTTGAAAATCCCCATTCATTTAGCAACTTTTTTATATGTGGTGCTGGACCACTCCCAAGGCTCTCATGGACCACCTGTGGTCCGTGGACCACTGGCTGGGAACCACTGCTCTAGAAGAAATAATAAAACCCATTTTCGCTTGGAGGTTTATCCAAATTACAGAAATCCAGAACATAAGAATACTCACATAAGTTAAAACACTGAAGTAATTACAGTGATTGTATAGCCTTTATTTACTTTCATTATTCATTTCCATAAAGTTCACTTGCTACTCATAGTTTGAGAATTAAAACATATTCGCCAAACCTGAGTTTTGTCATTTATTACTAGATACACCCAGTTACCTAAACCCACTTTAAATATTAAGTTGGCCATAAATGTAAGATGCAATCTTTGGAAATAATAAAATATATTTTTGAAAAACATGTATTCAGCACCGATTAAAAACACTTCACAGAAGTTTTTCTTTTCTTTTTTTTTTAAGATTTAAAAAAAAACGTTATTTGTGATGACTAAGCACCATGTTTCTATAAATTACTTTTTGAAATTTCAATTAAACTTTTAATTTTTTATGGAAAATTACATAAAGAATCTAATCACAACTAATAGAATGCATTTCATGGAAAATATCAAAATTTGTGAGCATCTCCATTTATTTCAAATGAATACAAATTTTAATGAAATCAATTTTATTTAAAATTCCTCATGTCTAAACTGTACTGAAACTTTTCAACTCAAGTTTGACATCATTTACTAATAATTTATCAGTCACAATTAATATAAATCTATAGATAGCACATAGAGACCTACTTTTAATACTTTATTCTTATTTAATTAATTTTAAACTTACTACTGAACAGGTGAAAGAGCTAAATCAGCAAATAACTTATATAATTATGTTTTTTACCTTATCTATAAGATAAAGAAAACAATAGAACTAGTAAATCACTTTCTAGGATTTAAAAAGCACCATAAACCTGCAGGTTTTTAAAATATAATTTCAAAACATAAATGCTTTACAGTCGTCAAATTTCAAATTCCCTTTAATTCTAATATGGTTTTGAAATTCCATGGCAAATATATTTCATATAAAGTATGGATAATTCAAAACAAAATTTAAAAAGTTCAAAACTGAGACTTCTGCATTCTACTGATTGAAATCTAAACTTAATTTTTTTGTAGTATGTATTTTGGTTAGGTCTCCCAAAACTTACTTCTTAATATCTTTCATTATTTACAATCATTTAGACTTCTCTCTCATACAATTATTTTAAGTTCACATTTCTATCACCCATTGTTTTTACAAAAAATAGTTTTTTTCACAAAAAATAACAAAATTCTTATGCTTTATTAAAACATTACTGAATATATATACAAACTTCATGACTTCATAGCACCAGGAGATAACATTAAGCTTACCTAAAAAAAAGTTGAAAAACATTTAAAAACTATAAATCTATATAAAAAAAAAGAATAAATACCAAAAGAAACTGCATAATAAAAGCTTGGAGAGTATAATTTACATACTTAACAAACCATACAGAGGATTTAACACTTCTGTCCTCAATAAATGCAACAAACATTTCTACAATTATTTATGACCCTATAATAAAGACCCTATAATAACCCATAATTCTGTAAATCAATCATTAATAAATGTCATCATTCAAAGAAACCCACATTATGAATATTATAAAGCAACTACACAAACACAATCAATCAATCATTCAAACATTAACATAACAATTACATGAATCCTGTACTGAACAAAATATTCAGTAAGTCTTTGTTCAAATTCTCAATTAATCCTCTGCTATCACTTTAATCTAATACTAACAGAAGCATGCTATGTATCTAACAACTAGATCAGATGATAAAAGAGGCATTAACCCTTCAGCAGGCATGCCCGTGTACAAAATGCAACAGTTTCGTAATTTTGAATGGTTTGTTTTCACATGTAAGGTTTAAATGTTTTAAGCAGTTTCTATTTATAGCCATACCCTTTCTAATGCAGGTCTGATTTTCTGACTTTTGTATTCAATTCCATTCATTTTTAGTTGTGATTTAACCGTGGTAAACCAGCGATTATACTGGATTACAATACGACAAAAAACAGAAGTTAATGTAGCCAATCAAATGTGGAGCTATTACACGGTATCCCACATATCCCGAAGATGGACAATCTCATTGTTTTTTAGGTTTGGGGACATAATAGGAATCAATTTACGAGTTGTCCTTAGATCCAATAAAAAGGACAGTTGTGAAATAAGGCGGTTATATTTGCATTCTTTGGCCTTTAATCTATATATATAAAACAGTTCCGTAACTGACTCATTCATTCACTGAATGACTGACTGACTGACATCCAACGCACAGACCAAACTGCTGGACCTAAAGGGCTGAAATTTTGCATGGCGATTCTTCTAATAGTGTAGGGGTGCACTAAGAAAGATTTTTCAAAAATTCTTCTTAGATTTTTTTAAATTAAATTTTTAAGCTGTTTTTTAAACTTTTTTACGTTTGCATTTAAAATAATACATTGAGGGTTATAAAATTTATATCACAAGAAAGATCATAAAAATTCCTTCAAAATTAAATTTTTTTCGAATTTTTACCTCCATTTCCTGATTTTTGGTGAATTTTTAAAGATTAATTTTTAGAATTTAATTTATTAAATGCTGATCACGTGATTTCTTTTTCTGGTACTTTTAATAAATTTATCGTCACGTGCGTAACAACTAAATAGACAAAAAAAATATTTTTTTCTCTTTCTAATGCAGCAGACAATTGGATATTATCCAAAAAAAATGCATATCCCTTACGATTTTTTTATAAATATATATATATAGATAGATATATATTTTACATCAATTGTATACATTGATCATCGCATTTATTATAAATATATATATTTATTTTTTGGCATAAATTGCATACGTTGACCGTTGTATTTAATTTGAATGTACTCCGTAGTGAAGCTCAGGTTTTCAGCTAGTTATAAATATATCTCAATATTATCAACATTTTATATCTTGTCATAAAATGCAGAATTAATATTTTCAATCTGAAAAAAAAAGTTCATTACAAAAGGAATAATCAAGGTCTAAAGAGACGTTGCACTTTGTGCCACGTGCACCTGCTGGTGTTCCAAAAATTGGCGTACCCGCTGAAGGATTAAATGAATTCAGTATTTACACAAGAACACACTACATTGTATGTGAAAATTAGCATTTAGAAAATTTTAGATTAACAGAACCATCGAATGAATGATACAGAGTGTTGTTGAATTGGAAAATACCACCTGCAGCTGATTTTGCAGGAAAATTATGCCGTAATGGTATTACATAATGAACGATGGAAATATTTAAAATAAAATACTAATAATTAATTCTAAATTTTTACAGGGCAATACAACAAACCATAGATACCAATTTTACTCTAAGAGAAACTTTTTTTTTTTTTTAAATAATAAAAGAAGCTCAAATATTTACTTGTTCTAAGGATGGACAGGCAATGATTATTTGCTCTTCTTCAGTATAGCTAACTCGTATTAGCTGTAATAATTGCTCAAATGAATTCTGGACATGAGTCTATATAGAATGAAATATACATTTTAGTTTTAAAATTTTAATTATATTTGATAAAAAAAATCAAAGAAATTGAACTAAATGTTTGTTAAATTAATTTTGGTTCTAATACGTCACAAATAAAAATGAAAGTTAATACTATAGAATAAAAAAGATTATATCTGTTTTGCTAATGCTATGAACAAAGCTATAATAAATTAATAAAAACTTGTTTAAGATATTACAAGATATGGTGTTATGTAAAAAAACCAATTCTAGCACAGGTTACATGTTACATAACAATCAATATGAGCATGTTCAAAAAAGCCAATGAGAACTCAATAGGAAATTTTTAACACCAATTTTAAAATTTTTTATTTAAATATATATTAAAAGAGTAAACTGAAAATATACTTGAGAGGTTTTTCCTTTGAATAAAGGGAGAGAGGGACATGACAACATTAACAGCAGAATTATAATTTTCATCCCGTAATTTTAATACTTTGAAACATAATTTGAGTAATTTTAATTTTAAATTAATTTGTTAAATATTTTCATAGGACGTATTCTTTTTTCAATTTATTAAAAATCATTAATTGAAAAAAAATTACTTCACACTTTCAAAATGAAATATAAAAAAAATTTAAAACATGCAACATTAATTCATTTACTCTAACATAGAACTCATCAGTAGTATGTAATATTTAGCACCAGACAAAAGTTGTAAATTTTATGGAAAATTTTTAATTACAGTTTTCAACTTAATTTTCATTTATGGCAATGTGGATTTTGCAAAAACATGGTAAATTAGATGAAGGATATTTATTAATTTATTTACTTATTAATTAATTTTTGAAGGGTGTGTACTTCTTAAACTCTTAGATGGGACTGTATGAATAATTTAAAATCTAAACTGGAAATATAATGACAATAAAATAAGCTGTGATTTTAGTTAAAACATATAGATGTGATTTAGCTGAAACTGCAGCATTTTTATAGTGTTCACTCCCTCTGTCATCTAATTTAACTACTAGTAAAACCCCATGAATCAATCAGCAGCACAAGCTTTTACTTGCCTCAAAAAAATAGGAGTAACAATGAGTTTTCCTAAACAGCTGCATGACACTAAATTTTACAAAATACAAAATTTAAACTACTTCATGATTTTACATCACTCTACACAGTTTTTTCCTATGAAGATATTATACGTAGAAATTTAAACCGAACAAAGCAAAAATCAGTTAAGAAATATATAATGTTTGTGCATCTTATATATTGCCCAAGGCCCTAAACCAGGGATTACCAACCAGGTCCATGTGGACCCCTTGGGGGTCAATGGAAGTTAGCTTTGCAGCCTTTATAAATTAAACATATTAGAAACGAGCTTTCTCTTTTCTTTCTTTTTCATTTAACCAGACTGAGCCACAGCAACGCGTGGCCGGGTACAGCTAGTAAAACATAAACCTAATGAACCACTTTTTCTAATTTTTTGTTCATATTCTTAGTCAAATTGTTATCTTTAAGTGTTTTATGTGCAATTCTTAGGATTATAATTATATTGTATGCTGTATATTATAAAGAAATATGTGAAGGGGTCAATGAAGAAAATCATTCTTTTAAAAGGGGTCGATGTAGGAAAAAGGTTGGAAACCCCTGCCCTAAACCAAGTGTGTCAAACTCAAAGGCTGACATGGGCCATAAAAACAAGGTTTAAGTGGTCTGCAATCAAAATCAATTTTCATAAAAACATAGGTTTATTTAAAAAAATATAGTATTAAAAAAAAACAAGAACAGCAATAATATTGTTTTCTTCCTGACACTTGACATCTCTTTGTAATGATTTCATCTTTTCCTCACAATTTTAAATTTAAATCATATAACTGTTTTGTTATATCGCACATGAAATACAAATCTTGTAACCATACTGTGTCAAAAAACAGGTTTGTATCTCGATTTTTACTTATTAAGAACTGGCATATTTCTTCTTTCAAGTCCCAGAATTGCTTAAGAATCTTAGAGCAGGACAGCCAGCATATCTTGGACAAACCAGAATTATAGGTGTTTAATTCACTTAAGAAAGCAGAGAACTAGACTACTGACCAGACTAGTGGTCTGGCATGTGGTAGTCGACTGCCAAAATATTCACTGATAGTGGGGAAATGGTGCCCCTGAGCGTAAAGCACGTAAAGTGACACTCTATTTACATACTATAATATTGGCTGGGCCTAGGACACAAGTTTGACATGCCTGCTCTAAACAGTAGTCTTTTGCTATTGATTCTACTCTCATTTTATACCTAGCATTTATAGCCAGTTGTAGCATGCTCAGCAGTTGAGACATTGCAGATAAGCTTTGCGGTCTGCACCCACTGGGGAGTACAACCTGGAAAGCCTTAGCGGCCATGTTAGGCCCCATTCAGTGCAATGAAGCTTGACAACAAACAACATATGATGTGCAGCACATTTATTAGCTAAGTCATTGGAAAACCACTGGCATGACTTTCTTGTTGTCAAGAACTTCTCTTTCAAGACTCTCTGAGGACAATAAATTTGCATCGTGAACCTTGTTAGGAAAGAGTGTCATATTTTTCTCGACACCGTAAAGCTTGTTGACTGCACCATTGTCTGATGTTTGCATATACTAAAGTAATAATATATTAATTAATATTTTGTCTCTGTTCAGCGTCATCGCCTCACAGCATCAATATCGCTGTTGTGGTGATGTAGTACAGATCGCGATCATAATTTGGTATCATGTCACTATGACAGCAGTATAAATCATTTGTTTAAAGATGATGTTGGACAGTTGGCAATGTGTGTATGCAAATCTTAGATCCGGGCAGTTGACGAATTTTCAGTCTAAAGTAAGCTGCCTGCTGATGGCTTCACACACTGGTTGCATTTGTTCTTTTCTTTTTGTTTTTACTTCGTTGTAATATTAATATGTTTTTCTAGTTTTTTATGAGTTATTTTTATGAAGTTTAGTGATAAAAATAAACTTTGGTTTTTAACTTATGCCTGCTACTTCAATTGCACATATAATTTAATACACAATGTCTACCGGCATCCGCTGACCTTCAAACCTGACAGGTATTATACTTTTTTATGGTGCTCAAACATGTTTTGAAAAGTTATCAACAATTTTTCAAAGCATTACAATATACATTTGACACACTTAAACACACTTGTTACTGAAATAAAAATAAAAAAAATAAAAATAAAAATAAATAAAAAATAAAAAATATATATTTTAAAAAAAAATGGATTGAGGAAATAAATCTAATCCTAAAGTATGATCATTTAATTTTACAGCACTTACTTTTACTGGCCTTAGCAAGATGTACTCTGTATCAGTATTAGCTAAATATAAAGACATACTTCTATGTAGAGTTGGTAATTTAGTCTTTAAGCCTCGAATGTTATCTGCAATTATCTGAGAAAGACTATCAGCAGATGCAAAAGGCTGCTGACTGAGACTGATTTCTTGTTTGCCTGATGTACTTTTCATTTGAGTAACTATTTTTGCCTGTGAGTAAAAAAAAAAAAAAAAAAAAAAAAAAAAAAAAGATTGAAACTAAGATCTTTCAAAAATATTAGTAAGAAATTACATAATATTGTACCTGAAATGATTTCATTAGCAATTACATAAGACATGAAAACATGATTCAATAAAATATCTATCTAATTTTGAATTCGATATCTGCAATTAATGAAGTAATGATATTTATTACTAATAAACCACATAATTTAATTTTAAATTTTGAAAAGAACTGATTTTATGCAATTTAGGAGTTTTTGAATGATATTTAACTGTTTTTTACATTGTTTCTTTTCATTCATATGAGTGTAAACACTGCCTTCTAAAGCATCTGAATTAACACACACCAAAAACTCTTCCATAGAGAAATTTAGATTTATAACTTGGGTACAACATGTGAAGGCTTCCATGTTTTCTAAAATTAGCATATGATGGTTTTAATGATAGCTGATCAAACAAACTTGATTGTTATTTATACTACCTTACACACAGAAATAATAATTTAAAAATACTGATTCAACTCTCAGGAGATTTGAAATTAAATATGACTAATTTATAAAGAGAAACTCACTTTCTCGAGGAATTCTTGTAAAGATGGAATTAATAATGTAACTGTATGTGAAATGAAATCCTCACAAACCACTTTCAATTGCTTATCAACAGCCTTCTTTGAATCTATTAACTGTTCAATTACATGAGGAGCTCCCTACAGAGAAAGATATACAGTATTAATAGAACTTTCAAGATATAAAAACATTCTTCCTTCTAATCTATATATATAAAACAGTTCTGTAACTGACTCATTCATTCACTGACTGACTGACTGACTGACATACAATGCACAGACCAAACCGCTGGACCTAAAGGGCTGAAATTTCGCATGGCGATTCTTCTAATAGTGTAGGGGTGCACTAAGAAAGATTTTTCAAAAATTCTTCTTAGATTTTTTAAAATTTAATTTTTAATCTGTTTTAGTAATTTTTTTAAGTTTGCATTTAAAATAATAATTTGGGGGTTATAAAATTTATATCACGAGAAAGATCGTAAAAATTCCTTTAAAATGATATCTTTTTCGAATCTTTACCATCATTTTCTGATTTTTGGTGAATTTTTAAAGATTATTTTTTAGAATTTAATTTATTAAATGCTAATCACGTGATTTCTTTTTCTGGTACAATAAATAAATTTATCGTCACGTGCGTAACAACTAAATAGACAAAAAAAATATTTTTTTCTCTTTCTAATGCAGCAGACGATTGGATATTATCCCAAAAAAATGCATATCCCTTACGATTTTTTTATAAATATATATATATAGATAGATATATATTTTACACCAATTGTATACATTGATCATCGCATTTATTATAAATATATATATTTATTTTTTGGCATAAATGACATACGTTGACCGTTGTATTTAATTTGAATGTACTCCGTAGTGAAGCGCGGGTTTTCAGCTAGTCTAGGAATAAAATTTAAGCAAAAATTTTATTTTAATTATTGCTACAATATCAATAACCATAACTGTAAAATGTCTCTGCTGCATTATAATAGGCATAAATATAATTATGAACAAAATAAATAAATTCACTATAAAATTATTCATTAAATTCATAGAGTATAGTAAGCATTTGTTCATGAAAATGCAAACTGTTAACATTATAACCTAGTACCACTTAGTTTTTTTACAGATAATTCTATGAAATTAGGACAGTTTACTTTAGGATAAAATACGATGTCCGAAATCGCAATTATGTACAAAAGCATTAGCAAAACTTCTAGGGCTTTCAAAAAATAACTCTCATCACTAGAAAAAAAATCACATACAAGATACTTTTTCTCATAACTGTGACAAAATTTATAAATATTACTCAAATATCAGAAAACATTTTTCTGAACTTCAATAACATAAATAAACTAGCTGAATACCCATGCATCACTATGGAGTACATTGAAATTAAACACAACGGTCAATGTATGCATTTAATACCCAAATATACATATATATATATATACATACAGTGGAATCTCGATCGATCATTGACCGAATGATCGTTTTCCCATATGTATCGTTTATTTCACTCGGTCCCGAATAAATTCCACAGAAAACATACAAAACAGACCGCATGGATCGTTCTTCAATCCATCGTTTTCCCGCAATATTCGTTCAGAATATCGCAGCTTTACATTAATTTATCGGATCAATCGTTTTTTCATAATAACTAAACCTGAAATACAAATGTCTGGATTGAGCTAGAATGACGCTCTAATTAAACAATGAGCAGAACATTTGAGATGCACGGTCTCGTATTTTTGTTCTCTCTTGTTTAGCCTGGTTTCGCTTTATTGTACCACTCCCATTATTTGTTCGTCATTGGTGTTCCTTAATTCTTTAGCCCATAGAGTACCCTATTTTCGGCAACTCATTCCAAATTCACCGACTATTCAACATTTCTGTTCTTATCAGCAATGGCTCACAGTCAGCTTTTTGTTGGCCTTGGGATGGAGGCACCCTGGTGTTTGGTCTAGTGTGTGAGAAGTTTCTGATTACTGCAGTTCTACACTGGCCGATGAGTGTTTCACCCGGAAGCAGAACATCCTGGTGGTCTTATATCGGACCCCATCCAGTGCAATGGAATAGTTCTAGTTACAAACGATTCATGGCTGCCGCTTCTTTATACTCTCCCACAATAACCGATACCGAAAAGAATGCAATTTGCAACACAAAAAAATATTGTTTACTTGTGGAGAGAAAACCGCCAAAAAAAAAAACGACGATGAAGTACTTTTATTTGAATCAAAATTCCTGTGTATCTATGTGCATTTCTTTTTTTTATTATTATTACCTTGGATTTCAGTATAACTTTGTAATTTTATCTTCAGTTACACTACGGGTATGTATGCATTTATGTATGTGAGTAAATATATTTTAGGGATATCAAACTTTAAGGTATGTTAATACTTTTTTGTATGTTCCCACATCTATTGTTTTCCCGCATCCATCGTTTAGTTCAGTCGGTCCCTTCGAAAACGATAGATCAAGAATCCACTGTAAATATATAATAAATACAACGGTCAATCTGCAATTAATGCCAAAATATATATATATATATATTTATAAGAAAATCATAATGGATATTTTTGCAGACAAAATAATGTAGATGAAAATATTCAAATTAAATACAACAGTCAATGTATGCAATTAATTTTTATGTTTAAAATCCATAAAACATACTAATTTGAGTTAAATTCTTTAAAAACTTCCATCTCAATTAGTCTAGTGGTTAAATTTTATCTTTTACTGTATTTTAATATTTTTTTGTCAATTTATTTTGTTGTTAGGCACGTGATGCAAAATTAATTTACAGTATCAGAAAACGAACAGAAATCACGTGATCAGCATTTAATAAATTCTAAAAATTAATCTTTAAAAATTCACCAAAAATCAGAAAATGGAGGTAAAGATTCGAAAAAGATTTCATTTTAAAGGAACTTTTATGATCTTTCTTGTGATATAAATTTTATAACCCTCAGATTGTTATTTTAAATGCAAACTTTAAAAAAAGGTACAACAGTTTAAAAATTTAATTTTAAAAAATCTAAGAATTTTTCAAAAATCTTTCTTAGAGCACCTCTATACTATAAGAAGAATCACTATGAAAAATTTCAGCCCTTTAGGCACAGCAGTTTGGTCTGTGCATTATCTGTCACTCAGTTTTGGAACTGTTTTATATATATAGATAATAATATTAAATTCAATATATTACATTATTATTCAATATAATATTCAATAATAATATAATATTCTCCAATAACATAATATTCATTATTTTGTTTTAATACATGCAATCATAGCTTAAGGTGTAAAGTTAAGTATTAAGAGAAACGACTGACTGGGAAGTATAGAGCAGAATAGATTCTAAACTCAAATGAAATAAAATATTTCACTTCAATTTATTAAATTTGCTTTACATTTTTAAGAATTATAATCCAGTTATTCAGAAGAATGACACTGCAAATTTGATGAACACACAAATGTAAGAAATGAAATATAATTTCCAGATAAGTCTACATCAATTATAATGTATTGTATATTACTGTGTTACCAAGCATATTTTTATAGCAGTAAATATTTTGAGAAAATTAATGAGAAAACTTTTTATTTTGCCTTTGTGTAAATACTTAATTGATGTGCATGATACAACTTTCCTATGACACATCTCAGCAAAAAGAGTTTTTAATATTAAGAATTTTAAAATATATATATTCTCCGTGTATTCTTCACAAATTATATCTCATAAAAAGTGAAATACTCTCTGTAAATTTTTCATTAACATTAAGGTTGAAAAAAATATCAAATTTAAAAAATTTAAGCAAAATTCAGAGAGAAATAACCACATACATTGTCTCTTAATAGAGGGATTTAAATTTATAACAGTAAGTGAAAACAAAGAAATAATCTGAAATCCTTTCATGAGATTTACCTAAAAATTGCTCACAACCAGTAAAAAGGAATAACTTAATTTATTAATTTTTTAAGTTAATTGGTGGTGATAAAATTAAAATGTTTTTCATTACACAGTAATCTACAACATATTTCACAACTACAGCTGTTTTGTTTTAAGTATATAACATTTTACTAACCTGTAACAAAAATTCTAAAATAGCATTACTAGAATTAAGAGATAACAAATGGTTTCTGTTTTGAAATAAACCATAAGCAGCACCTGAAAAATAAGATAATTTATAAATTTATACAAATTATATATATATATATATATATATATATATATATATATATATATATATATAGCTCAAGAAAAAAAAGTCTATGAATTACAGTCCTTAGTTATACTAATTTGCCTTACCTCTAACTTTACTGAAATCTAAAGTTGTTTCTTTGATAGCAAAATCTATCTGAAGAGGTGCAATCTGTTCTCGCAAAATCAGCAAATGTTTGATTTCAAAGAGTTGCCCATCAAGAACAGTCTAAAAAATTTTTAAACGTTTGCATTTTAATGATATATTTTTTTAAAAAGTTGGTTACACAAGTTCTATTTTTTTATTACAGGCTGCCCTCCTACGGCACGGCATCTTACAATACAGTTTCGCTCTAACACAATAGGATAAATTGCGGGAACCCTGGTATAACACTTAACCTGTAACACAGCTTCGCTCTAATACGATAAAAAAATTGCAAAACCCTTTGTACAACACTGTACTTCTACAGTGCTGGATAACATGATTTTTGTTTAACACATTTAAAAACTAAATTACCTTAAAATAATGATGGGAAGGATTAATGAACTATAGTGGCTTTACATGAAAATGTATAAACAAATTATAATTTATTCATTTATAACTCTATAAAATTACAAGATAGCCTAAGCTTAGCTGAAAATCTTGAATCATTTTTCCTGAATGCAGACCCTTCCACTGAAAGAAGCCAAAAATTCAAAAGGGAGCTGCAAAATTATCTATCTCCATACCGTAAATATACAGTGACCCAGTACGAACCAGCAAATAAACCAAAATTACGGATTTTTTAAAGAGGATAAAAGGTGCAAAAAATCTAAATGAAGAAAAAGGTTCTGAAAGTGAAGGTGATATCGTTCAACATAAAAAATGTTCTTGTTTGATTGCTGAGCAGTCATGAGAAAGAAATTCATTAAATTAAGGTCGCATTAAATGAAAATATTTTTTGTTTCTTTTCGATTTGTGTTATACATACATTTATATTTTTGTTTTTAAAGTTTGTTTTTAATATGTTTTTGGAACGTAACCTTCCTTTTGTGCTGACTCTGTGTCTCATATAACACGGTTTCACAGAACATGGCATTTTCTAGGAACCTATCTACCATGTTATAAGAGGGGTTACCTGTATATTTATAACTAAACTGCTCTTACTTTAAATTTGCCTCCCAAAAGTTTCCAGCACTAACAAACTTATTCTTAATCTAAGAAATTTTGTTAGAGGGCAGATAAACTATAATAACTCCAAGGTAACTCACATAAAATAGTCCTTTACCCATAATATTTATAACATAAAATAGTCCTATACTCATATAATGTTTTAAAATTAATTTAGAAAATTACAAATTTTTCAGATGATCCATTTTCTCTTTACAAATAATAAATATTAGGAATTAATTTTATTTTCCCCTTTAGTTTTTTACACTGCAAGCAAATTTAAAATGCAAGAAGTAAGACCAAATTACTTTAAAAATTAAAATCAATCCTCAAAGGATGAAAGAATCATACCTAAAAATATTTGTATATTATCATTTATCATTTATTATACTACAATATTTGAAGATCTTATTATAAGCCCTATACAGAGGCTGTTCACACATTTTTCAGACGATGTATATTGTATTCACAAAACTAAATTACATAAAATTCTTGTGTTTTAAATGTTCTATTTGACATCCCTTATTCTGAACTATCTTTCGACACCGCAATTTCCCGGATAATAATGCCTTTTGAAGTGTAAGAAGAGGTATTCTATCCCATTCCTCCTGAACAGCTTTCCAGAGTCCTGTAAGGGTTTTGGGACGACGTTTGGATAATGCAGATTTTAAAAGTCCGAAAGCACAAAAATTCACAGGTGATACATCGGGAGATTTAGTAGGGATATCAGTGAAGGGTATGGCCTTGATACCAGTTTTTTGTTCCATTTTTTTTAGGAAATTTACAGTGGATTTTGATGTGTGACTGCTAGCTTTGTCCTGATGGAGTCTCACAGATTGATGGCACTGTGGGTAAAGCGATGGTATTTCATTCAGAAAAATTGGCGATACAATATGTTCCTGATAGTATTTGGAGTTAATCTTGACATTTTTTTCCACTCTCTTTATTTTTTAACTTGCCATTATAAGAAAAACCAGCAACAACCATGAATCCCTTAGAAAAACTTTCTTTCGATTCTTTGAACCATATACTTAAATTTTTTTCTCCCCTTTTATGATAATAAATGGCTCTTTTTTTGTTGCAATCATTTAAATACACCCATGATTCATCTATTGTGACAATTGTTTTCCATTTTTCTTTGGATAAGTGTTTCTCATATAGAATTCTGCAGCGTGTCCTGCGTTCAGCGATATGATTTGGAAGAAGACGATGCACATTGCGTTTTTTCACTTTCTTAAGATTTAAATCAACGTTTATCATTTTGTTTACAGTGGACACCGAGCATTTTAATGATTTTGCAACTGTCCTTTGACTAGGGGGATTTTCTTTTAACATTAAACAACGTATCTTTGCAATAGTCGAAGATGTCCATTTTTTCCTTGGATACTTGTTTGGAATTTTTGTCCCACTTGAGGCTCCAATTTGACGTTTTTTTCCTTTCTTGTTGACGATATTACCTATCGACGCTTTAGATATCACAAAACCATGACTCTCACATCGTTTTTGGATAACGGAGTATGCATATTTCTCTTCGGAAAGAGCATAAATGTAGCCTTCGAACCACTGCTTTGTTAAAAACGCCATTTTGAATAAAAACAAAACTTTCAAGCCTTAGACGATAATTTTGACTTTTAAAAACATAGTACAATTGCAATTATTTCTTTTGCAGCAAACGATTTTTTATTACCGCTTATTAAAATCGTCTAAAAAATGTGCGAACAGCCTCTGTATAACATATTTCTATGTGTTTATTTATCAATTCCATTATTACAGATAGTAAAAAGATCTATCATATATAATGTTATAACACTCTTATTCACACATGTGTTACTTAAATATAGGACCCCTAGTGAAAAAATTAGCAATGATGACCATATATGATATAAGATCATCACAGAAAAGTAAACATTACACAAATATTGGTTCAAGAGACCATAACTTATAAAAATAAAATTTCTTTGGAAAAAAATTTACCTTATTTTTGCTAATTATTGTGCTGGCAGATGTCAAAGACTGAATGCACATAGTGAGTACTTCCTGTGAAAGTCCTTGGAAAATAGTTTTCTGAGAAAAAAATTAAATATATACTATCGTTGAATACTCTTAAATATAACACTATAATACAAACTCATAAAAAATCTACCAAACATTTTACAAATAAACTTACATCTAGGCATCGATATAATTTTGAGAGGCAAACTAATGTTCTTCGTACAGTAGGATACCACATGCCATGTAAATCAGCTGGTGAATCTGCAAATTAATTAACATGTTATACTGCTTTTAAAATAAAAGATTTTAACAACAATGTTGAAAGTTACAGATCAAGAGATCAAATGTGAACTTGCATCACATAACTTATACAGGGTTATCAGGAAAGAATCATCCGATTACAAAATTTAATATTTTCCATAATTACAAGCAGAAAATTATAATTAATATGTCATTGTAAAGAAAAAAATGTTAAATTTTTAGCCCCACTGGCATTTGGAGGTTCATAAATTTTTAAACAGAGAACTACCACACCATTGGATTGGTCGAAGTGCAGCCAATGGTTTGGTCCTACACAGCTACCCTCCTAGGTCACTGGACTTAACCCCATGCGACTTCTTCCTTCGGGGATATGTCAAAGATCATGTGTTCATACCACCTTGGCCTACAAGTTTGCCCAAACTTAAACAACAAATTTGTGGTGCTTTACAAACAGTTAATAGTGATTTACATATTAATTAGTGATTTACACATAATAGTGATAACATATTAATTTGCATATTAATTATAATTTTCTGTTTGTAATTATGAAAAATATTAAATTTTGTAATCGGAGGATTCTTTCCTGATAACCCTGTATAATATAAAAATGGATGCATGTGTGTATGTTCCAGCATCACTCTGGAACGCCTGGAGCAATTTCAACCAAACTTGGTACATATATTACTTACAATCTGGGAAGAAACACTGGGGGGGGGGGAGGTTAAGACACCCCTAGCAACCCTGGGTGGATGGGCGGGACATGTAAAAATAATCAAAAACAACTGATATTAGTGGCAAATCCATAGTTTTCAGGGTTGCTGGGATGAATAGGAACACTCCCAATGCCGTTTAAGTGCAAGTTCAGCCCCATCAGCATTGGGGGATGGGAAGGGGGGGAAGAAGGGGTGAAAAATAAAATGCCGAAAATGACTGAGAGTAGTGTTGAATTGCTGAGATGAATAGGGGAAACTAAAAATGCTTTTTATAATCAAGTTTTAAGTTAAATTAATATTATAGTGAATTTGTAATTTTACTTTATAATTTGTATACTGTAAATATACTTTTAAATACCTGTAAATAAAATTACTTAGATTTTACACTATAGGTAGAATTCATTCCTTTTCCTGTCTAATAAAAAATTGGGATAAATTACCCATGCAATGCTGGGTAAACAGCTATTACAATATAAAGAGTATCTAAAGAAATTGTATAATCATGCTATACTTCAAGATGACTTAACACAACTAAAACAATAGCTACAAAATTCACGTTAGATTACAAAAAGAAAGAGATTCAAGTAATTTACTATTAATCAGTTATAAACTTTTATAAAAGAATAGATTAAGAGAAAAGAAGGTACTAGTAAAATAAATAGAATCATTGACAGCTGGGAAAATCAAAAGACCAACAACTTTATGTAAAATAGCGAACAAGATTAATGTCATTTATAAACTAACCTAGAAAAGAAATATGCCCATAACTACATTCTACATAAAATGTGCTTTTATTTTAAATAAATATTGTACAAACCATAACCACATTTAAAGTTTTAAGTATTGGTCAAAAATGGTAGAGCCCTACTCTTAGTTTTATATTTTATTAAAAGGCTCAGTTCTTTTCTCAGTTTCAGTTCTTTTGTCACTTATGTCTTGATCCTTCTAATTTGTAAAACAGTTTCATGAAAAATACAGCTCTGCAGAAGTATTTTACAATAAACAAAAACCTTTGTTTCATATGAAAATAAATCTCCAAAATTAATTAAAACTTTAACATTTATAATCTGAAAAGAAGAAAAATATCTAGGCTTATGCATATTTTATAGATTCTGAAATTTATTGTCATGAAAGCTATAACAAAAACACACTGCTGTTTCTTGGGTTTTCATAAATTTCATCTACTCATCTTTTGTTTATTTCATCTAAGTAAAATAAGTACACTAGACTAGTAGATAGTATAAAAAAATCACTTTGAGAAAGGAAAAATTTTTAAGAAAATACAGATTATTCAAAGCAGACATTATATCATATAAAATAATTCAAATAAAATATTTTATTACATATTGTTAAAACAAAATTGAACTGCATAAATAATATCATTCAATCTTGCATAAACAATATCACAGCCTAACTGATGTACACACTGATGTTACACACTGATGATTTATGCAACCATGAGTATTTGAAAGTTTCAGATACTACCATCCACACAGAAAAAAAAGGAACAGACAGAAAATGTTATTTACATGTAATAGATCTTCGAGGGGCCTCATAAGGCTCAAATTCTTTATGTGAACTCTCAGTTTCTACACTTTCATCCTTCTCAGTGCCAGAAGTGTTGCCAACAGAAGACGTTATGACAGCATTACTTGATGAATTAAGTGAAGTCAGAGAAGCTCGAGAACTTGCTCGACTTAATGCACCAGAAGATAAGCTTTCAGCAATGCTCTATAAAACAAGAATAAACAACAGATTCATTTCAGGAATTTAAGCCCAACAATAATTTAAGTTGTAAAAAGTCTTTAATTTCTTTTGTTATTTATTTAGAAATTTACATCATTTTACTCATACATAAGAAATAACTATTTTGATACATTAATATACATTTCCACAGCATTTATTGCCATAATTTTGAAAATTCCCAGTATAATTAGAGAATTAACAATCAACTTATTTTTGATAACTATCTATTCATCAAAACCATTCTATTTTATTTTTTTAATTTTTCAATTCACTTCTTGAAGCTAAAAAGAAAAAACTGCCCTACTTCTGCTTATCTTTGACTAATAATGTAAGGTAAATATGAATTAAATCTGAATTTTTTTCATATTCATACACAGATGAGATAAAAAAAAATGACAAATACATCAGAGAGCAAACTATAAATGGTAAAGAGAAAAGGTAAAATACATCACCAAAAGCTTTGATAACAAAGGAAAAATATTCCAAGTAATTTCAAAAGTAAAAATGTTTTTCTCCCTTTTTGAAGTGAAAAAATAAGACATGCTGCCCATCCAGCTACTCTTGAGAGTTATACTATGTGAGACAAAAAATTTCACATACCTCCATCATTTCTAGTTTATCTGGATAGGCTAAATCCCCAGGGCTTGGATTGTAATTCAAAATATCTGTTTTCATGTAAATATGGGTCCTGTACACTAATCTTTCTTGCACATCTTCAAGCATTTGTCGCACTATTGCTTTCCCAGCTTCTAGCTCATTTGCTAGAAATTTAAAATAAGATAGTTAAAATGAGACCAAATACTAAACCAACCTATAAATTTGCCACACACACTTGAATAGATAAATGAGTACTTAAGTAATAAAAACTTGATTTAAAAAAAAAAATGCAGGCAAAGAAATACATACCACCATACTGGATGTGTTCCTCTAGCATTTCAACCTGGTAAAAAAAATTAATAAAAATAAGCTATTAAGTACTATCAATTTTTCAATGTCTAAATTCCAAAATTTGAATAAAATTTTATGGGCATTCCAAAAGCTGACACTGTGTAATAAGAATATAATTTTTAAACAATCATTTCCAATTAAGAGAAGCAATAACTAATGAGATGATTTCTTTAGTACATTATAAATTTGCAATTAAATTTATAATCTACACATACGAAAAAAATTAGAAAAAAAAATTAAATTTCAATAGATTTTGCACCAAATATAAAACCCAGATTATCTTCTTATACATTTCCCGCACAAATAATAGTAAAAATAATAATAAAACTGAAAATCTAGAATATGCCTGTCATCTAAAGAGAGGAAGGAATTAAAGCCATTTAAAAGAAATTAACGACATATTTTCAGTTAAATAAAAGTTTGACTCAATGCATAGTAAACACAAAATTTTAAAAAGTTATCATCAAGTAAAACAAACTAAAAACTGGCTACATATTTGTTCTCTTTTACTTTAAAGCTCTAAAGCAGTCCTAAACAGTCTCATTCTTTCTACCTATGAAAAAAAATTATAGCCTAATATATTTAAATGCAGACTTCAACCTAAATACAAGGCAAGCAGCCTTACACTAGAGAGAATATTCCATACACAATGGAGATCCTTCCATGGACAAGCTTCATATGAATTAACATGCTAAGACAACTTATCCATACACTTGCACAAAATTTAAGGACTAAGCTTCACAAAAGAAAATGGAGTTTAAAACCTAATATAAATTATGTTATGATTAAGCAAATAAGCTACATGTTAAAATTATTAATATACTTACTTTCAGAATCCCACAAAGCTCAGCTAAAGTTTCCAAATGATTTATATGAATGATGATTGGGCGAAGGACATCATACAAACGCATGCACAAGGCTTCCAGAAATGCCCTACATAGTATTTTTAAACAGTCAGAGGGAATAATTTACATTCTACAAATTCAACAAGCAATAAACTTAATTCACTTAAAGTTTATGAGCAATCTCCATCATTTAAAATGTGAGATATCATTCACATCATGTATGACAATATTTTGTGTAGAAAATGTCTAAAATAAGCCTAGCACAATGTTACTACTATTCTTAATATAATTAGTGTGAAAGCACATAGATGAAACAAAATAATTTTCTAAGAATTTAAAAATTAGATAAGTTTCACCTATGAACAATTTTTGACTACTAAAAATTATAAATCTCTATGAAAATATTTAGCAGCCAGTATGCGAGTACAGTAAAATTGCACTCAAAGCAAGTTAAGTCAATGCCACATATTATAATATTTACTACACCATCATTATATTTTATTTGTGGTGCTGGCTTCATCACATCATCATATTTCAGTTGGTCACATACTATTATGTTGAGAATTTAGAAATTATGCATTCCTTGAGATTTTGAAACAATTTTACCCAGACTTTTTCAGTTTCCCTTAATTTTTTAAAATATAACCATTTTGATAAATTGGAGAATATCAGCAGATACAGATTAAATGCCAGATAATTCGCTTTGAAATTTCTAAAAGGCAATCTAAATTCAGAAAGTTAATTTTTTTTAAATAGATAAAAAAATAATTAAGAAAATTTAAGATTAAAACTGGAGATAAATAATGATTAATGCTATAAATTAAATAAAAATTATGTAATTAAATATTTTGACTGATATTTAAATGTTCCAAAATAAAATATAAATTCAGTTTTACTAAGGATCAAAATTTTATTTATTTATTAAAAGTTGCAAATGTAAAAATATGCTTTATCTTCTAAGAATGAGTAAAAATCAGAGAAATTTTAATCAGTATCTATTTCATGAACAAATTTTTAGAATTAATTACTCTTAGTTTGTGACTTTAAAAAGTTCTGTGACATAATTTCTCATTTAGAGGAAAACCTAGAGCCTAGTATACAATTGACAGGAATTCTTACTATTTTTTGTGTATACTTCTCCATACAATTTAAAGTATAATGATCAAAGCATAATTTTAATCTTTAATAAAATAGAAACTTTAAGCTTTTAAACTTTTAAAAAGATGGCTTGGAACAATTACATTACTTAGAAACTCAGTTACATAGAAACATTAAACAACCTACTCACTCTAAATGCTTAGTATTCTGAGAGAAAAACTGTTGAAATAGTTGATGTTCGTCTTCACAAATATGAAGAAGAAATGCACAACCACTCCGCACAAGTGAACAATGATCTTTTTGGTGTTTTTCAGCTAAGTCAGAAATAGCTGCAGACACACTAGGTCCCAGTAATATTTCCCTTTGGTTGAAGTAACACTGGTGGCAATCAGACAACAACTGTTCATAGCTATAGAAATATTAAGTATATTAAAAATATATATATATTTATGAAAAAAGTTCAAAGTATATTTACTATAACAAAGTAAAAGAGTTTTGTTGAATGTTAATTTATTCAAAAACATAAAAATACACAGCAGCATATTAATCATAAAACAAGTTGTATATAAAGCCAAACCCCCTCCCCCCCTATTAACCCCTTCCTTCTCGCTCCCGTGAAAATCACGGGGTGAGTTTTCTCCTTATATTTCTCGTGCCTGTGATATTGCCGTGCTGGAGTGTCCAAAAGTAACGGACCAATTAGATTAAAACAATACATTTCATGTACCCTAAAAAAATTTATTTCTTATTTTGCATACCAGATGGCAGCACCAGACTATTTATAATGTAATTGGGGATGGTTTATTTTAAACTAGATATGACAGATCAATAAATAAATGGAATCCTCCGAAAAATATAGGCACTTTTATTACCATTTTTATTGAAAATTATGCGATCGTTAAGGGGTTAAAATCCAACGTTTTTCACAATTGTTTTATTATTTAAAAAGCAAAAAGCTATTTCAAATACTTAAAGTTTAAATTAGACAAGGCTTAGTACAAAAAAAAGTTTTTTTTCATTCAAGCACTGTTTTTATCATTTTAAAACATTCAAATTACCCTGATTTGCCAGATGGAGCCTGACATAACAGCAAGATTTTGCGGGTGAGATCTACATTAGCGGGTGTAAACCACAGCATACAGCCACCCAACCTGTATTAGCTCATTCAAATTCAAATTACTTGCATTGAACTGCTCATTTATGTAAACTAAGCTTTTCTTTTAAAAAATATAAGTATTCTCTTTTAAATAAAACATACTTGTACCATTTTTAAACCCTTACAGTCATAGGTATAGTGAGTTTGTAACTTTTGGGGGAGGGCATGAATCGAATTCAGTTAAGGTCCTCCTCAGTGCATTAACTACCTGACGTCCTTAAAATATGAAATGTTATAATTTTTTTAAATTGAATAATAATAGAATTGATGTTTGAGTAGTATTCAAAAGTTATACATTGAGAAAAATAAATATAATATAGATAAAATGAGGAAAAAAAAAATAGCATCGAATTTTTGTTATGGGTCATATCACTGTTAAAAACAATATTAAGGCTAAAGAAATAATCGGAATGTTCAGTTTCACAGTTTGAAAAGGCAGAAGAAAAAAAACTTTCTTAAAAGTTTTCTACAATTTTCTGATTTTAACTGAACTTCCATTCACATTTTAATTTATTTGAAGTTAAGTAAGGGGGCCACGTGCCCCCCATGCCCCTCGACACTATGCCTATGCTTATAGTGAATGCAAGCAAACTGTTTTAGATCATATAGATCATAGGTTCTTAAACTGTGGTCCATGGACCCCTGGGGGTCCGTGTAGCCATTACCGGGGGTCCGTGAAACAATTTTGACATCAACTTTACATCCCCCAAATTTTCATTTTTATTCAGATAACTAATTTAATAAAAATCCTACATGGTCAAGACTTTTTGTATTTGTCATTACTTAACTAGTTATTAACATAACTGAACAATAATTAGTAAAAATTCAATTATTTTTATTTAATTGCAAATATGGAAAAATAAATAAAATAATGCAATTTTTTGCATTGTTGTGACTATTGCGTGGTGTGGGAACTCGTAGCTATAAATAGACTGGCGACCAGGAGAAAGCCCCATGGTCAACCGTGCTTTCCTATGTGTGCTACACACGTCTTTCTGTCGTGCCTTCAGCTGTTCTACATGTTTCAGTTGTCTACGTTAATTATTTGACTCATAAAATGGATCATTGGCTAAAAACTGGATCTACATTGAAACAAAATATAGATGAAAGAAATTCAGGTGATGGAGCATCAACCTTGAATCCATCAAGAACCGTAAAATTAAAAAATATTGTGTTGAGTATTTATCATTTGGATTCACTTGTATATGCAATAAAGATGTGAAAAGACCTGTCTATGTTCTATGTCGCGAAAGTTTATCAAACGAATGTATGAAACCAGCCAAACTCAGACATCATTTGCAAACAAAACACAGTGAACACTTTAGTATGTCTATCGATTTTTTTTAAAATCAAAAAACGAGAACTTGCTTCAAGTCAAAATCTGATGCAAAAGACCCCAACTAGTGGTATCAATAAAAAATCAGTAAAAGCATCATATGAAGTATCCCTACTAATAGCAAAAGCTAGAAAACCCCATAATATAGCAGAGCAACTAATTCTTCCTGCTGTGGCCATTTGCTGGAACAGCCACATAACAACTGAGACCTGTTGACTTCAGGGAGAAAGTAAACTTGATCCAAACAATAAAAAAATGAAATCCTAGGTGACATTTTAACTAATTTAATGAAAACATAACAATTACTTACAGAATTACACAATTTTAACAACTTTACAGGCACACACAAAAATATGCTGCTACCAGCTAGGAAAACATTGGATCAACTGACAAACATCCTTTCTCAACAAGCAGAGTTCAGAGGGTGTCGGCACGTCGGCCCGAATGCTAGTAGTTGTTTCCGTTCACAGAGTCAGAGAGAGTTTTAGGGACTGCTTCTTACGATCCCAGTGGCTGTTTGCAAGGCCGCTTTATGCTGTTAGAGCATCATGAGAGTTTTGGGGAATCAGTTAGTGATGGTACACAGTTTGTGGGGCTATACATATGAGAGTTTTTACGTAATGATGCCCTGTTTAAACCAGTTGGTTACACTGCTACAAAAGAAATAACGAATACAATATGTTTCGGGCTCATGGAACAAAAGATACAAATTTGATTTTTTTATCGAACGATACGGTCAAGAATAGGATTGAAGACATGTCATGTAATATAAAAGAGCAGTTAATATCAAGAGTGCTCAAAAGTCAATATTACTCACTCCAATTGGATGAGAGTACCGAAGTCTCTAATAATGCTAATTTATTGGCATTTATTAAACATGAATTTGAATATAAAATACAAGAGGATTTGTTATTTTGTAATTCACTACCTTCGCATACTACAGCTTAGGACTACAGCCATACTACAGCTGTATTGAATAGTTTGAATCATTTTATAACCAAAAATGAAATCGAGCGGTCAAAATGTGTTGGAATTTGCACTGATGGGTGCTCGTGCAATGTCAGGAACTGATGGGTGGCTCATGCAATGTCAGGAACAAGAACTGGATTGATTGCTCTTATTAATGGTGTAGCACCTCAGGTTGTTTGGAACCATTGCTTCATACACAGGGAATCATTAGCATCCAAAAATATGTCAACAGATTTGAAAAAAACATTGGATGATTTGTTAAATTTGTCAATTTCATTAAGGCTCGTCCACTTAATTCCCGAGTTTTTAAAGTTTTGTGCAAGGAGATGGGAAGTCAACATACACATCTATTATTACACACAGAACTATGTTGGTTGTCACGTGGGAAAGTACTCAATCGCCTTTTTGAGCTTCGTGATGAAATATGATTATTTTTAATGGATACGCAATTTGAACTGAACAGATGTTTTAACGATTTATCCTGGTTAGCTAAGGTGGCTTACTTGACTGATATTTTTACTTATTTGAATGAACTGAATTTGAGCCTACAAGGTGCAGCTGCAAATATGTTTAAAGTTGAAGATGAAATTAAAGGGATTATAAAAAAAATTGACTTGCTGTCGAAACACATTCATAACTGTGTATATGAGTCTTTTTCAACACTCAACGATTTTATAGAAACTTCCGATAAAGAGCTACCTAATGAAACACGGCAGATTTTTGTTGAACATTTAATGGCTCTAAAAAGCAGCTTTAGGAATTGTTTTCCTCATCCTGATTCTGGCAACAACTAGATTAGAGATCCAGTCAACATGGAAGTTACTAATTCTAAACATTTATCTATACTTGAACAAGATATTCTCGTGGAATCATCATGCGATACGTTTTTGAAACTACAATTCAACAAAACTGAACCCACAAACTTTTGGTTCTCAGATCTGATTACCCTGCACTTGCAAATAAAGCACTCCAACATGTGATTCCATTCTGCCCAACATATTTATGTGAATAGGCTTTTTCGGTACTGTTATATATGAAATTAAAGTATAAAAACAAACTCAATGTATAAGCGGACCTCAGATTAAAACTTTTCAACATAGAGCCCGACATTGTGGTTCTGGTTTCAAGAAAACAACTATCATTGCACCGCTCTCATTAAGTAAATATTATTTACAGAAAACATATTATAATAAGATCCATTTTGACCAATATTTGACTAAGAAATGTTTGAAGTTTAATGTATTATGATTTGTAACTTTTTAAATTCCTTTTAATACTATTTTTACTAATTTTATGTATTTTATTCTATATTCTAAAAAAATGTTCATCTCTTTAAATGCGCAAGATCATTTATTAAAATAACCAGAGATGCATTTTTACCAATATTTATTATAACATAGTGTCTATGAGATAATTGAGCCAGAAATTAAGTCTCAAGAACGACAAAAAATGCCTACGGTTGGGATGGGGTCCACAGAAAAAATGTTGTTCAAGAGGGGGTCCTGGGACTACATAAGTTTAGGAACTCCTGATATAGATGATATATCTCTAAATATAGCAATACTTCTCGCAATATATATATTGGATGACTTAACTAACTTACAGACAGTGTCTATCCACTTGTAGACCATTTCTTCCCCGTCAAAGGACTTGAACATTATGTCATTAATGAACGCAGCTTGATTGTTTTTTGGAGTCAAATTGGCCCTTTCCCAAAACTATTCTATAGGCTTAAAGCCAGAAAAAATAAATAAATAAGTCAATGTTGAAGATATGTAATTTAGAACTTTAGTCAATATAATAAACTCTTGGAACTTTCCCAGAAATATTTAACAAGATTTTCCAGCAAGAAAGCTAAACTGCTTTAAGGAGTCCCATTTTTGAAATAATCACTATTAATTGAGAGCAGCAATCCAGTAAGATATATTTATTAAGGCTTATTTAATCTATACATATATAAAACAGTTCTGTGACTGACTGACAGATAAAGCACAGACCAAACCACTGGACCTAAAGGGCTGAAATTTTGTATGGCAATTCTTATAGTGTAGGGGTGCACTAAGAAAGATTTTTGAAAAATTCTGCTTAGATTTTTTTAATTAAATTTTTAACCTGTTTTGTAACTTTTTTTTTAAGTTTGCATTTAAAATAATAATCTGAGAGTTATAGAATTTATATCATGAGAAAGATCATAAAAATTTCTTTAAAATGAAATCTTTTTCGAATCTTTACCACTATTTTCTGATTTCAGTGAATTTTTAAAGATTAATTTTTAGAATTCAATTTATTAAATGCTGATCAGGAGATTTCTTTTCTTTTTGTGATACTTTAAATTAATTTTAAGTCATGTACATAACACGAAATAAATTGACAAAAAAAATAATAAAATACAGTAAAAGTTAAAATTCAACCAATAGACTAATTAAGATGGAAGTTTTTTAAGAATAGGAACTGATAGATCACATTAATCCAGGCATTGCTAAAATACAGAATAAGCCTATAGAATAGTTTTGGGAAAGGGCCAATTTGACTCCAAAAAACGATCAAGCTGCTTTTATTAATGACATAATGCTCAAGTCCTTTGACGGGGAAGAAATGGTCTACAAGTGGATAGACAGTGTCTGTAATTCAGATGATGTCATTAACTATCTGGTAGAATTATTAAATTCCCTTAAATCATCGGGTCTTCCATACCATAAGCTCTCTTTGCAGAAGGGCATGATCGTAATGCTCCTTCGGAATTTAAAACCACTGAAAATGTGCAATGACACTAGACTACAAGTCAAATCCCTGCATAAAAATTTAATCAAAGCCATTATTTTAACTGGGTGTACTCAAGGAGAAAAAGAGTTCGTGCCACACATTCCTCTAATACTCAATGACCTCCCCTTTGACTTTAAGAGACTGCAATTTCCCTTCAAAGCATGCTTCGCCATGACATAAATAAGTCTCAAGGCCAAACTTTAAAATACTCTGGCGTAGATATAAGAGAAAAATTTTTCTCCTACAGTCAATTTTACGTAGCTTGCTCATGCATAAATTTGCGGACGAGCCTGGTAATATTAGTTCTGCCCAATGAAGAAACAAAATATATTGTTTATAAGGAAATCCTCTAAAAAACAAATTCATTATTTTTTCATTGTAATTCCATGATCCTAAAATGTACTCAGTAGCAAAGCACGGGTATTCAGCTAGTATAACATAAAAATGTTGAGAGAATCAATTGGTAGTACATGAAAATATGTTGCATTTATAAATGGTTAGCAAAATTATATATAATTAAATATGTTAAAAGCAATTTAAATTCTTACTCAGGATTCTTTTCAACTCGTTCTTCAATCTGTTTCATTAAAGCATGGATACGAGGTGCATGAGATCGAAATTTCCCATAATACAAAGTAAAAGCATTTTCTGATGGAGACAAACTATCCCTTCTTGGAAGTACTTGTTGTGTAGCCTGTTGCAAAGTAGCAATAACATATGAACGAATCATACCTAAAGCTTGGCTTTGCAGATGCCGAAAACGAGATAGATAAACAGGAGATTCTTTATAATTTATCTGGAATTCAAATAATCAGAATAAATCAATAAGAATAGAAAGCAAAACAGCCTTAAAAAATTATTCAGATATTTTGTTTTATTTCTAGTACAAAAGTGTTGAAAGACATTCAGATATACAATATTCTTACATTCATAAAGAATTTATGAATAAAAAATTTTATTTTCTCTATAACATTAAATTTTTTTCCCTTGCAGAATAAAATGTTGTTGCTATACTTTTAAATATTTTTGCTAAAACAGTAAAGCATTGCTTGGTTTATACTTGGTATGTACAAATACTATAGTAAATGTTTGGAAATTAGGCCGTGGCGGCCTTGTGGTACAGCGCGCTGGTTTTCGGTGCTGAGGGTGCTCGGATCGAATCCTGGCAAAGTGCGACTAAAATGCCTCCATTTGTGTCGTCCCTTCCTAGGGGGCAATGCTGGTCCGCCTATATGGCGCCCCCATAATAAAATGGCCAGTAAAACTGCGGTGAATTATAGGCGGATGTCTTTGCGACAAGTGCCTCCGCATTGAAAAAAAAAAAAAAGTTTGGAAATTATACTAAAAGGACAATTGTATACTAACAGTTTTTAAAAAAATAACATGCAAAGAATAAAGTTCAACCACTGACTAGGGTGATTGGGGTGAATATCCAGTTTTAGAAGGAAATAAACAATAGCATGCAGAAAAACAAAAGGAGAATTTTTGAATTAAAAGTTTAGATTTGTTAAATATTATTTTATAATTTTGTTTGCATTAAAAAAGTGTTTCTATTAAGCCTTTAAAATATCCAGTGAATGAATGGATTACTATAACATTTAAGCATAAAAATTTTACTCTTGATAGTTGATTATGTGAACGAACGAATATTATAATATAGGTATGGTTGTTTATTGATTGACAACTACTCTCACAAACACTTCAGAGATTTAAATATAAGTCTGTATAAATGTGCAATTGTTTCAGTCAAGCTATGATTATTTTATAAGATTTCATTCTAAAATTATATCTTGCTAAACTCCTGCTTCCTATGCAATTCTTCCTTATGTAATAAGGGCCAGCACCAAAAATAAATTTTTTATAGTACATTTTTAGTTATAGATATACATATAAAATAATCAGTTATACATATAAAATATTCTCAAATCATTAAATACATATTTTTTTTAAATTGCTATATATTATACTTTATTTTTACTTATTGCTTACTTTTTACAAAACCCATAAGAAAATTAACCACAATAATGAATCTTGTCTATCTTATTACAATTCCTTACAGCATCTTTTTTAATTTTTAAATTTTTTTAAGGGGCAAAAGAGAGAAATAAGTACTCTAAACAATCAAAATCCTACCTTACAAAACAAGGGGTTCTAACATTTTCTGGAATAATTATTACATTCTTGAAATTTTCCCATGAATCTCATACTAAGAAAATAGTCTCAATTTTATTTATAAAATATTACTTATATTTTGACAATTACAAACTTTACTGGACAATAAACACAAAAATATTCATAATAACAGATACTTACATTAGCTTCAACATAAGCTATACATTCATCAAGACGAGATAATAAAGGTAAAAAGGATTCATTAACAACTGATAGTGTTGGAGATGAAATTTTCTATAAAGAAAATATACATAATTACTTAACTGTGATTGTAAACAGAAATATGAAATTAAGAGCAATACATACAATTAAAGAGTAAAAATTATTTTTTTAAAAACAGTATATAAAATAAATCCAGGATGAAACAAAACAAATAATAAGAGACATTACAGGCTTTCTGCTCATTATCTATTGATTTTTTAGGAATATACTGTACACATACCTCATTAAATTGAAACAAATATTTTGAATTCTTGCAAAAAATTTTAAATTGTCCTCTGTTTTAGAGTATATACAGGGTTATCAGGTAAGAATCATCCGATTACAAAATTTAATATTTTCCATAATTACAAACAGAAAATTATAATTAATATGTCATTGTAAAGGAAAAATGTTAATTTTTTTTTCACAGATGTTCGATATGACTTCCTTTAGTCACCCGTATAATATCATTGCGATATGCTACTTCTTGCCAAACACGTTGTTTAAATTCGAGCAAACTTCTAGGCAAAGGTGGTATGAACACAAGATCTTTGACATATCCCCAAAGGAAGAATTCACGTTGGGTTAAGTCCGGTAACCTAGGAGGGTAGTTGTGTAGGACCAAATCATTGGCTGCACTGCGACCAATGCATTGGTGTGGTAATTCTCTTAGAAATTTCGTCACTAGACTTCAGCGCTTACATGGTTTGCAATTTGTAAGGCTTAAAATGCAATTTTTTCTCAACACAGTCTAAATGGTAGACTGAGGTATCCCAAGTTCACGACTAGCATGATTTCTTCGGACTGCATAAAAAAAAAGTCTCTCGCAGTCTTTTAACATTCTCTGCTGAAGCACCTGGTTGCCCTGGACTTTTGCCTTTACACAGGCATCCAGCTTCCTGGAACTGTACCACCTTCTGATACTGAGATGTTGGTGCTTTATTTGTATGGTACTTTCTCCTAAATTCACACTGAACAGTGATTACTGACTGACTTCTTACAAAGGAGAGCACACAAAAAGCCTTCTCCTGCTTAGATGCCATCTCCACTTCTTTGCAAAATTTCAAAAACAGCTTAATGGCAACACTGCTGCTACTAATTGAGGAAAGAAAATGCTACAAACTAAAAATTTAACATTTTTTCTTTACAATGACATATTAATTATAATTTTCCGTTTGTAATTATGAAAAATATTAAATTTTGTAATTGGATGATTCTTTCCTGATAATCCTGTATTTTATCTCCCAAATATCTAGAAATGTAATGTATAAAGAAAAATTATCACTTCAGTGAAAGTATAACTTCATTTTGTGATATATTTTCAAACAAAATTACAAAGGAACATCTTCAGATTATTTAAAATTAATGAGATATGACTTTTAAAAAATAGACAAATTATTAAATCCACATTTTGAAAAGCAAAACAAAGTTTTATACGCAAGGCATGGCTAAAAATACCATTTAGGTTTGAATAACTGTTGGTTCAATGGGTAGACAAGGGCTTCTGCAATATTTCATGAACTGAAATTCATAGTTATACCAAGGCCATAAACCAATAATGTGTAAAGCCACAGAAATGATGAATATACGCATGAATACATACAAATATATACTTTCTATAACTTTTGAAAGTGTTCCTCTCATTAACTCCATTAAATGTATTTGAACTAGTTTTAATTACATGTGTTTAGATTTTTAAAAAAAATAAAACAGTTATTTTATAAATGCAAATATTTCACCTGTGATAATATCTCCAATTCATTAAAATAGCTGAGTTTTTCTGATATTGTTTCGGCAGAGCTGACAAGTTTAGTCTAGAAAATATGCAAGTAATTAGTAGTGAAAAAAATATTAGTAGATAAGAGTAAGTTGATTAACAAATGCACAATAAGTTAAAGAACTAAATTGCACGACATTTTGTAAACTACTGTTAAAATTTCAGAAAGGTTTAATGCACTTAGCAGCAAGGTATATTACAAAATTCACATTTTAAGGAATCAACTTGATAAATATTTTAGCAACATAAAGTTAATTATTAAACAGGGCAAACAAAATAATGATATGACTCAAACTTCAATATAGTTATAGAAATATTAAATTATTTATATACTAAATAATTTAGTACTTCTTACAAGAATTCAAATTCACATAGCTTTGATTCATTTACTTAAATACATAAACTAGTGTATGCACAGAATACATATATAAATATCTATATATATAAAAGAGCTTGTCTGTTTGTTTGTCCACTATAGAATCATAGACTGTTTCACCCACCGGGACCAAATTCGGCACAGTTAATGTTTAGGACCCGAGAAACTTTTATCAGCAAAAACAAAGTTTGGGGCTCAATTAGTTTTTTTAAAATTAATGGTTTAATGATTTTTTGTGCCCGTAAGAGGTGCGAGACCCCCTGTGGATACAGACGTTCAGTGAAATCCGAACCTATCCCTCTTGCCCAGCGCAGGAGAAGATGGGTGCGCGGGGGGTGAGAGCTTCATGGTAATAACCTTTGGCCTTGCTAACTGACTGACTAACTGACAGATAACGCACACTCCAAACCGTTGGACATAAAGAGCTAAAATTTTGCATGGTGATTCTTCTATAGTGGAGTTTATACTAGAGGGGTGAACTGTGGAAAAAAGTGCGTCTCTTGGGTGATGTGGAACAAACTGAGCTTTTAAGGGAAAAATAAATAATAAAGGCAAATGTAAAACTTATTTCTAATTAAACAGTGGATCAAACAAATCTAATTAAATCTAATTAAACAGTAAACTTATTCAATCCAAACCTGCGAATCACGAAACACTGTGTTATTATTTCTCAATAAAATCAGACGTATAATCAGACGAAGGTCCGCAGGCTCAAAGTTTCTTTCTTTCTTATTGTTTGTACATCATTTCAGTAGAAACGCGCTAAGCGCATTCTGTCTGGCCAGATGAACATGAAGAGCGGGGGTTGCAGACCAGTATTTTTTTGATGGAATGCATCAAAATTTTTATATCTATATATCTACCCGGGCATCACCGGGCAATAATGCTAGTATATATATATATATATAGAGTATGTAGAGAGAGAGAGAGAGAGAGAGAAAATTAGCATTATCAATTAAGAGAATACACTAACCTGCTGAGTAAGAAGATGCTCACATGCTTCATGTAAAGAATTTGTCTTATTTGACACAAAGGCATATTTCTCTTGTAAAATATTTAATGATTCTAATGCTTGACAAAGGTTGTTAAAAACTGAATTATATTGCTCACACTGATTGGATAATTCTTCAATGTAAGCTCTAAAATATAAAATAAATTAATAAATGATTTTAAAAACTGTAAATGTCACACTTATTCTTTTAAAGCATTATTCTTCACAGTAATACACAATGCATATGATTTTTTTATTATTATTGACAAAAAAACAATAAATTTAAGTTTAGAGTGCAAATATATATACATATATATTAAAATTTATGCTAGGTGAGGTGGTATGTCCTTAAATGTATTGGTGAATTTTATATTTATTATTTTTATTATTATTATTTTTATTTATTTAGTTTCTTAGTGTTTTAATTAACATTATTTTAATTAATATTATTTAATGATAACCTCTGGTTTAATTTGTTTGCCTCACTTTAATTGTTTTCACTCCTTTTTTTATCTATAAGGTTTTGGTGTTGTAGCCGACCACCAGGAGTGTTGTCTGGATAGAAAACATGTTTAACTGGGGATGGGGGGTCACAACTCCCTCCAGTCATCAACTATAACATCTCCATTTCCTTTCTGATTCAGTATTTTTCTATTTTACCGTATTGATATCTGGGTTTACTGCATTATTATGTCACAACATCCCCCTATAGTTTGTTATTTTTCAACTATCTAATATTAAAATTTATATATATAAAAATTAAATGAAACATAGACAAAATAATGAAGTAACAAACAAAATAAAAACATGTTTAAGGCAATATTTTCATATAACATATTTCTGACAACTTACTTATATAAAATATCTTCATCTTCAACTAGTTTCTCTTCAACCGATGTAAACCATGACAAAAGCTAGTTAAAATGAAATAAAATATAATTGGCTTTGAGAATATTAAAACTTACTGTTGTCATATGCATTAATATTTTTAAAGAGGGTTCATTACCAAATTTTCAGGATTTGACTAGCAGTGTAAAATGAATTTTCAGTATCTCTTACAGGAAATGCTTACTTTAAAAGTAGCTCTTAAAAAGTAAATGTCAAAATTTTCTCACTTTTGTCAGTATATTAAAGACAAGATATAATAAAAAAATATAAGGAAGGACTATAACACCATTAGTCTAATACATTAATTATAATTATAGGTGGGAAAAAAAGAATATACAGTGAGTACCTTCCTAGGTTGATTTCTAGTAGAAGAAAATATAAATATTAATCTAATCACAAAACATGTTATGTATCAGTCAATGGGTAATAGACATCAAGTTCATAACCTGCATGTTCCCATATCTTGTTTGACAGTTATAACTTTAAAATTAAATTAGTATTGTACAATCCTTTTTCATTCTAGATTGGAATCTATATATATTATTTCTAGAAGATGATTTTTTCTGACGATCCCTTTTTCTCCATTCATACTTAACAAAAATCGATAAATAAGGTACTAAAGTTCTCTGAACTAAGGTTAAGTTCTCTGCTTCTGACGAATTGTTAATTTAGAATTATACATTGTATTAATTGTTTAAAAATTGAAGTATAAACATTAGAAGTATTTTTTCATTTGTTAGCTGGCATGCACATGATCGCATTTTTTCCGAACACTGAACTTTTAAATTCTAAAATTGTCTGCTTTTATTATCATTCTTGGAATTAATAAGTTTCTTTATTCACAACATCCGCATAAGTATACAATATTCTTTTTGCATGGAAAAACAATTTGTGTGGACTAAAATCTATTTTCTTTCCCCCTGAAGAACATTTTAAGAATGATAGTTTTCTTTGGTATGCCTTTTTAAAGTTTAATTTTATTTATTCAATTCTATGTACACAATTGAATTACATTAAGACAAAATTCTAACAAGCTATCAAGGGAAATTTGTCTCAAAATTAAAGGATAATCTATATATTTCTTTTTTTATTATTATTTTTTTTTAAACACATGGAAAACTATTTTGAGCGAATGACTGAACATAAAAATATGATTGGGGTATCAAAATAAAAGTCTTACCATGTAGATGTGCCAGTTGAAGAGAAAAATGTGATTCGGGCAAGGGTTTGGGCTTGACAGATCGGCAAAGTTACCATGTAAAGTTTACTGGAAAAGCGTGTGCTTTCACTTTGTTTACATTTACTTTTATTGTTTGCACACTAAACTTTTAAATTTTAAAAACATGCTACTTGTAATACATTTTTAATTGTCATTGCCTTTATCTACATAAAGCACTCATTTCAGTGTCAGATTTAAAGTGCTCATGGTGTTCTATGATAAATCTTATAGTATGTAAATGCTTCATCTATATATTAGTTCTGTGAAAGTTTGTTTTTTTTTTTTCTTTTTTAACTTAGAGACCTATTTTGAGAGTACCACTGAACATTAAAAAAAAAGTTTGAGGTATCAAAATGAAGGTCTTTGAATAAATTTGTAAACTTTTTTCAATCATCTGAAGTTTATTTTTGTTACTTGATATGAATTTGTCCTTCTCAAAAAGATTAACCGTGAATTTCAATGGGTTTCTAATATACTATTTGACAGTAATAATCTATACTATTTAACAGTAATAATTTTCTATTAAAAAAGTCAATCTGAAAAAATGTTATTGCCCCCGCCAACAAAATGTTTAACAAGGGGCCATAACACTTTTGTTAACAACACGATTTGCTGTCAAGCTGCTTCATTGAAACTAAACAAAATGTTTTTCCTCGTGTTCAGCAACAGAAGAAACTGCACCTATGCAAGAGGAGTCTATGGTAGAAGTTAAAAAATTTCTCACTACTAAGAAACCCACTTGACTGTTCAGTTTGAATGCATGTGACAATTAGTTAAAGTTGATAAATAAGATACAAAGACTGAAATGCTAAAGTTCAATAAGCATTGCACTGTGTAAGTTAGAACGACATTTGTTATTCTGAAAATGAAGTAAAATTTGCTTGATTTCGAGCAACGGAACCACTAGTATTATAAAATTATTAAACAAATAAAGTAAATATAGCAGTATATGCCCAGCTTAGCTACGATCTGATAAATAATACAAAAACTAAAATAGCAGGACAAAAATCTTAAGATATGATTAATAATTATAGATTTACATATCAAAATGACTGTCATTTGATATGTAAATCTATATGATGTCACTAATCAAATTTGATGATACATGCATTACTGACATTCAAACCATTTCAATATACAGATTTTAAATAATTTAATCTGAAATATACACATACTTGTTGAGCATTTTCAATTTTTGTGTACTTTATTTCAGCATCAGGGGTGAAATTTAACAAATCAATTCCTTCATTTTCAGTATCATCAATAACTGCTTGGCCTAAGAATACATCATCATCTAGAGGCAGCTATTAAATTGACCACAAAAAAAAATTAAATCTTCATTTTTTTAAATATTAAAATTTTATTTTTACAGCATTCTGTCATAATTAAATCTGAATTATACATATCTATCAAAGAATGACCTAAAATAAAAATAAAGAAAACAAAAATCCAAAACATTAAAATTCTTGCTCTACTTTATGGTACTCTATATATAGTTTTTATTTACAGAAAAAAAGTTGTAAAATGGAAAATTTTTATACCTACCAAACCCTTGCATTTTAACTAAGGTACCCAAGTTCAAGTACTAGCCAAAAAAAATCATAACTAATTAATCACAACATATAAGAGTTATTTTGAAAACACCTACTTATTCATTAAGAAATGAAGAATACAGATAAAATATATAAAAACCATTTTTTTATAAACATTACTTCAGTACTGCAGGGTTTTCACTTGCACCATAAAAATTTTGTGTCATGGCAAGTGAGAACACAAAGGTTGGAGCAGTTGAGAACTGGCCCCATATACTGAAAAAAACCTACCTTTGTGTTATAACAGCAGCCATACAAATAGTTTTTTCTTTTAAACATATGTTTTCTAGCTGGAGAAACTTCAACCATCTTGTACCATATTTCTTTAACAGCTGATGATTGTTTTTAATTTCTTAAGATTGAAAAATAGTAAATTATGCAACTGAAACTAGTTTTTTAGATGTAGGTTTGAAGAAGTGAATTGTAATAAACTAACTTCTTCAGAGTAACTGTTAGTGAATGAGAGTGGAGTGGTTATTACAAACTATGTGTGAATATACTGAATTTCTAATCCTGCTGTCACTATTTCTGAGTTGTCTTTTATACCAGATGATGACTTATTAGTGTTCCTGGAAGAGCCAAGGCCTGGAAGGCGCGGTGAACTAATATTTTCTGTGTCTTTTTGGTCTTACAACATTCAGAAGGGCCTAGGCAAAGGAAAAAAAACTTTTTTGGAACTTTTAACATACATTTGTTACTCTAAAGCAAATATACTTATTTTGTTAATATTTGGACGTTACTGACACTGATAACTTGAACAGTAAATACCTCCACAATGAAAAAATGTAAAAAAAAAAAAAAAATCCCCTTTTGTTCAGCATGAAATATCTATTCTTTTTCTTGCCCTACTTATTTTGTTATCAGAAACTATGATTCATTGGACCCGCGTTCTTACTTGCCTCAAGTGTGGGAACAAGTAAGAACGCAAAACACAAAAACTTTAAATATTTTCAGCAAAAAAAGTTGTGAATAGATTTTTTTAAAAATATAACTATAAATGTAGAACATAACCAAAAGTATGAATGCAAATTTTCATACAAATACAACATTTTGTTAAAAACTTATTTAGATTCAAAGTGGAACTATATGATTTTGCATTCTCCCTTACCCCATTTCACCCTATAAAATTTTGTTATGTAAAATGATGTTTAATACACAATAACCATTAAGTACAACATCCTTAGAAAAGAGAGATTTTCAAATCTTCTTCAAAGGAGAATGTGATATCATATATAACATTTAAAATTACTGAACTTTATCAAAAGCCAATAAAAAAGGTTTGGTTTGGAGCACTATGGTTATTTTTTGCTACACGATAGCTAATCAGACCGGGACCTCCTGCTTAAACCTGATCTCAAATGGCTACAGCTCTCCATGCCAAAAATAGAAGTTGAACCTATGGACTCAGATACCGAATGCCAGTACCCTAGCCATTCTGTCATCATCAGGTGCTAATAATAAGAAACAAGAATCTAACATTTCCATGCTGAAAAACTCACATGAATGCTGATTAGTTATATCCTTTCTAGATGTCTACAAACTTTTGACATTTCCCCTTGATATTTTTCTATTTAATTATAAAGCATTGAATTTGGAGACGATATATGCACTTTATAAAATGCATTGATCCCTTACAATAAACCCTTGTGATATCAACAATAAATAAAACTGACTTAGTACACAGATATATTTATTGACTCTTACACACCACAGCCAGCTCTATCAATCTGGAAAGCTACAAGTTATACATGCCAATTAATATGATAATTTCATGGAAAAATGCTTTCAGATGTATAGTGCAGGTGAATGATTAGAAAAAAATACCACTGTTATACTTTATTAAGTTAGTATATTTAGTTACCATCAGATGAAAAATTGCAAATGGAAAATATTTATAAAAATAGATCAATTCTTGAAAAGATTTGAGGTGAAAAGAATGGCAGGAAAAACGTAGGGTCCATTTAAATCATTTTCCAAATTCTACGATGACATAACATAAAACCTATATAATCTCAAGTAGATATACATGTATAAGTTTAAAAATGATTTTAAATCTTACATCATAGGGAAATGGTCTCTCTCGGGATACTTCAGCTAGAGCAGAGATACTTTCTAGTTGAACATCAGAAAGAGGAGCTAAAGGGTCAGTATCACAATCCCAGGCAAGTAACTTTTCGGCAAGAAGTGCTTCATTATCCATCATAAAATAACGATTCCCCTACTTGATGTAATGGCTTAAGCAATACTTTCTTCAATGTTTGGAAGGATATACATATTTAAACTCATTTATTTGACGGACCGGCCGTAATCGTTCAAAATTCTACGCGTACCAATGTTTTCAAGTTAAATGTTGAAAGGCTTGTTTGGGAAAGAGGTCGGAAAGAAAACAGTTGAAAGGAGTTTTCAAAAATGAAGTATAAACACTAATATCTCACTGGTGTATTATGTTTGATATGCGCATGCGTTGAATTTAGGCTCAAAACCGTCAAAATGGCCAATTTTTTCAGAGCCATGACTGGCCGTTTCACTGTATTTACTAATACTATAAATAAATAAAAACATCCCGCAGTAATTCTGATTTGTAAACACTCATTTTTTTTCCCACAGCACATCTGCTACCATTAAATTCTAAAGGTTACTTCGGTCATGAAACTGCTTCAGTCATCACTGGTATACAGTGCTGTTATTGATCATAAATGGGAGTGTGCAGGGGTACCCATTCCCTCCACCTAGGACGAGCGTAAATTTTACACTCGAGTATCATAACTGTACTTGATGGGTGCGTGATGTGGTAGGAGATTACTTACACCCCACTACTATCTGCTTGAAATTGCAAAGCAAACACCAATGACCCTCTACATTCGATGGGAATAGAGGCACGGGATATCCGCGAATGTTTGAAACCCGTGGGTATAACTTGATTTAATAGCTTTCGATATTACAATGTGAAAATATGAGGACGAGACATAGCAGACGAACGCATTTTAGTTGTATGTCATTTTGTTCAAACAGTATTAATGAAAATGAAAATCTGTGGAAAATGATGATTGGCACACAACAGTTTTCTTTTTCATTGGAGTTTTGATCAACCCTCTGCGACCCGATACTCGATCTCGGCTGAAGGTTTTCTCTGCTTAAAAAAAAAAACTTCCATTCCTATCGCTCCCGAATGTCAGAAACAAACATTGACTAGTTAAAATATGAAACTCTTGTCGTTTACACTTTTAATACATTCAACAAGCTGAATACCCGTGCTTCGCTACAGAATACATTTTAAGATAATTACAATGAAAAAATAATGAAATTGCTTTTTAGAGGATTTCCTTATAAAGAATATTTCTTGTTTCTTCATTGGGTGGAACCAATATTACCAGGGTCGTCCGAGAACTTACGAGTGAGCCAGTGACGTAGCGAGTATAAGGGCCTGTTCACATAGGAGTCCGGTAGAGGAAGCGTTAAAATATTTAAATATATTTAACCAATGACAAACCTCCAAACGATTAACAACGAAATTTGTAACGCCTATGATTGGTTTATTTCCGTCTCAGTGCCATCTGTCTTTTTACGCTTCCGCTACCGGACTCCTCTGTGAACAGGCCCTAACTGGCGTCCTTTTGCGATACCTTTTTGGAAAATCTTTCTTGTCTTGGGGACCATTTGGCACCCCTTTGCGAGTGGCGCCCGGGGCATGACAGACCCCCCCTCTCGCTATGCAACTGGGGTGAGCAAGCTAAGTAAAACTGACAGTGGGAGAAACAATTTTCTCTTAAATCTACGCCAGCGTATTTTAAAGTTTGGCTTTGAGACTTATTTATCGTCATGTCGAAGCATACTTTGAGGGGAAATTACAGTCTCTTAAAATCAAAGGGGAGGTCATTGGGTATTAGAGGAATGCGTGGCACGAACACTTTTTCTCCTTGAGCACACCCGGTTAAAATAATGGCTTCGATTAAATTTTTATGCAGGGATTTGACTTGTAGTCTTGTGCTATTACACAATTTCGGTGGTTTTAAATTCCGAAGGAGCATTACGGGTGTGCCCTTCCGCAAAGAGAGCTTATGGTATGGAAGACCTGGTGGTTTAAGGGAATTTTAAAAACTGTACTGGGTAGTTAATAGCATCATCTGAATTACAGACAGTGTCTATCGATTTGTAGACCCTTTCTTCCCCGTCAAAGGAATTTAGCAATATGTCATTAAAGAACGCAGCTTGATTGTTTTTTTTGGAGTCAAAATGGCCCTTTCGCAAAACCATTCTATAGGTTTATTCTGTATTTGAGCAATGCCTGGATAACTGTGATCTATCAGTTCCTGGATGGTAGTCACTAATTTGAATTAAATTCTTAAAAAAGTTATATCTCAATTAGTCTAGTGGCTAAATTTTATCTTTTACTGTATTTAATATTTTTTAACGTAGGATTACGTTCCTCCGGAGAGAAAAAAATTGTCCGGAGTTGCGAGTTATAATTTTGGCAGCGCACCAAACCCAGTAGTAGTAAACAGTTAAACAGAAAAGTACCAAATACGTCAAAAAAGAAAAAAGAGGTAAACAACGATAAATAATCCCACGTTAATAACCCGCGGTAGTTTCGCTAGAAGAGACTACCTGAAATATATTTTTTTTTGTCAATTTATTTCGTTGTTATGCACGTGACGCAAAATTAATTTACAGTATCAGAAAAAGAAAAGAAATCTCGTGATCAGCATTTAATAAATTAAATTCCAAAAATTAATCTTTAAAAATTCACCAAAAATCAGAAAATGAAGGTAATGATTCGAAAAAGATTTCATTTTAAAGGAATTTTTATGAAATTTCTTGTGATATAAATTTCATAACTCTAAGATTTTTATTTTAAATGAAAACTTTAAAAAATAATACAAAAACAGCTTAAAAATTTTATTTTAAAAAATTTAAGAAATTTTTTAAAATCTTTCTTAGGGCACCCCTGCGTTATAAGAATAGCCATGCAAAATTTCAGCCCTTTAGGTCCAGCGGTTTGGTCTGTGCGTTATCTATCAGTAGTCAGTCACGGAACTGTATATTTATACGGATGATGTCTCACAAGCAATTTTCATTTTCAAAAAATTACTCGGCAAGATACGAATCAAATTCGTCCTGAACTTGCCGAGTACCTGCAAGACTACGTTTCACAGCATTCCAGGTTCTTTCGATGGTATTAGTATGGGTCCCTGTTTCTGGATCCTTAAACTGCAGGCTATTATTCACCCGAAGTTGAACAAATCCTTCGTTGGCCAAACAATCATAGGATTTCCAACAATCGGAAATAAGGGTGGTCCCGGACAAATCATGCTCGTTAATAATTTTCAACAACACCTCTTTAGATCTTGCCGGAATCACCTTAAAAAAACACTTCGAACTTCCGCGCTCGACGCCGCCCCCCCCCCCCCCAAAAAAAAAAAAAAAAAAAAAGCTCATTTGCCTTCAACCATTTTACCTTTGTTGTATTTTCTTTTGCCTAATTTCGATTTATCAATTTCAACTATCACTCCGGGGCCGCCCAGCTTCTTATCTTCTTCCAAAACCCTCTTAACACAGACTTCGCGACAAAACATAAACCAATCTACCACAGTATGATCATTAACACCCAGCTCCTTCATCACAAAACTATTTTTACATTGGCTAACCCACAAATAAATGAACTGCAACACAATACTAATTTTCAAATGAGCCCGCGAAAAAAAAGACACTTTCCTTATGGAGCGTTAACAATCGTGGTTGGCCGAAGAACATTTCCATTCAGAACCCTCCACTAAGTCTTTTCTCGCTGCGAACCTCATTTTATTACCGCATTTTGGATATTCATAATAAGACGCCATTAAACCAACATCCCGACATCACTCAATGGCTGTCATCTCTCCAGATCTTTCCAACTCAACCAAAAACTTAAAATTGATATAATTAGCCGCCATTTCACAAACTACAACAAAGCTTCAATAAACAAATACCATCGAATAATACACAAAATTTAAGCTCACCTATCTAATTGGTCGAAATAAATCACCTGTCAAAATCATGTGATATATCTGTCACGAAATAATCACATTTCATATACGTCAGAAGTTTGCAGTAGAAACAACCTTGGCGCCATAATCACCGAAGCTTGGCAACTAAAAACTCTTGATAAATAGTCGCCATATTGGCGAAAAATCTACCTGACCGTCGTCTTTTTTTTTTTTAACTAATCCCAGATTGTCTAGCAAGGCTAGACAATCTCCATAAAACCAAAATTTTCCAAAAAGTCTAAAATCAGTAGAGGGTCCAGAAGGACCTCGTCCTTAGTAAAACCCAAACAATTTAAAATATGGGCAGGGGAGGCCATGTCGGCAGAGCACCAGTGGCACTCCGGGAAGATCTTCTGTGCCTGCCGAAAAGTGAGTGCTTTTATATGACCACTCATGAAGCGCGAGAAGGCCGTTTGGTACTTTCTGGGCTTGATCTGAAAAGACCCACCCGGACTTTCTACCTGACCGTCTTATATAGTCTAGCCCTATGGCTCACCCAGGGAGGAGGCCCAGGGGGCCATGCTTCCCCCCAAAGAAGTAGAAATATTGATTTTGCATTATAAATATTTTTATTCTTTCATCTCGCCCCCCCCCCATGCATTATAAATATTTTTATCCATTCATCTCGCCCCCCCCCCCTCAAGAAAAAATCCTGGGTGCACCACTGGTCTAGCCTAAACTTATCTATCAGTAGTCAGTCACGGAACTGTTTTAGATTTATATAGATGATGCCTCACAAACAATTTTCATTTTCAAAAAATTACGTGTTTTATGTAGTGAGCAACACTGTTTAACACTATGTAACTACATTGTTTTACAGCTCAATGGTTTAATTTTAGATCACGCTCATTAATAACTTGAATCTGTTATTATTTACATTGTTTTTAAAGACACAGAATCATCAATCATTTCTATTTAATTATCATATTGCACCCCGAAACCTTCACACAGTAATGCTTTTATCCCCCATTTTAAGTCAATTTGTACCATTTTTTTGTCTATCGTATGTCACATTTGCGCTTACAATGGACGGAAATACAATTTATCGGCAGTACGATGGCCACTTTCATAATTCTGTAAGATTCAACGCGGTAGTACTTTTAAAGGTGTTTCTAGCCGAGTTCCTCGCCTTCATTGTATGGGGAACTATGGAACTGACGAATAACTTCGATGAGGAGCAGTTCAAGAATTTTTTTGATCTCTTATGTATTCACGTAAGTTAAGTGTAAAATTGGTTTTATAGTATCTTCATTTTTTTTATTTATTTATTTATTTCCAATGGCAAGGTACATGACAAATACAAAAAAAAAAAAGAATACAAAAAAGTCATTGACCCATGCGCAGTCTCGTAAACCAATATCGCATATCGTTCAGTCTCAGAATTTCCACGGATTGCAATACACCGTCCAAGGTAGTATCTATCCATAATACCATTGCTGCTAAGCGGACATTTCGGGCTCGTCAGGATACCAATACGAAACAGGTGCGCCGCCAAGCAATCATGTCCAGTAGTTATGCGCAATGTCGCCACAGCTGTAGGACGAGGCCAATCAGGGATATTTTTCCTGGATAGGGTTTTATAGTACCACCTTTTGCTAAATGATCCGAAACTTAGGTATTCGAAATATGGCTAATACGGCTGTAATTCCGGCTAGTAATCATTCATGCTTTTATGATATTTCTGAATATTTCTTTCTAAATCTGGAAACTTTGAATTTTATTTATAATTTTAAGGATAACAATAAGAACAAGGATTGTTGGATGTAAACTTAAAAATTCGTTACATGATAGTGAGTTGATATCGAAAATATATGTAATGCCTGACAGTCAGATATTCAAACATACTTTAGTGGGAATATCTGTCTAGTAGACAGACAATGTTGTAGAAAAATGGCACGTACCTGAACCATAGAAGGCTGGCATCACGAATCGTCCTTCCAAACTGAAGACAAGATATTGACTGAAACATATGTAGACTCACAGTATCCAAGGTCGAATGGTGGGGGCCCAGCGTTGAATAGAAACCATAACTACCAGAGACAAATGTTCCGGACGAAGGGTGAATAATAATATCATATTCATAGACATTTTCCCATGACTCGATCATTAGCGTGACGCAGTTCGCGAAGGGAAGAAAATCTTCCAAAGATATACATAGCGTGCGAAATCACGAAATGGTGGGGAAATCTAGTACATCTATTTTCACTCAATAGCTTACATAAAAGGTGACTCTTACTATTATGTTCGGCTTGACACCGTTAGCCCTATTCACGTTAGGTCTGTCAATATCAGCGTTACTAGCATCGAATAATTTTTAACCAATCACAAATCTCCAAATGAGTAGCTACGAAATTGTTAACGTCTGAGATTAGTTATAAATATTTCATGTGAGTAACTCTGACGGACGCAGTGTCCGTCAGCGATGCGTTACGTCAGCGTTACTTGCATCGAAATAATTTCAATGCAAATGAAATTGTGTCCGTAAGCGTCAGCGTATCGAATTTTTTTCAACCTTTTATAGACTTCCAAAATATTAACCACGAAATCCTTAAGGTCTGAGATTAGCTAGAGATATCTCGATGCGACTAACGGTGACGCTACGCTTCGTTCCGGAAGCAATGTGAACAATGCCTAAGGCCTGTTCACATAGTAGTCTGTTAGTATAAGCGTAAAAGGTCAACGGAGTGTTCACGGATGATGATACGTGAGTCAACGTATAATGTCATAGTGCTCAGCCTGATTGGTTAAAATTTATCGTTTAAGCTAACGGACTGCTATGTGAACAGGCGCTAATAAAATGCAACCCCGCGATTCTAGAAAATACAGAGCTGCCAACAGTCAGGTGACTGTCCAGTGTAGGCAGCAAGATCCTTAAAATTCCTGTTAGGGTGATTTCATCATTACTCTGCTTCAGTGGCGCACCAAGAGCCCCCCCAAAGAAATAGAACTTGGATTATGAATATTGATTTTGAATTATAAATATTTTTATCCGTTCATCTCTTCCCTCCCCCTCAAGAAAAAATCCTGGGTGCGCCCCTGCTCCTTATAGTGAAAGGTATCGCATTCTTACAAATATGGCCATTGTCATGACAGTGTGAGCTATTTTGCTATGTTTAATCACAGACAAATTCCGAAACAGAATTTAAGTAACACATTTGAAAAGTACCCTCACACGATAATATATGACGCATTTTCAAATGTCTAATTCAAAAATATGAACTTTGCACCAATCGATTAGCTAAAAACGAAACAACTTTAAAACGGTGAGTATACGTATTACATCAAAGACGGGAAGCAATAAAATGTTTCAACGGATACTCAACATTAGGGTGGGTCGAAAAAAATAAATATCTTTTTCCGAAACGCTTTAGTGCGGAAAAGTTGCCTATTGTAACAAGAAGAAAAATGGCATTCAAAAAATTAAAATCTGTTAACGCCTTCCATTCGCGCATCGTACTTGAATTTTATGAAAAACTAGCGGCCCGTCCCGACTTTGTCCGGGTTGAACAAAATATTATACCAATAAATTTCCAGTTGATAGCCAATAAATTGTAAATCTTTTTTTACCTTAAATCTATACTTATATATAAAGAGAGAGTGATTTTGTACGTGGAGGGTAATCTCCGGAACCACTGCACCTATTTAATAAATTCTTTTACTATTTGAAAGGTACATTATTCCAGATGGACATAGGCTATATATTATGTATATCTGATGAGGAGAAAGAAAGTTAGGGACCTAAATGTTGAGCTGATGCTTCACCTTTACAACTTTTCCTTTGTCACATTTTTTACATTTGTATTTTCTTTGTCAACCATAATCAAGTAACCATAGCAACATATTAAACTACATTTTTATTTATTATCAGTAAAACATTTAATATGTTAAACATTCAAGTGAAGGAGGTATTGAAAAATACAAAAAGAATTTTTGAAATTGACAACGTTTAAGGGTTTATTGAAGAAAATTACATTTGAAACTACGCTTTTTATGGGACATTTGAGTTAAAAATATTTACAATTTGTTGGCTATCATCTGGAAATTTATTGGTATAATACTTCAGAACTTTATTTATAAACTTTATGTTTTTGAATTTATGTACAATTTTATGCACAATTTGCGTAAATTGAACTTGAATTATTGAACTTTATTCAAAAACCAGTGTGTTTCATTGAAACTGTGAAATTTATTGATTATTTCTAATAGGTCTATGTTTGTTCCTTTATAAGTGAAAACGTATTGCTTCAATTGAGCTGAAATTTTGTATAGATATAGTTGATAGTTCAGATTAAAACATTGGCATATTATTTTTTGAAAATCGGGCCCCGGAGTTTTTTAATTAATGTTTTAATGATTTTGCCTCTAAAAGTTGCTCATTTCGACAGCTTCCGCTGCGAGACAATGGAGCCGAATCGTACCAAAATCGGCACACGATTCAGTGCCTGACGTAGGCGAATTTTTGAATTTTTAATTTAAAAGTTATTAAATTTTTGTGCCATTTTTGGTGGTTTTTTGTGTGGACTCTGTAGCGGATAGGCTATGGGGCCAAATCGTATCAAAATCGGCATGCGGGTGGCCCCGGACACAATTCAGTGCCTGACGTTACAGTTTCCAATAAAAATTTCTTTTGCTATCACCATGAATAAATCTCAAGGTCAAACATACAAATATATTGGACTTGACTTACGGGAAGATTGGTTTACTCATGGACAATTACATGTTGATCTCTCTAGGTCAGGAAATGCGGAGAATCAATTTGTTTTAAAACCTCAGAAAAACGAAAAATGTGGTATACCATAAAGTTTTAAAACAAATTATACCTTCCTAATATCTACTTAAGATCGATAATTGTTCAACCCGCACAAAGTCGGTACGGGCCGCTAGTGTCCAATAAAAAGCGTACTTCCAAATGTAGTTTTCTTCAATAAACCCTTTAACGTTGCCAGTTTCAAAAATCCTTTTTGTATTTATCAATACCTCCTCTACTTGAATTTTAAAAATATTAAACCTTTTCCTTACGGGGTGGGATAGCATATATCGGAAGCACATACTCTCGAAAAATACGGTGTGATGTCGGCAGAGATATAGTCTAGAATTCCACTTCGTTGTGACTTTCCTAACGTCTTTGCCCCCAAAGAACAATTGGGTGAGATTCTGGGAACGGAGGGTGAATCTTGCCGAAAAGGACTGAATAATAATCTTTTGTCGTTCTAGCTAGAGGCTATTTCTTTTCAGGCGAGAGACATCAGAAGGGCGGTTCACCCGCGGTTCATCCATTTTCAGCCTTTTGAGAGATGAAAGAGGCACGGAGTGCCGATGAACTACTATTGAAATTCTTCTTTAATAGTAAGAAAACAATAAGAAAGCAATTAACCACTCTTTACCCTGACCCCCACGCTGAATGTCCCCCACGTAAAATGGGGATAGGAAGTAGATAACATTTTCCCGTTGTAAAGAGCGATTTCGAAAACGAACCCCGTAAGCTAAAGGGTGTTGCTATGGTTACTTGACTGCGGTTGACAAAGGAAAATATGTAAGGTACATTTTAATGTACAAAAGTTGTACATTACCCTCCACATACAAAATCTGCTCTCTCTCTCTCTTTATATATTATTATAGAAGTATAGATACACATTGGTATCTCAAAATTAGAATAAGAGATGAAATAAAAATACAAAAATAAAAAAGGATTTTAAGTAAAGAAGATTTTTAAAATTATTTTAAGCACCTAAAATAATATTCAAAGTAATATTACGTTATTTATTAATTAAATTTAATTTTATAAAAGAAAGAGGTGTGCTTGAGACCGTAGTTTTATTCAAAAATAAAAAAGGATTTTAAAAAAAGAATGTTTTTTTAATTATTTTAAGCACCTAAAATAGTATTCAAATTAATATTACGTTAGTTATTAATTAAAGTTAATTTTTTAAAAGAAAGAGGTGTGCTTAAGACCGTAGTTTTTTTCAAAAATTATAAAAATTATTTTAAGTAAAGAATGTTTTTTTAAATTATTTTAAGCACCTAAAATAGTATTCAAATTAATATTACGTTACTTATTAATTAAAGTTAATTTTTTAAAAGAGAGAAGTTAAGAGATGAAATAAAAATACAAAATTAAAAAAAGGATTTTAAGTAAAGAATTTTTTTTTAAAAATAATATTAAATTTTTTTTCAAATAATATTCCTAAAATAATATTCAAATTAATATTACGTTAGTAAATAATTAAAGTTAATTTTTTAAAAGAAAAAGGCGTGCCGGAGAACGGCTAGGTTCAAACCACTATCGTCAGAACAGAAGCCCACCGCGATTGCACCACGCTAAGGATCGTTGAACACTTCGGCACAAAAAGCGGTAGAGGACAGTAGCGGTAACAATACAGATTTTTAGGATTAAGACCCTAACTTTATTTCTACGGATCAGATATACATAATTTATAGCCTATGTCCATCTGGAATAATGTACCTTTCAAACAGTGAAAGAGTTTTTCAAATAGGTGCAGTGGTTCTGGAGATTACCCTCCACGTACAAAATCGCTCTCTCTTTATATATAAGTATAGATTGCAAAAATCACGATATTTTTGCAATTTTTTCCTGTTAGTTAAAACTTTGAAAATAAACATACTTTAGCTTTTTATGCTCGTTGTATGGTTTAAATGATCTAAATAAATTAAATTCTGCTTGTGGCGGCCCAGTGGTACAGAGCGCTGGTTTTCGGTGCTGAGGGTGCTCAGATCGAGTCCCAGCGTTGCGCCACGAAAAATGGCTCCGTTCGTGTCGTCCCTTCATGGGGGGTAATGCTGTCCGCCTATATGGTGCCCCCACAATAAAATGGACAGTAAAACTGCGGCGTAGTAAGGGTCAATGTTTGAATACAAGTGCCTCCGCATTGGATAAAAAAAAAATTTAAATTAAATTCTAATCATAAATCTAATTTTTTCTGTTCGCGCAACGTCTTTGAAAAAAATAGAAATTTTTTAGCATTTTTTCGCAATTTTCACTGTGCAACTTTTCGCTCGATTTGCTAGAACAAAACGACCCAGAACTCAACACGCGGAGATGGTTGCACGTCGAGTTCCACCCACAACCTACCCAACCAACCATTCAATTGTTGGGTGTGGTGTTTACATTATATTTACATCAATTTACAAAGATTTTCCATAGAGTAGGATTATTTGGCTTACTCTGTTTTTTACTTTTTCTTTTTTATATTTATACATATTTAACGTCTGATTTTTTATAGAAATGATGCATAACAGATCTAGACTCCAGTGTTGCTCGGATATAGCAATCTCTAGCTTCATGTCCACATACTTTATTCGAGGCCTTTGTCACAATTTTGACGCACCTCTCCAGAGCTTTGGTGTGACCGGGAAACTTTAGTATTTCTCTCATTGGCATAGTATCAGAATTGATGAATGATTTAATATCATCTTCACTTAGGTTCACTTAGGGGAGGATACACCACACAAGAATTCCAATTAGTAATTTCAATGTAATCGGAATCTTGAAAGTTTATCTTTGGTGGTACGAAATTTCTATCAGTCTTCTTATTTGGGACTGTTTGTCTTGCTTTTAAGATCCTTCTGTAACCAAGCTCCCGAATATGTTCTCTTCAACATATTCAGAATATGTTTCCTCAACAAGCATTGCCAACAGAACATTCTCTGGGTGCGCAAAGAATGCATTACGTTGAATTACTGGATCGACAACTTGAAGTAATTCGTCGGATAAAAACCGTGATGTTTGGATTGCTTGAAAGACATGTTTTCGTCCGTCAGTAAAATATTTTTTCTTTTTTATGGTAAACCACATAGCCATATATGATTTCAAGATGAAGCCAACTATTTATTTTAAGTTTCCGGATGGATCTGACGAACTTATATAAAACCTAAGGATTCGGTTGGCCGCAGTTAGCCATCTGGTATGGGACAAAGGACAGGGTCCGTATTTGCCAAGTCTTCTGGACATTGTCCCAAAGTGAATGCATTTGAAATGTCAAACAAATACTGTTGGTCTTTGCTCAACAAATTCTTGTCTATATCAGGAATCGAACAATCTATGGATTCATAATGAACCACGGGGAGTTTTTCACAGCAAGTGAGCTGCTGCCCGATCGGCCCACTAAAAGAATTAGGTCCTGCAGTTCGACCGTCAATATGTTGGAAAATGTAGCGAAAAGGAAGCTCATTAAAATGCAGGAGGCATATGCACCACTGTAGCGGGCGTCCTACATGATTTTCTAGTCGGTGGATGACACCGTTCTTCCATCCAGAGTTGGTTACATTGCCATTACACCCTACTACTTGTAGTTTTTCTAGTGATATTGATAGTTCAGACAAACGAGAAATAATGCTATGAGTTATATCTTTTGATAGACTCGATGAAGGAGATACATGTTCAATATAAGTTGATCCAGGTTCCTGAATAAGCGAATAGTGTTCTTCTTTCCCATTCCTGCGAAATTACTTGGCATTCTATTTTTCAACGAACAAAGTATCATCTTTTTGTCCGTCAAAGAAAAGACCCCAAGTTTCCTCAGTAGGTGTGAATTCAATTGAGTTTAAACCAGTTCAACCTATTCCAAGTGAGTTCTGGTGCGTTTTGTTCTAGCAAAACGTACGAAGAGCAGCACAGTGAAAATTGCAAAATATTGATAAATTTCTGTTTTTCCTAAGACGTTGCGCGAACGGAAAAAAATAGATCATTGATCAGAATTTAATTTATTTGGGTTATTTAATCCATAAAACAAACATAAAAACTAAAGCATGTTTATTTTAAAAGTTTTAACAAACAGAAAAAATTGCAAAAAAATCGTGATTTTTGCAATTTTTCATAAACTTCAAGTACGATGCGCGAATGGAACATGTTAACAGATTTTAATTTTTTTATGCCGTTTTCTTCTTTTTACAATAGAAAACTTTTCTGCACTAAAGCGTTCCGAAAAAAAAAATATTTATTTTTTTCGACCCACCCTACTCAACATCCTTCTAAGAATAAAATGAAAGCTAAAAAAGTAACAACACAAAACAGAAACACATATAACGACGCAAGCAGGAACAATTATGCAGCTTTCACAACAGAAATTAGTTCACAATCACTATGTTATTTATATAACACAGGACTGTAAACATAATCTTACATAAATGTTTTAGGACTGCATAAAATCAAGATTAATCACCAATCTATGGTTATCTGAAAATGTTTTACTTCTTCCCTTTACTATAGTTTTATTTAAACCTTTTTAATATTGTTTCATGAAAAAACAATTCGGAACGTTATTTAGCGGTAGCCTGAAAAATAATAACCAATCACAGAGCTCAATTCAGTGAACACATGATAAGTTCAATCAAATAAAAGTCATGTCGACCATCTCGGAGCCAGCCTCTGGGAGATTTTCACCTTATGGCGTTTGCTGAAGCATCTAAGCCAGAGGCCCCCAAACTTGTTTGTCCCGTAGACCCCGTGCCAATTTTTTCTATTTTGGGTAGACCCCCTGCTATTCTAATACTGATTTTTTACAAATTCATCAACTTTAAAAGTGTTTTTGAAACTGACACAGAGCTACTCACTTTGAGAGGGTTTACTGTAGAGCAGTGGTTCTCAAACTTTATACAGTCTGAGCGCACTTACAATACTACAGATACTTGCTGGCGCACTGTATACAACATAAGACTAATATGTTATAATTTGGTGCAAATCTGTTCAAATAGGCGTGATTCAACTGGTCTTGTTTTAATAAAGTTCACCATTTTAACATCTTGATCTAAGACCTCTCTTAAATCCTCTCCTAATGTTCTTGACATCAAGGCCTCTCTATGAAGGAAGCAATGAGTTACAATAAAATTTTCGTTTTGTTCCTTCAAGTACGATGCGCGATAAAAGATACGAGACCCTTGTTGCAGCCTATCATAGAAGGAACTCCATCTGTGCAAATGCCTACACACTATTTCCACGATAACTGCCATTTATCAAGGTAGTTATTCAGGATTTTAAAAATGTCCTCGCCTTTTGTAGTCAGGCTTAATTCTTTGCAAAAAAGAAACTGATTTGTTATTTGATTTTCGTTAATGAAACGAATGAATGCTATGAGTTGCGCCTTGATGGTAATGTCGGTTGACTCGTCAACTTGCCGTGCAAAATCAGAACACTGGAGTTTATTACCACAAACATTTTTCCCAATATCAGAAGACATTTGCAAACTACGCCTGTTGACAGTATCATTGGACAGAGGTATCTAGCTTATTTTCATAGCTGCTTCATTTCCTAACATCGTACTGACAATCTTTTGGCAAGCAGGCAAAATAAGTGACTCACCCAAAGTATGAGCTTTCATATTTTGTGCGATCAGTTCTGAGACTTGGTAAGAAGCAATTGGTTAAGAAACTTATCCATTTTTATGGGTGAATTATTTTTAACAAATACAATGAGGAATTTGCACGTTTTTTTATTTTACATTTATGATATAGAAAATAGAAAAATATGATCGAAAGCATCTTTTTTTTTTAGTTTTAGAACTCTAAAAGTTAACATAATTTGTTTTTAAACGCGCACTATTTACTTCGTCTCAAAAACGCTACTTTTCCTACGCGGATACATGTGACGTCACAATGCACTATGGCGAATTTGTTTACTTCGGTGTTTGGATTGTGTTGCGTAGTTTGAGTTTGATATCTAGTGTTTTTTCTTTATTTTTAAGATGTCAAAGTGTGTTACAGAAAATTTTAAATATTGTATAGTACCTTGCTGCACAAGCACAACGGTAAATACACTTGGAAAGCTTTTTTTTAGTGTTCCAACAGATAATGTCAAAAGGAAATCATGGACAGTTGCAATGAAACGCGGCGAAAAAAAAAATCCTCATTCAATAATTTTTTAATTTAGCTATAATTGTGAGTTTTAATGTGATACAGATGATTTGCCAAATCATTGCAGCAAATATGAATTTAAAATACAAGTTTTGACATTTTCCACTTAAATAAATATTTAAATATATTTGTAAACACAACGAGTTTTGTTATAAGTTATATTCTCCAGATGGTGAATTCCACCTAACATGAAACCATTACGAAAGAAAATCATTTTAAACAAATTATTAAGTGTTATATATCATTGGAAAGCTTATGACCTGTAGAACTAGAACGTACTATTGCTTTTTCCTTACATTAAGTTTGTTTTCTAGGGGATGTAATGGGAAAATATCTATTTGTAAGTTTTTTTAGCAAGTAAAATTATCATTTTTATACCTTATTACTTACGTAAATTATGCCACTGAATTTAATTGGAGTAAATTTAATATTAATGTAAAAACTATAAAAGTAAAATAAATGCATGTTTGTGACTGTTTTGAATATAAATAGCCTAGTTAAGGGTACAGTTGCAGCATCATGTATTATATGTAACATCTGTTACAAATAGTTTTTATATTTTTTATTACAGAAAAAAATGACTGATTTTTTATGTCAAGGTTCTGATAAATTACAGGCATGTCTTGTGATGTTATTTTTTAAATTTTTGAACAAATTGACATAATAGATTCACAGATTTTTTTATCTTATGATGCTATAGTACAAATGATGTTCCATTTTATGTAGCTTCCGTTACATTAAATATTTTTTTTCAGCTTAAATACACCAGAAATAAATTTTGAAACCTGTCAAGTTTATCTTTAGTTTTTATCAGGAAAAAATAATACTCTCCTATTTTGAAGCATTAATATGCATCTCATAATCTTTTTATTATTTATTTTGTGTGTGAATGTTTCGTCCGTTACAATGGAATTCACCAGATGCTGGGTTGGGGGTAGGTGATGAAATTTTAAAATAAATACAATTTGTGTGAAAAATGTGACAAAAGCATAAAATATATTAATTATTTTGTAAGTTTATTTTTAATTAATCTTTTTACACTAGTTTTGGGTGCTAGTTTTTTACATAAAATGTATAAAGTATTGTATTAAAAAGATTTTTTTATAACTGCTGAAGTATTTCTAATTATTTATAAATTACTTAAAGCGGGGAAAGCTAACCATGGATGGTCTATTGTATCTACCCCAAACACACTATCATTAAAACTTTTAGATAAAATTAAATATAATACATAAAGGAACTCATCCAAAGATGCTGCACAATCATTGCATTGGACGGAAAGGACATTTTCTTCCTTTTCATTCAACTTGAGTTCCACGCTGTAAGTCTTTTTTGTGACATTATGTTCTGGTGTCACCCTTGCATTGACTGTACAGATGTCTCCATCCCTTTTTACCTGAACATATCCTACAGCATTATCTCCATAGCCTTATCGTCCAAATCTAAGTAAAAGTAACTTTCTAAGTACTAAAGCATTAATTTAAAAATGTGTTTTTAAAACACAAAATTATGGAGTTAGAGGATTGTTTAAAATTATTATGAGTAGTAAACATTTGTTTCTTTGCACCACTTAGTATGTGATTAGTCAAAAGTTTAATTATCATGCATAGTTCAGATTTATTATAATTCCTTTACCATTTAAAATACACATATTTCTATGATATGAATGCAGAACACTGAACACATTCGTAAATTTGGTAGTGTTTTTAATTTCTGTCAACTTTTTAATACACAATTAAAAATACTAAATATCCTATAACAGACACTACTTGTAATGTTGCAGAGCTAATTAATTCTAAAATATTAAACATGTACTATGAATGAATAATAATAGAAGCTGTTTATTAAACTTTTAGAGTACGATATTAATTTAATAATACGCATAAACAATGTGTAACTTTAAAGTTTGTGTAAAGTACAACGCACGTCAGCGTTCTACAATCTACATTACATAACTAGAATAATAAATGCAAACAAATATATACATCCCTCTGAACTTTAAATCCTCGTATTTCTGCTCCCATAAAACTTGGATTATTTCCCAAAAAGGAAAACACTGCAAATGAATCCATTTTCGGCAGGTTGTCAGATTGCCCTTTTGCAAAACCGGGTAATAACGCCATGGTAAACAAAACAGAAATAAAACTAAGATTAAAGACGACGATAGAATATAATTTAAAAAAAGGGGGAATAAACAATAGCCACAAACTAAACTTAGAAAAATTAAACCAAATTAGAAAAAAAATATGATTTTAAAATGTTAGTTTAAGAGGAGGAAACGTAGAATCTCGCGCTAGACAAATGTAAACATTGAAGCATGGTGCATAGTGACGTCAGAACCAATCACGTAGCGTTTTGAGGTCACATGATTTTTCAACACTTTTCGCTTATTTTAAATTTAAAATTCTTATTATTTAGATCTATATGTACGTTTTAATTGATGTTTTCGAACAATTTGATAACCAATCTGTTAATAAAAAATAGAAATAAGCATTTTCCCCACATGTGCAAATTCCTCATTATATCAACGGTAGTTATTCTGAAAGTTGTAATAGGCACATTACGTTTACTCTTGACGGCAGTTCACAAGACACGACACGCCCACTCACCAACGCCTGTTATGCAACACAGCCAGTTGCCACGTGATGAAAGCTAGTGCCGGTGTTAACATGCCGTTCCAGTCACGTTTGTTACGTGTTTTAAACGCGTAAAAAATTTGCGAATCAGAAGCTAGATGCAAGAAAAGTAACTTATGACTATCATAATAATGTCGCAACGAAACAAGTCGAGTGTTTATAAAGAAATGGTATAATATAGTAAATTAGTATACATTTGCTTTTCACATCTGGATAGATTTTTTAGGAATACTACGGAGTGCACTAGTGCGCCTGGGCGCACAGTTTGAGAACCACTGCTGTAGAGTGAAAAATTTTAAAATAATATATATATATATATATATATATATATATATATATATATATATATATATATATATATATATATATGTTAAGTTTTATAGTTATACATTTATTAAATAAAACGACACAAAATGCAAATCTAGTAACATTTTTACATAGAATAAATACACAACAAAATCAATGCCTTTAATGGGAGGGATGAGCCTGATGCTTTGATAGCAAAATTTCAATATTCGGCTTCAATTTAGTCCGGTTTAACTTTAAATCTCCCCGGCGAGTGATTTCCAGTCTGTTTCTTTTTTTTTTTTTTTTTTTTTTTTTTTTTTTTTTTTTTTTTTTTGTAAGGAGATTGATAACCACGCTGAAACCCCTTTCCACGAGGCATAAAGATGGAAAAGCTATAACAAACTTTCTCGCGATAGTTCATAATGCAGGATATGTAACAGGTATGTATGTCTCTTTGAAGCCAGAATTGTTGATATCCCTTGGTGATTATACAGATGAGTTCTTCTTGTAACATGACATCCGTTTCTTCAATGTCATCGTATGGATTGATAATCCAAAGTGGTATTTCCATAGTCAATACATCTTCAAACCTAATTTCAAAGTTTGCGTGAAGGACATTTAAATGCTGAACGTAGGCTGAAAGGTCATCATCCTGGCAGTTTGTCTGTGCTAAATTGGGAAACTGGCAAGTTCAATATAACGGCCACCTGCTGGCCCTCGCTGTAACCGTTCCAGTTCAAAAGTCCATGATGTCGCAACACAAGTTACATGTACTGCGGCCGAAAAGTGAAGAGATTTCTTACACAGTTTTATGAAATACTAGATATATTACCCGGCTTCGCTCGGTACTCAGTTTCTGTTATTATTATTTTTTCAATGATTAGCCTCATGTTATGATGTTCTAAAGTTTTCGCTAAAATTCTTTTACGGTAGTAAATAGCATTAGTTTGTTGTCGGTGCTGTCGTTGTTCATCGCTTTCATCTCCTTTCGATGTTGAAGCTCGAAGACAATCGTATATTCGACGAGTTAAATGTTTCTTCATCAGTCTCACTGCTTCGGATCACTACAATTCGAATTCTGTTACCTTCGAGCTCTTGGGAATGTTTTTTCTTCAGATTCTTGTGTGCGTCTAACTGCATTTGAATTCTGTTGGCTTCACACTCTTCTGTGTTTTCATCACATTGCTCATTTCTCAACAATCTTTGATATTTCCCCTTACTTCTGCAGGATTAAAAGTTGCTCTCCTCTTTTTGGGCATTTTAAAGCATTAATTTACAGCTAGTCAATAACGTTTGAATGAATTTATTATTATAGAAAAAGAATCAATAATGTTTGAATGGATTGAGATCACATTCAATATTAAAACACAGCAAATCTGATAATTATTATAGAAAAAGTATATACACGTATTTCATGCTCGGAATTCTTTCTCAAAACTAAATCGTCTGCTACGTTTCAATGCCACTTTCAGACTTTCTGAATTATAATATACACGTATTTCATGATTGTAATTCTTTCTCAAAACTAAATCATCTGCTATGTTTCAATGTCACTTCAGCTATATAAATCATCGCGTCAAGGCTAAACGCACGTGTTTCTAGTATATTTGAGATAAGTAAATTTCCTTCAGTATATTTGAGTTTGAACAGGTAGCTTGGGATAGTTTCAATTCTTGAAATGGATAGATAACACATTACTTTGACATTACTTCTTACACATGACTTTCCATTCTTATATTTTCATTTTTAAAAAGAAATATTCCGGCGTTGCCACGTACATGAAAATAATATATCAAATTCATTCTTGCGTGCGCCACTATATGAATAAATCACGTTTTGAATTCCCGTCTATTTATTTTTACGGAAATGTTATAATTTAATTGACAACAATGAAATGTTACAATGGCTTTGAACAAAAATATCCGGGGAGAAGTCCCATATCCTGTGCTGGGAAATTTGGCGATTTTCAATATCCGTTGATACCGCGCAAACTTGTTCTAACATAATTTGGGAATGGAACGTCGTAGCGGGATGAAAATAGTCTATAACCTTCGCGCAAGTTCAAGCAATAAGTTGACCAGGTTTCATCGCAATCGGATGAACGGTACGGCAGCGTATAAAATACGAACAAACAAACAAATATTCATTTATATATATATATATATATAGATAGATAGATACATATAATTAGGAAATGTATCTAACTATTATAATAAAGTACTCGTATTACGTAAATACCTCCATAGGTACTATCTATGTTAGGCGGATTATTACATTTACGGGAAGCCAAAATTTTGGTCACGACCTGTCTAACTCGTGGACCCCCATTTACAACTAATGCACACCCAATTTTCTTTTTCACTGGCATGAACTCCTTACAGGTCTATATCAACCCCTGGGGGTCGATATAGACCACTTTGGGAATGACTGATCTAAGCCCTTCAAAATAACGATTCAGGCTTCCTGAGCACGTCAAACAAATAATTAGAGAGAGGAATTCCCTTAGGAAAGACTGGAAGTATTCCCGTGATCCCAATCTCAAGACTTTAGTAAATAGATTTCAAACCCTTATTCGGAAAGAGATTAGGACCAGTACTAAAACACAGTGGAATGACTACATAGAGTCGCTTGCGACTTCTGACAACAGTGTGTGGAGGGCAGCCCGCGCATACGTAGGACACGCTCACACATTCTGTCCCTTAAAGCAGTGGTCCCCAACCCCCGGGCCGCGGACGGGTACCTGTCCGTAGATCAAATGGTCCTGGGCCGCCCAAGGAAAATAAAATTATTTCCATTTTATTTACTGTGGTGTATTTCTCTCGGATTAGTGCGACTTTGTCGGGTTTGTGCTAATTTATACCTTTGTAAACAGAAGAAATCTTTTAACTATTTTAAATTAGTTTATTGTTTTTTAAACATTTCAAAATTGTGAATTAAATTTGCAGTCATAGCCCCCCTCATCGGGCCGCGGTAAACTTATGAAACGTTGACCGGTCCGCGGCGATTAAAAGGTTGGGGAGCACTGCCTTAAAAGACCTAATTCAATCCATCTCTAAGGCTACGGCCACACGAGCGATTTTTCCCGGTACGGCTTTTTCCCGAGCTTGAAAATCTACACCAGCCGGCCACACGTGCATGTGACATTTTTTCCCGCTGGGTCTTTTCCCTCAGCTTGAATATCTACACAAACCGCGAGAAAAATGGGTCTCGTTCTATCCTCCAGCGAGCGACCTTGAGATCGCGCGAGAAAAACAGCTGCGTTTGGCCACCCCTATGTTACAGAAGCTTATCTATATTTTGGTGCTTGTTTTCCCGTTGCGGTTGTGAGGGAAAAATCGCTCGTGTGACCATAGTCTAACAAGCCATCTCTAACACTGAAATATAATTAGGAAATGTATCTAACTATTATAAGAAAGTACTCGTATTACGTTAATACCTCCATAGGTACTATCTGTATCGACTGTCTGCAATGAGTTCAGACAACTCATTGCAGACAGTCTTAGAAGCCAGTTTGAACCCCACCATAATATTTTAGACCACAATACCTATTTGCAAGTAATACCTCGTGTAGAACAGTTCCTACTTACTCCCTCTACAAATTCACCTCAACCCACCTGTCCCTCTGAAATTATGTCCTACATAGATAAACTTAAAAGAAATAAATCGTCGGGCGAAGACAATATCTCCTCTTTAATGTTAAAAAACTACCTGCTAACATACTAATATATCTGTCTCACCTAATTAATTCTTTACTTAATCCCTTTCCTGGAAGCTGGATATCTGCCACTGTCGTGCCGGCTCCAAAATCCGGATCGGATCTTACTAACCCTTCCGACTATTGACCGATCAGTCTTTTGTCTGGGCTTTCGAAGGTCTACGAATTCGTATTGGCCAAGAGCCCGGATGTATTTTTCTATGCCCATGACGTCATCCGACAGGAGCAGTTCGGCTTTCGTAGCCAGCACTCCCCACAACATCAGCTCTGGAGAGTTGTAGAACTCATTAAAGGTGCCAAGGTTAAAAGACAATCTACCTGCGCGATTTTAGAGGCCATTTGCAAGACGTTTGAAAAAATCTGGTATAAAGGACTGTTCTATAAACTTATTAACCTTAATCTTTCTTACCAACTGATTAAAATCTTCCATAGCTATCTCTTGGATCATACTTTTACGAGTCAATACTAATATATGTCCCCCCCCCCCCCCCCGGCGAATTATTTCTGGTATATCCCAAGGCAGTTTGCTTGGGGTATATATAAATGATATTCCACCCTCTCCTAACATTGAGTTAGCTCTATATGCTAATAGCATGGCCATCATTGCTCGACACTAACACTTAACCCGTCTATTTTGGACTATTCGAAATTATCTCAAAATCCATGAACATTGGCATACCTGTTGGCCGTGTTCATAGATTCGCAATCAATATTAAAGTTAACACCTCTAAAACTGCTGCAGTACTCTTCCATCTTAAGAACTTTTCTATCACCAGAAACAATAACTTCCTGATTAATGGCTTACCAATACCCTGGAAAACTTCTTACAAATATCTAGGTGTTATCATAGATTCCAAACTAAATTGGATTCATCATTTGGGCAGTATTGTCCGTATATCGAAGAATGCAGTTGGCCCCCTCTTTCATATTACTGTCACCTGTCGCCAAAATTGAAACTGTTACTGTACAAGAGTGAAGTATTTACAATTTTAACATATGGCTCTGCTGTGTGGGGGACTGCATCTATACACCAATTACGGAGACTTCAAGTTATCCAAAACTATGTCCTCAAACGTTATGTAACTAAAGCTCCTATTTTTTTTTTTATCAGAAATGACGTGATTCATCGGGATCTACGCGTTAAACCTATTCTTCCAGCAATTGAAAGACTGGCTTTTAAATTTTACAATAGTTTCTCTCGTATAACTAATCCTATTATTCACAGAATTTTTCCCTACGATCCAGGGATCCACAGGTGGCCGGCGTAATAAGGCCAAAAGCTTTATTACGCCGTCCAGATATTTCCCTCCCATCATCTAAGAAGCGTAGGAGACTGTGAATACACATGTTTAGCTGGCCAAACTTACTTTTTGTTTCTTCAGCTTCTTAATCCAAATTTTAATTTTCTTTTCACGTCAATTCAATGGTCCAATACTCAATCTCATGACCGAAAGCGGTCATTCCGTTTCATTTTAGCAAAAGTCGTCGTCAAGGTATCTGTTCCTTAGCAGAGTTATCGGTTTACCCCTGCTCTATGTGGAAACTGAATTTTCTTCACAGGCCAAAGCTAGAATTGATCACAGATCCAGGCGGCAGCCATGCGATTTTCTAAATTCATGTTTGGCAACTCGTTTACTTCGGAAAATTACTATAAGTTTATTAATTCATTATCCGTTCGGAGGTGAAAGCGGTGCAATGCTTAGAACTCCGTAAACCCTACTACCCTGACCTTGACCTCGGAGCCAACTGACTATGGGCCTGTTCACATAGCAGTCCGTTAGCGTAAGCGTAATATGAAAATTGGCGCAAAGACGGAAATAAACCAATCCTTCCAATACAAACCAAGAAGTTTTCCAGGGTATTAAGGTGGTTCGGCCTTAACAATTTCGTTGCTAATCGTTTGGAGGTTTGTCATTGGTTAGATATATTTCGGACCTACCGCCCTTTCGTGTAACTTCCACTAACTTGTTTTTTATCCCAATCATATTCCAAATTTCCCGTCTTCTAGTTTTTGAATTTTTTATTATTTTTATTATTATTATTATTACTATTATTATTTATTTATATAATCTCTTGTTTAAATTCTCCATTATCATTTAAATTATCCATGCCACATTGGTTACTCGTACTCGTTCTAGTTAATTAGTTGATTTTTCAACTAATTAATTTATTCTTTCTCCCTCAATCATTGTCAACACTATTTGTAAACTTGAGAACGGTTAATCTTATGTCACATACTAACCTTGATACTGAGGTTAAGGAGCTCTTGCTCCCTGCTGCCTCTAAAGTGTTTTATGTCAATGTCAATGTTAAATATATTTCAATACTTTTATGCTTACGCTAACGGACTGCTATATGTACAGTAGGGTGGGGCGAAAACTTTTTTCTTTCCTGTACCATCAATTATTGATCCATGGCCCAAGATGCAAAGGGCAAAATTTCAACCTGTTTTGAAAATATCTTCAGGTAGCGCACTAGAAGTGAAGTTTTGAAAAGTAGTGTAAAAGAGCGACATTTAAAATTGTGGTAATAAAACTCAGTTATACATTTTTATTTGTTACGCAAATTAAATGTATTATATTAAAAAGCATTTAAGCAATAAACTCCTCCTTAATAATGTTTAAGTATCATTTTCAGAAGTTTTTTGGACTTTGTTTTTCGTGAAAATATTGAGATTTTGTCTCAAAAAGTGGCAAGTCTTGCCTAGCTTTTATCTTCATTCTTATATAACCGTCTCTTGCCTCTGAACCACAAACAGATAATGCAGCCTCCGTTACTAGCTTTACACACCGTTCTACTGCCTGTGTATGGCAAGGAAACTTCTTAAAATACAGGAAATGGTCTCCTGAAGAAATCCTAGTCTTTATTTCCGTATCACTGTATTTCATTGTCATTGGTGGTTCGGTAACATTTTCTTTCCACCAATTTATCAAATCGTAATAATGTGATGCTCTGATCTGAAGTTCAGGAAGCTGAAACACGCGTACTTTTCTGCCTTTGGTCTGATTTCTTTCTTTTAATATTCTTCGAAGAGCTAGTTCTCTTATATGTAACTCCTTGTCTTGTAACATAGCTAGCAACAAATTTTTAAGGTGCGCAAAGAATAAATTTCGTTGAATAGTTTTTAATACAATTCTCTTCAGCTTGTGTTGCACATACGAAGACCTTCTAACCATATAAAAAACGCGGATAGGCCCATATTTACAAGAAGGTTTAGTCTTGATGTCAAACAAGGTTGGTGCGTACACTTTCATAATAAAATCGACAAGTTCTTTCCGGTTGACCGATGGTTTCGTTGTTCCTACATATAAACGAAGAATCCTGTTTGCACAACTAAGCCATCGGGAATGTGCTAGTTTTCCTGGATCACTGTTAGCTAAGCTAGGCGGGATTGTTTCACCAAGAAATAGCTGAGCACATTTCCTATAAATATTTTTGATTGGTGCTTAATAATTCAGCATTAACATCCGGCAATTCTGAAGTTACAGCTTCAAAGGTCACCACTTTATATTCTAGGCACTTTTCCCGCCTTTTTCTAACGTTTCCAAAAACCTGCTTGGACCTGTCGTGGTACCATCGAGGCTGGCGAAAAGATGACGGAGTAGTAATTCATTAGCATGTAGTAGGCACACAAATCACTTTAACAGTCGAATAAGATATTTTTCCAATAGCATAACGACACCGTTTTTCTGTCCTGTATTTACACCAGTACCGTCACATCCAACTGCCACCAACGATGTATGAAATTCAGAACTTTTTTCTAGAAACTCAACCATAATTTTTTTAATCATAATTGCATTACCCGAATCAAGTGAAAGATGTCCTATGTACTTAGAATTCAGACTGAAGAGAATATTTCTTTGATTTCTGAGCCAGATTCTACCTTTGAAGCTGTAAGTTCAGAATTGCCGGATGTTAATGCTGAATTATTAAGCACCAATCAAAAATATTTATAGGAAATGTGCTCAGCTATTTCTTGGTGGCACAATCCCGCCTAGCTTAGCTAACAGAGATCCAGGAAAACTAGTACATTCCCGATGGCTTACTTGTGCACAGGCCCAGATTTCCGCATGGGCAAGTGGGGCACTTGCCCAGGGCCCCCAAATTTATGGGGCCCCCTAATTTAGTATTAAGTTGTACATATTTTTGAAAATTTGGTTTTAGGTTAATTCAGTAAAGGTGGGCAGTGGCAGATACAGAAAAAAATCCTGGGTGGGGCACAGTGCACACACTATATTCATTTCAAAAGAAAATTTCCTGAATTTATTTATTAACATTAAAAGTAAATTAATTAACACATTATTATTATTATTCAAATGTTTGACTTTTTTGGTCGAAATTTTTTTGAATTTCCGGTCTGAATTTATGGGGGGGGCCTTGGTGAGTGTCCCACATGTTCACGTGGAAATCTACTCCTGGCGGGGGAGGGCACATGGCCTCCCTCTGGATCTGTCCTTGGAGGGGGCCCCCAAAGTCTGCTTTGCCCAGGGACCCATTGGGTCAAAGTCGGGCCCTGCTTGTGCAAACATGATACTTCGTTTATATGTAGGAACAACAAAACCATCGGTAAACTTGAAAGAACTTGTCGATTTTATTATGAAAGTGTGCGCACCACCTTGTTTGACATCAAGACTAAACCTTCTTGTAAATATGGGCCTATCCGCGTTTTTTATATGGTTAGAAGGTCTTCGTATGTGCAACACAAGCTGAAGAGAATTGTATTAAAAACTATTCAACGAAATTTATTCTTTGCGCACCTTAAAAATTTGTTGCTAGCTATGTTACAAGACAAGGAGTTACATATAAGAGAACTAGCTCTTCGAAGAATATTAAAAGCAAGAAATCAGACAAAAGGCAGAAAAGTACGCGTGTTTCAGCTTCCTGAACTTCAGATCAGAGCATCACATTATTACGATTTGATAAATTGGTGGAAAGAAGATGTTACCGAACCACCAGAGACAATGAAATACAGTGATACGGAAATAAAGACTAGGATTTCGTCAGGAGACCATTTCCTGTATTTTAAGAAGTTTCCTTGTCACACACAGGCAGTAGAACGGTGTGTAACGCTAGTAACGGAGGCTGCATTATCTATTTGTGGTTCAGAGGCAAGAGACGATTATATAAGAACGAAGATAAAAGCTAGGCAAAACTTGCCACTTTGAGACAAAATCTCAACATTTTCACGAAAAACAAAGTCCAAAAAACTTCTGAAAATGATACTTAAACATTATTAAGGAGGAGTTTATTGCTTAAATGCTTTTTAATATAATATATTTAATTTACGTAACAAATAAAATGTATAATTGAGTTTTATTACCACCTTTTTAAATGTCGTCTTTTTATACTACTTTTCAAAACTTCACTTCTAGTGCGCCACCTGAAGATATTTTCAAAATAGGTTGAAATTTTGCCCTTTTGCATCTTGGGCCATGGATCAATGATTGACGATAAAAGAAAGAAAAAAAATTAAAAAGTTTTTTTCGCTCCACCCTAGTGTACAGGTCCTAACGCTACGCATCGCTTCGGATACAACATGGACAGTACTTTAATAAAATCACGTTAATTTTCCTTTAAGATTTCAATCACAATAACGCTTTATAATTATTTATTATTTAGATATTCTGCATTTACTCCGTGAACAACGTGTTTTCAAGCCCTCTGATTACGACGTCTGAATCTGTGTGCGCGTCAGTTGAATTGCTCATCCTTTTTCTTGTCGGTTACACTTTTTTCAAATGCATTGCTAGAAAATGTACAAATATCGTGCGAAGTACTGAAATAAGAAGGCGAGTAAAATTATTTATTAACTCACCTTTAATCTATAATTGTAAAAGGCAAATAGCATTTGCTGACTGACTGGAACCACAAGTCATAGGAACTGATATTTTGCATAGTGGTTCCTCTTAGGTTTTAGAGATTCTTGCTAAATCTTTTTTATTTTTTAAAATTCGAATTTTAAGGGGGTTAAGATAAGCTCATCCCCCTCCCTAAAAAACACTATCTCTGACACCATAAGACCCAGGAAGCTGAAATTTTGTATGGTGGTTCCTCTGAAGTACTTATTAAAAAAAAAAAAAAATACAAATTTTAAAGGGGATTAAACTGCTGTCCAGATGGATGACTAATGGTGATCATTGTTCCAAAATAAGGCCTTATAGAAATTTGAAAAAAATATGGTCATTAGTTTAAAATAAGTTACACTGTTAAAACGACAGAATTGAATCTTTTTTGCGGATGAAATAAATCAACTTTTATCAGTAATTTGTGATTAAATTTCAACTACGGCATTTATAACTATACACCACAGGCAGATTTTGGATGAATAGGCGTCGCCGTTAGAACTGAAAAAAGAATTATAATCCAACCATTTTTAAGGAAACTGACAATCAGTTCTACCCAAAAAAAGTTTCTAAAGCGATTTCCATACAATGATGTTCAACATTTTTGTTAGTGGTAAATCCATTCATTCACCATTAGCAGTTTCCGGGTATATGAAGTATCACTATCCGAGAAGAAAATACTGCCGATCTAATTTTGATAAAATAAACAAAGTTTTATTACGCATCTCGCTTCTAAAATGCACGACCAAATAAACATATCCATCTCGGATATGTTATGGACCACGTAGCAATTACAAGCAGCTTAATATATTCTATGAACCAGGGCCCGATTTAGAAAATTCTTGACTATAGGCACAACTCGGGATGGGGGCCCCCTAACACTGATGTGGGCGTAAAATTTCCAAAATTGACACAAAAAAAATAATCATGAATCATTGTGAAAGTACCATTTTACCAAGAATTGGCTGTTTGAAGTGTAGAACCCTAGAACATTATCAAGTAACAAAAAGCAATACAACATATTAACTTCATCATTAAAACACCAGTACAATGCAACCAGAAAAACCTATTAATCCATTATATACACTATAACATACATATGATGAACTATACATATAATTATTCATATGATGAACCAATCAATCAAATTTGAAAGGATATATTAAACAAAATTGCTACTAAAAAAGGTAAAATTACAAAAAAATTGAATTGGGAATTTTTTCTTTATTTTCTTTAAAAAAAAAAAATTAGGGGGGGGGGGGGAGAGGGCCTAATGGAAAATCAGGGCCTGCTATGAACACTGACAGGCAAAAACATAAGCAGCGTCTTTGGTAGAACGTAGTTTCTACCTTTTCTCCTTTGCCGTCCCGCACTTGGTAATACGTCATTGGCTGAGAGGAGAGGAAAAGTGGAATTCTGAATTTGAATAAAATTAATTCCAACAATTTTGATGGTATTATAATCCAACGAAAGACGAAGTTCAACGATTTCCTACCACATCCAAAACTGAGAAAATATTTGAGTGCTACTTGGATTGTTTATTTTGTTAAAGACTTCAACACCTAGAAAATAAAGCACCAGGCCCAAGGGCCTTAGTTTGGGCTTACGAAAACTTCGCCATGTGATAATGGCGTCATCGTGATGTATATTTGTAAAATATACCAATGAGCATTATTGTCGATTAAATATATGTCACAATGACGCCGCTTTCGGAAGCTCGAGACTAAAGCCGCTAGTCTTGGTTGCAAATTAAATATTTTTAAGCAAAAATCGAAACTGTGACGTGTCGCATATATGCTCAATATCAAAATTTTAACTCTGTTGTTGGAGAATAAAATCTGTGAACATTAGGAGACGCTTAACAGCGCGAAAATCTTCTTGTTTCTTACGCCCCTGGATGGAAGTTCCAGACCAGGTCCATATAGGCTACTAGCTGAAGTGTGCGGCTGCGATTTTAAATAGGGATGCGATATCGACCACAAAACCGATGTTTCGAAACATCGATATTCAATATTAAAACATCGATGGTAATAAAACATCGCCCCAAAACCATCGATGTTTTTTAACATCAATTTTTTAAAACTGGTTTAGTAACCTGTAACGTTAATGTTACTTCGGTTAGTCGCGGGGAATTTATTTTACTCTCTGATTGGGCTGACACAAATGACAAAAACTTGGTTGCTACAGTGAGCGCATATTACAGAATTTCCATTATATATACATTTAACTACTTTTACCAAAAGAATTGAGGAAGAAATTATTGCTCTAAAAACAATTGATAGGACCACAGCCATAAAGAAATATCCTTGATGTTTTCTAATTTAAATTGGTTGAATGTGAAAAATTACTGTAAATATCAAGTCATATTTATTCACAAGTTGAAGAATAATTTGCTCCCAGGAGGCTTAAATAAATATATATATATTTATTTCTCAATGCGGAGGCACTTGTTGTCAGACATTCGCCTATACTACGCCACAATTTTTACTGCCCATTTTATTGTGGGGGCACCATATAGGCGGACAGCATTGCCTCCTATGAAGGGACGACACGAACGGAGGCATTTTTCGTGGCACGACACCAGAATTCGATCCGAGCACCCTCAGCACCGAAAACCAGCGCTTTAACACTGGGCTGCCACAAGCCCGGCTTAAATAATTTAGTATAAAAAAAATTCTGAAGTTCATGACTGTACACAAAGCTAAAGGATTGGTTTCATATCAATAAAGTATAAGGCAAAATCATTTAAAAGAATTTTTAAGTTTGGTGCAACAGTTTAATATAAAAAAAATTAATAAGAACAATTTATTAACAAATCTTTTATTTTCAAATTAAATAATACAAACGAAAATTACATACATTTACACCAATTTGAAGTACTGATGTAAAACCAGCGTATGGGGGGAAACTGAACAAGCTTATTTTTTCTTTATTGTAAACAACAGGGATGAGTTTGGCAAAAAAGCAAAAAATCTGAAAAAAGATTCTGGAAAATTTATACGCGGGGTTGGAAGAGGCAGAGCGGGGTTGAAAGAGGCAGACCCCTTAAGATGTTCTGGCTTGCCAGAACATCTTTGATATTTAAAGCATATTTTGTTACGCTTTTAGCATGTCTTTTTCTTCATGACTAAAAAATACAATTTCAAGACTAAAAAATACAGAAATAAAATTAAAAATACTTCAAATAATGGAGTGTACGCTACGGGCATTTTTTCGCGACTTTTTTTTGTCGTCAAATCTCCGTGTGTCTCCGGGGTCTAAGTTTGGCGGCCATCTTGAAAATCCGTAAAAACATGTTTTTTTTCTTTCCAATTCTCCAAGCTTGAAATAATAAAATAATAAAAAAAAAACCACGCTTTTATCGGAGGTTAATTTCCAATACACGGTGCCATCGCCAAGTTGGCGAAAAGTTGGTGCGAAAATCCCGTTCGGAGACCTGTTAGACTTAAACTGCGAAATGTAAACAAATGTGGCGACCAAGAACAAATAAATAGGAAAACAAATTTTACTGCTGGCTTTATGAAACTCGTAGACGCACACGGGATCTTCGCTTCGCTCAGATACCCTTGCTTCACTCCGTTACGCATCCGTCCAAAAGCATTACAGAAAATCCCCAGCCCGGTGGCTTCGCTACGTACCGCTGGCTGTGGTACAGTAAAAAAAGCTTCTTCTGGCTGTAGCGGCCAGTAAAACAAAGCTTATTGCACAAAAATTAAAAAAAATATCATCCGATCTTAAAATCAGAAAATAAAAACCGTCAAACAACCATCAGATTTGGCGAAAAATCACCCCTTGGCGTTCGTTGCGTATACTACATCTGTGCCAAAAGGCTCTTTGCAGCATATTATGCAATTGGCAACTCAAGATTTTTCAATTTTCCGGAAAAAACGTCTCCTAAATATGTTTTTGCTACACTTTTCTCCAACAATTCCCAACGCCACGGATTTTTAATGCCTAAATCGATCGCACTAAGGTTTAGTTTATCCGATTGACATACTATATCTTTTCTAACAGTCGCCATAACGACAATATTAAGAAAAATAAAACCAATCTATTTTCTTACACCACGTATTAAACTAAAGCAAAACACATACAAAATCAAAAGTATACAACGCCATGTGAACTTCATATTATGAAGTTAAACTTACAAGATGATTAACAACGAGCAACACACGTGATACGGAACAAGTTCCTCAAGAGAGGCACGTCGGAACACACAAATGAAAGAGTTTCTCTGATTTGCTGTGATGTCACGATGACGACATAACGACATGTATCCTTCCGTCAATCCACCTCTTTCACATCGATCGCGCTTGAAACTGCCGGTGCGAACGTAGTATAAGCTATATCGGAAAAGTGGATCTTTTTCAAAAAATTTAAAAAAGCGGAATTTTTCTTTTGCAGAAAATATAAAAACGCGGAAATCCGCCAAAAAGCGGAAAAAACTCATCCCTGAAATAACAATTATTGGGACAAATAATTATTTATTATTCATAGGTTGTCGACTGCCATTTGACTCGTTACTAGGGGGTCGTTCCCAGTTTTTGTATTCGTCCTTTTCAGAATTCAGACTTACATTTACTGAGTGTGAAAATTATGCTACATGGTTATTATATATATATTTTTTGTTACGGTACTTTTTCATTTTAAAAAACATCAAGACAACGTAAAACATCGATGTTAAAAAAATCGATGTTTTTATTAAAACATCGACACCGACGTCGCATCCCTAATTTTAAATAGCACCACAAGGGTCGGAGTCGGTCTTAGCTAGTTGTCACCTCAATTTTGACCATGCATCCCCCCGGGGTGACATTTGGGGGGGGGGGGGTCGTACCTTCTTCCAGCCTCACCAACCTAAGAGGGACTTTCCGATCTACGGATTTAACGTGTCCATATCCGGCCTAGACACGGAGATAATTTTAGCGGCGCGCGCCGGGATTCGATCCGAGCACCCTCAGCACCGAAAGCCAGCACGCTACTGCAAGGTCACCTCGAGCCCGCGAAAATCTTACCGGAGGGGAGCTCCCCCCCCCGTTTTTCCGGTAATGGCAGAGCCATTACTTCCACACCGATTTCTTTTGTTTGGTTGATAATAGTGTTGGAGAACCCTCATGACAGAGAGCACCGCAAATATGTGGTCAACAAAGTTGAAACGCACAGAACCAGAGAGAAAAGAAAACCGCAGGCTTTAACGTACGGTGTGACGACTAGTGTTAAATCGGAAGATAATTTAAAAACAACGGAACTTGTTATAACAATGGATTTGTTAGTTGTAAACCACCAAATCCTTTAGAAACAAAGTTATAAACACATATTAATGAGAAAATTCATTCGAGACATATATCCGAATTGAACTTAAAGGAAAATTTGCTCAGCAAGGGCGAGGATTTTAGGGTAAAATTCTTTTCCAAACTGTTTGTACATATCTGAAGTTCTGTTATTGCCATAGTTTTGGTATATATACAGTTCACCCCTGCTCCAGACAAAAATCCTGACTTCACCATTGTAGCTTACAATTGAATACATACAGCTATCTACAAGATGATTAATATGAATTTAAAACGGCAACAATTTAAAACAGGTGTGTATGTGAAAGGGTTTCTAATTATGCAACAGAGAACTAACAAATCCTTTAACACCTTAACGATTGCATAATTTTCAAGAAAATGGTAATAAAAGTGCCTATTTTTTCTCGATCTGCCACATCTAGTTTAAAAAAAGAGAAAAACCCATCCCTAATTACGTTTTAAATAGTCTGGTGCCGCCATCTGGTATGTAAATTAAGATATAAAAAATTATCAGGGTAAATGAAATGGATTGTTTTAATCTTTTTGGTGCATTACTTTTAAATACTCCAGCCCGGAAATATCACGGGCATGAGAAATAGAAGGTAAAACCTCACCCCGTACTATTGATGGGAGTGAGAACGAAGGGGTTAAAGTACATTTTTATGTGTTAAAGTTTTATAATGAATGATATGCTAGATATGTATCCAAAATTTCAATCCTTACTGCAATGCTTTCTGTACAGCGGATCTGAAAACAATGAAAGCCAAGATCCGGCATTAGAATCTCGACAAGAAATAAGCTCTAATAACATTGGTACTGACGGCTCTTTAGAAAGTTCCGGCCCAAGGAATGAAACACTTTCAGAAGTAGGTAAGATCATTGTCAGTTGAAGTAAGTCACACATAATTTTAAATTCCTATTAATCTGTAATTTATATTGCTCTCAACGTTTAGTATGCCTCATAACCTAAATGCATAATGCCTCATAAATAGAGTTTTCAGGAGTAAAATCCCAAAGTCTACTTAATGGTAACACATTAAAAAAATTCTTAGAATCTCATTTTTTTTTTTCTTTTCTTCTCCCAGCTAATCAAACTGTTGGGAATACTGGACAGTTTTCCAACCATAGTCCCCGGAGCTGGCGGACTGTGGAGTGCCGAACAAGAAGTGGAGCTGTGTTTAAAACAGTTAGCGTATTGGAACTTAATAAGTCCCCTACATAAAATGTTTAGCAGAGATCAAGGCCAGTACTCAGTAGAAAGATCCAGAGAACCATATGTTAAGATTTTATAAAGCTTGTAGATCAACTCAAAATTAAAAAACAGAACAAAATGAAACAACTTACTGAAAAGTGGACTTATCTTTAGTAACACCATACAAAATAGTAAAACACACACACATCAATTCAGGCTATTTCTAAAAAAATTTAAACCTCTGATTGTACAATTTGATAAACTCTCCATATGAAATGCAATAAATGAATGTCATTTTCTTTATACAAGAAAAAAAATAGATCAATGGAAGCCAATACAACAAATTTTAATTTTCATCTGCAAATAAATCTTACATTTTCTGTTAGATCTCTAACAATTTGTAAAGTTTTAGTGTTTCAAAAATTTTTTTTTTCTCCCCACAGATACTGCCATTTTAGATTCAAGAAATTTGAGCTAATCTCAATTGAGCCTTGCAACCCTGAATGAATAGCTGATCTATTAAATTTTGATCATGGTTTTTCTTGACACAGGTGTCAAACACTATTGGTTTTAATAACTGATGAGCACCCTTAATTTGTGCAGGTGTTAGTAAGTAAAAAAATTAACAAAGAACATTCCTATTCACAATATTTTAATTAACATCTTATTCTTTCCATTTCATGAAGTTTTATCAAACCTATAATATAATAACCACCAATATTAAAATTGAAGCAAATCATTTCTATTAATAGTTCAATTGAATTTCTAATAGTTTTTTTTCCTATTCTAAAACTTTTTATTACAAGTACCTTTTAAAACTAGTAAAATTTAATGAACATTTAAAATGTCTAAGTAATAATGAAATGAAGTTTTTTCTATAAATATATTACAGTGGAATCTCGATCAATCGTTCCCCGAATCATCGTTTACCCATATGTGCCGTTTATTTCCCCCAGTCCCAACAATTATATTGCTTTGTTATGTTCCTGTATCTATCGTTATCCCACATTTATCATTCAGTTCAGTCAGTCCCTTAAAAAACGATACATCGAGATTCCACAGTAATTGTTTAATGTTTCATAAGATAATAAACACTGCAGGGACTATAAGCCAATAATCAATTTATTCTTATATTCTGACAAAGTTTTAGGACGCAGTAACATTTTTCTAAAAAATAACACTTTTTCAATCTGAGATATTTCTTTGTATAAATGAATACTGTTAGAGTATGTATACTTAGATATAAGATTTAGCAGCCACTTGAAAGAAGAAGGGAGTTTATGAAACCAATCAGCAGAAAGGTTAGTTGTCCCAGTTTTTATATAGTTGAAAAACCAATAGTTGGATGTCGTTGTTATACTTTCAATATCACTAAAATGAAGACGAGAATATTTTTTTTCTTTTATAGTTTCATGTATATACAATGATGTCATAAGTAGATAAGACAGTTCATCCTCGTCTTTATCAAATTGCATAGGACTGAAATGAAGTGAACACGAGGCAAAATCCTTTTGTAAAAGAGTGAAATCAATTTCCCGAGTTTCTTTATACAATGGCAGAGTTCTCCCTTCTTGTATAAAGCAATTAGTTTCATTTATGAGGGGAAAGGACGTTGGTACAACATCACTCTTTTCAGGAATACTAACTAAATTAGACAAGATATCTTTTATGTTTTTTTTCAAACCTACATAACCTGGAAATAAAAATTATGCATTATTGTACAGTAAATGACAGTCACAAACTTTGAAATGGATGAACAAAATGAGGGAGAAGAGAGGTGGAATTATATCGAATCATGAAGTACAAGGCAGAAAGTTTTCTGAAGGCTACTATTTATATAAAATATTGTTTCCACTGTAGATACTTTTACCTTGTGGTAGTTAAAGGAAGCTCATTTCCTATGTTATAGCAAGAAAAATAATAGTGTCTCTAGAAATAGTTATGACATCTATATAAATAAAACAGTTCCGTAACTGACTGACTGACAGATAACACACAGACTAAACCGCTGGACCTAAAGGTCTGAAATTTTGCATGGCGATTCTTCTTATAGTGTAGGGGTGCACTAGGAAAGATTTTTGAAAAAATTCCTCTTAGATTTTAAAATTAATTTTTTAAGCTGTTTTAGTAACTTTTTAAAAGTTTGCATTTAAAATAATAATATGAGGGTTATAAAATTTGTAACACGAGAAAGGTCATAAAAATTCCTTTAAAATGAAATCTTTTTTGAATCTTTACCTCCATTTTCTGATTTTTAGTGAATTTTTAGAATTTAATTTATTAAATGCTGATCATGCAGTTTCTTTACTTTTTGTGATACTTTAAATCAATTTTGTGTCACATGCATAACAATGAAATAAATTGACAAAAGAAAATTGAAATATGGTATAAAAGATAAAATTTAACCACTAGACTAATTGAGATGGAAGTTTTTTAAGAATTTAATTCAAATTAGTATTTTTTATGGATATTAAACATACAAATTAATTGCATTATATATTGACCGTTGTATTTAATTTGAATGTACTCCGTAGCGAAGCACGGGTATTCAGCTAGTTATATGATATTTATCTATGCTAGTGATTATGAAAGTGGCCTAAGTCATAAAAAAAAGAGAGACAGAGTTAGTTTATCATGAAGTTATTTCATATTGAATTCTTCTATATTATCAAAATTAGGGCATGATGGCCCAGTTGGCAAGAGCAGAGGGCCAGTAATCTGAATGTCTCTGGTTTGGTGCCAGTCGCTACAAATCCATTGCCGTATACACTAATGGTGGCTGGTTCACGTAAAATCTGTTGTGGCTGCAAAGTCCTCCAAGTTCTCAAATTTACCTCTGGAGGTGCAAGGTCAAGTGTTCTGGTCTCGGCAGTTGACTCAGTTCTAAATTATGGGACCCACTTGTTGGGAGGTGATGCTGGCCCCTTAAATAAAAGGCAAGCAGTCACGGCTGCAAGTGTAATGGACTAAGTTCCACAATTGCCATAAGTAACAACATATTACCAAAATCTGAAGCAATCTTTGCAAAATTCACCTGATCTATTAAGTTGGTTGTTGTGTCATAACACATAATTCAGTTCATGTTTAAACTGAAACTTTCAAATATCTCAAAATTAAAAATATATGACTTAGACCACTTTCATAATCATCAGCACATATAATAAAATTATATATATTTTATTTATAAATATTTTCTACTTTGATTAATACTACATATATAATGAGTAAAAATAATTTGACTATCTTCTTTTTAACTCAGACATCTACAATGGTGGAAATTGATTTATGAAAACACGGTTTTTTTAAACAAAAACTTCTTTAATATTCATTAAAAATGAATGAAATTTCATACATTATACTTGCTATATATAACAAATGATTTACAAATATAAAATTTCGTACATAATAATAAACAAAAACATAAGGTCAAAAAGTAGATTTTTGTAACATACATACATGGAAATTGATTTATGAAATATCATATTTCATTGAAATTAATAGTTAGTAAAGCTGTCTTTCTCCCTCAAAGTTTCTTTTATTCTAGATGGCATTGATAAAATAAGATTTTGAATGTACTTCTGATCAATTAGTTTCCAGTTTTGATGGATTGAAGCTTTCAATTCTACAAGTGATTTGTACTGCATTTCATCTGCATAAACCATTTGAACAAGCTGTCCCCAAACGTTTTTGATGGGGTTCAAATAAGGACTATTAGGTGGATGATCTAAAAGAACAATATTCTGTTCGTCAAACCAATCTTTCATTGCATTTGAAGTGTGAATACTTGCATTGTCTTGTATGAAGATGCAATCTAAACTATAATATTGCCATGCAAATGGAAGAAGGGAATTTTATAGAACTAAGCTGTAATCAAATGAATTCTGGTGACCATTTAAAAATACGTCACTTCTGCCATCATAAGTAATCGCTGACCAAATCATCAAACTTCCACCACCAAAATTTTTGCTGATTGTAGATTTTGATTCTTTTTGGAGATCGCTCTAATAATACTTCAAACCATCAGGGCAATCCAAATTAAATTTCTTTTCATCAGAGAAAATGACCTTCCAATTGTCGCCCATTGCCATGTACTTCTCACAAACGCATTTGCTTGTGACGAAGTAACTTTGGACCAGACTTTATTTTCAACAATCTCAAGCTCCATGAAGAAAGTAAAATTTGCCTAACTCTTCTAGAAGTAACAGGAAGGGATAGATCTGAACAAATCTGCTTTGAACTGGGGCTGGTTTTTGATGGAAGTTGAAGAATCCCCCTTTTCTCCATCTTTGTTAAACGTGGATTACCTTCTTTGTTAAAATTTTTGCCATAATTTGCTGGATCTTTTCTATAGTTATATATCACACCAATTAATCTTGTAATTAATTTACTAATTTCTGGAACAGATTTTCCACATTCTAGATATGCATTGATTTTGGCTCTTTTGTTCACAGGCAACTCCTTTCGTTTACCCATCATGAAAAATATGACTGAAACATATTGCTTCCAATATATGCTTTTTATGTCTACTGTGCATGTCACGTTACATTGTGTTATGCAAATTTTTATCACATTACTTCATAATAGTCAATGAAATGTGATATTTCATAAATCAATTTCCATATTTGTATGTTACAAAAATCTAATTTTTGAACTTATGTTTTTGTTTATTATTATGCATGAAATTTTATTTTTGTAAATCATTTGCTATACATAGCATGTATAATGTATGAAATTTCATTAATTTTTAACGAATATTAAAGAAGTTTTTTTTAAAAAGCCATGTTTTCATAAATCAATTTCCACCATTGTATATTTACTTTGTTGTGTAATCAACAAATTTCTTCAAATGTAAAAAAAAAAGTTTTTTAAATGTCAGTAAAAGAGAAAAGAAATAAAGAGACCAACAGTATTTTAAAATACTCCAACTTTTCAAAATGCAACTGTAATAGGATGAAATAAACATATTGCAAATTTGCAGATGATACATTCAGAATTTAGGTGCTAGAATAAAAACAATTTTTGAAAATTCATAGAAAGAAATGGCCCCCCTCCCTTTAAACAAGGGACATATTTTATTGCTATTTCCTTCTATAATACATAGATGTACTTTGGTAATGTATGAAAGTTAGGTAATTCCTCATCTTTAAAGAGATGTGAAAAATGATGTCAAAATTTTAATGTTAATACAAAGGTCTGTAGATGAAATATTAACTGGCATGACCTAAGACATACATACTTTTTGAAGAAAATTTTGCAACATTATTTGAGCTTTTCAAATTTAAAATATCCCCTACCCACACACACATAATTATAATGAAATATCATAACTAACTGAAGTATAATCACAAAAAAATATAAAAATGTATATCTGCATTATAATACAAATAAGAAATATTACATATGACTTCATACGGCATGCAGTATGATAATAAATGCTGTACTTAAAATCTGTACAACAGAATACAATCATATTCATGCTTCTATGACATGCAAATGCATATACTCAACAAAATCAGGGAATCTGATCAGGTACAGTTTATTAATGATCAATTAAATAAAAATGCATAAAATAAGCACATTTTAAATTCAACTTAACAATGTCATACTTACGTTGATTCTGCATATCTTCTGAGGAATCTGATTTTAAACGATTAAACTGACATTTTGATATAATTTTATCAGCGCTTAAACTATTCAGTTTATTTCTGAAAAGGAAATTACAGCTCTTAAAATTCAGTATCATTAAGCATATTAATGAACATAAAGATGTTAGAAATAATTTTAGCTTATGATTACACACACACACATATATATATATACACAGTGAAACTTCTCTATGGCAGCCAGTCATGGTTCTAAAAAATAAAGTGGCCACTGAAAAGGTTTCTTCTGTAACATTGCCTCTATGGATCTTGAATCGGATCTGAACAAAATATGGCTGTTTTAGAGGGGTGGCCAACTAGAGAAGTTTCGCTGTATATTCCTTTCAGGGTCACTGTTTGCACAGAGCAAATGCCTAAATCTAGTCTTCTTGTCACTTGCATTCAATGTATCCCTGTTAAATGAGCAGAAAATGGCTAGTGCTGCCATCTGTTTAAAGAAGTAAAAACATTTTGTAATCTTTAATTGGAAAAATTTTCAAGATTTTTTAGGTTAAAAAAAATCTGGAAAAAAATCTGCACCATGCAAACAGTGGAGGTTGTTGCCCCTGAAAGGGATATATCACATAACACATATGGTAATTATTCTTTTGAAAAACTATCACTTTAATATAACTTCCCTTGATTATAAGTTTATTTTACCTATTGTCTACAAACTAAATCAATCTCCCATGATAGGTAAAATTATTTATGAATGAATTAGTTTTTTTTAATGATATAATTTTCAAATTGGATTGCATAATTAAATACATCAACTATAGAACCCATAAATAAGAATAAATAAGCCATATATAAGAATGTTTCATTATAACAAATGGAGTATAATATACATATATATGCTCACACAATTTGAATTTTTAAAATAAAGGATAAAGTTACAGCTGTATGCAGCATTAACATTTCCACAATATTATGAACACAGAATATATTTAAACTTACATGACACTATATCCTGGATTTTCACACAAAAACAAATATTCTTTTAACATCATGTGCTCCTTCCATTCTTTCCACACAAAATATTTTTTATCTATAAACAAAAGTTAAATTATTAAATAATTTCTCTTGAAAAAAAATTTCTTTATAAAAATTATATTACATACATAAAACATGAAAAACAAAATCTCCTTCACTTAGTTGATAAAACATGTGGCATAATTTTTTTTCTTATAATTTTGACCTTTATATCCCTTGACTACTGCAGCAAAATTATTTATTCCATTCCTTGAATTAAACATTCAAAATTTTGGCACTATTTATAAGAATTTCCTTTTCTCCTAACTATGTATATATATATAAATAAATAAATAAATATATATATATTTTAATGTTCTACAAATATTCTTTAGATACTGATCCCTCTACAAGACCTTTCATGAAGTTACTATTCAAAATAAGATACATTTATACTAATAATATTGTTGTTTACTTTTATTCATATAAAAATTCACACTTTGTTATCATGGCAATGATAAAAAAAAATTTACAAAAGAAAAAAAAAAAGAGAAAAGAAACCAACAATTATTATATACAGTCTATTCCGGTTAATCGGACCACATCGGGACATGATCATTTTGGTCCTAATAACTGGCTGGTCCGATTAAACGAACATGCCCTAAGTTACAAGACAGGATTCGGTCCAAAGGATTTGGTCTGAATAAGCGACTGGTCTGATTAACCGGAATTGACTGTATTAATAATTATTAAGACACTGAACTGGTAGAAATAATATGAGGAACTTGAGGAAAGTATTACAAAGACATAATATAAAAGTTAGGTGTCACTGAGTGACTGATGAACGCTACTTTGTCTAACGCACATGAGTACTATGAAAAAAATGCTCCCATTTTTTCATGTATACAGTGTATTTAAATTTTGTAATCAATCATGATTTTCATAGATAGATGCCTTTTCAAAAATTATTCGGCTAGAACACTACAATAGGAGAACTGCAGGTGCAAAAAATAGCATGTAAAGCATTTAGATAACTTCTCTGGCTACGAAAAATAAATAGAAGAAAATGTTATATTTACAGTTAGTAGATATATGTATTTTAAAACTAAAGTTGGAATAAAAATAATTCTGACGTAATAGGAATGAACACCATAGCAAATCAAAGTAGAGGCATATATATTTTGAGCCAAGAAATGTAGTGCTTTATTAACAGCAAATAAAAAAAAAAAAACTAAAGCTGTTACTCACCAATAGAGACACATCTAGATAATTTTTTAACAGCAAAGTAACATTGCTAAATATATCAAAAGCATCATAAACTCATATGTCATTATTTTTTTTATAAGAATATTTTAAGTGTTTTATACATTATGCTAAACATTTTGAGCCTCCATAAGACACGATTACAGATTACATAAATTTTTCCCAAGCACATTAACCAAACTGATTAATGAGGTTTGGATCAATTTGACAGCATTTAAAAAAAATAATTCAAGATTTAATCATGCCAATCAAAATGTCTTTATTTATGAGTGACTAGCTGAATACCCGTGCTTTGCTACAGAGTACATTCAAATTAAATACAATGTATGCAATTAATGGAAAAAAAAAAGAAAAAAAAATATGAATACAACGGTTAATGTATGCAATTACTGAATATATATATAGAAAATCATATTGGTGGTTAAATTTTATCTTTTACCATATTTTAATATTTTTTTTGCAGTTTATTTCATTGTTATGCACATGATACAAAATTAATTCAAAGTATCACAAAAAGAAAACAAACCACGTGATCAGCATTTAATAAATTAAATTCTAAAAATTAATCTTTAAAAATTCACCTAAAATCAGAAAATGTAGGTCAAGACTCAAAAAAGATTTCATTTTAATGGAATTTTTATGATCTTTCTGGTGATATAAATTTTACAATCCTCATATTATTTTAAATGCAAACTTTAAAAAAGTCACAAAAACCACCTAAAAATTTAATTTTAAAAAAGTCTAACAATTTTTCAAAAATCTTCCTTAGTGCACCCCTACACTATAAGCAGCATCGTCATGCATAATTTCAGCCCTGTAGGTCCAGTGGTTTGGTCTATGCATTATCTGTCAGTCAGTTACAGAACTGTTTTATATAGATTTCACACAACCAATATATGAAACAAATACAAGATTTGAACATTTGAGAGTGTGTTAAATCTATTCAAATCTTGTATTTGTTGAATCTAAAAAAATTAAAACATCGATTTCTACGAGATCGATTTCTGATAATAACCATGCAGCTCTAGTGATATTTCTAGTGTGAAATAATATAACTGAGAACATTTTAGCTAATCATGAGAATATATAAAACTGAAAAGAAAGATATATTACATATAAAATCATACATTATATTTGTGTTAGCAGAATATGTAGGGAAAAAAAAGTTTGATATAACTTACCTGGGTGAACGGCATTGAGTTTATTCATAGTTCTACTATGTTCACTAAATAATATTAATAAAAATTATTAAAATATTAAAAATACAGACACAATTTTAAAAAGATGAGAAAATAGGTTACAAAAACTTACTCAGAATTTTAGTGAAATGAGGACCATTAATAATATTTTTGATATTTCAGGAGTTAATAAAGACATTGACATAACATAAGAATAATTAATGATATTCATTGATTTCTGAAAGGCTAAATATCTATTTTATTCCACAAGAAAATATCTCTATGAATAAATGAAGTACCTTTAGACGAGAATTAAAATTACAAATGTCTCATTAAAAAAGGCATACAAATATTTAAAACATTTTGATTAACGAGATCAAAGGAATATACTTTATAGAATAAAGCATTAAGTAACAGACTTACATAACTATACAAAATTACATATCTTTCTATAAACAGAAATGTGAATGAAAATTATCTCAAATACAGGGTTATAAGGAAAGAATCCTCCGATTACAAAATTTAATATTTTCCATAATTACAAACAGAAAATTATAATTAATATGTCATTGTAAAGGAAAAATGTTAAATTTTCTTTCACAGGTGTTCAATATGACTTCCTTTAGTCATCAGTATAATATTTTTGCGATATATCATTTCTTGCCAAACACCTTGTAATGTTTGACTGTTAACTGTTTGTAAAGCATCACAACAGGGTTGTTTAAGTTCGGGCAAACTTGTAGGCAAAGGTGCTATGAACACAAGATCTTTGACATATCCCCAAAGGAAGATGTCACATGGGGTAAAGTCCGGTGACCTAGGAGTGTAGAAGTGTAGATGATTGGTCATAGTGCAGCCGATGATTTGGTCCTACACATCTACCCTCCTAGGTCACCGGACTTAACCCCATGCGACCTTTTCCTTTGGGGATATGTCAAAGATCTTGTGTTCATACCACCTTTGCCAACAAGTGTGCCCGAACTTAAACAATGAATTTGTGATGCTTTACAAACAGTTAATAGTGAAACATTACAACGTGTTTGGCAAGAAATGGCATATCGCAATGATATTATACAGCTGACTAAAGGAAGTCATATCGAACACATGTGAAAAAAAAGTAAAAATTTTTCCTTTACAATGAATGACATATTATAATTTTCTGTTGTTTAAGTTGTTGCAATTATGGAAAATATAATTATTAGAATTAATTTATTAGAATTTATTTATTTATTAGAATTAATTGGTAAATATTTCAATGAAGATAAGGATTATGGAATTCAATTAATATATAAACTTTCACCAATTAAAATATGTAGCAAACATTTTTGATATTTCCTGGTGGTTAATTTTTAATTACTCAGTCAACAAAAACTTACATTTCAAATTCACCATCAAGAACAAACAACAGTTTCAAAGCAATTACGATGAAAGCTAAAGCTTGTTGAGGTACATTTTCTAAAGTTGAGTTAATCTTCAACACAGATGACAGCTCCTTATACTTTTCAACCAAGGCTTTAACAATTGGTTTTATATCATCTATTGAAAGAAATTAAAATGATTACAGATGCTAACTAAAAATCTTTTGGGCAAAAAAAAAAAAATTAATATTTGTTCACACTATAGAGAAACACCTATATAAATTTTTAGAAGGAAGTATTAAACAATATAAGGTTTTCCAAGAATTTGAAAAGCAAAATTTCTGTTTCCTACTTTAACAGCTTTTTAGTTTTATTTTAAAATACTTAAAAAAATGCATCCCCCTAGATTGAAAAATCACAAATGCAAGTATCTATAGAAGGATTATACTGGAAGTTAAGAAATTACATTATTAAATGTTAACTACTAAGCAGTGAATTGACACTTGTACTTTATGAGAATGTACATGTGTGAGTTGATACACACATTTTTAAAATTTGGTTTTTTTTAATAACAGACTGCAAATAGAAGACTGAGAAAAAGGTTAGCTCAATTCCATATAAATTCCTTTTAGAATTTACTTAAGAAATTCAGTTTTGGCAGTACAATTTGTCCTGAGATTTCTTATTTGAATATACTTTTAATTTTCAATCTACCAAAACACTGAAAGCTAGGCTATAATCTAGCAAGGGATCTTATATTTTAGAATGATTAAAATTATAATCTAAATTTTTGTCTGAGGGATATATTAAGAAAAGGATATACAGTAGATTCCGGTTAATCGGACCACACCGGGACACGATCATTTTGGTCCTAATAACTGACTGATCCAATTAAACGAACATGCCTTATGTTACAAGACAGGATTCGGTCCGATTAATCGATGGTTCAATTAACAGGAATCAACTGTACATTTTGGCAAATAAAGAGGGATGACAAGCAATTATTGTTATCTACCTAGCTTCTTATAAATATGCTATAACAATGTGAAAATATATTCCTGCAATTTACCTTTTGGTGAATTTTTCAAATTAGCTTTATATATACAGCATTACATGAATAAAAAAAATCTTACCTTCTCCCTTTGCTTATACAGTAGAGTCCCGATGATCCGAAATGATTGGGACCAGACTCTTTTTGGATTAAGCAAAATCATTTTTTAAAATATACTTAAATTGCATAATAATGTATGATTACACAGTTTATTTTATAAGGTCTGTCGAAATATTACCAAATATCGGGACGAAATTGGTGGTAAGAGAGCGAAATGCTGCCTAGTACAGTACAGTAGAGTGCAAGCTTTTAGACGATCAGTAGATTGTTGAAATGGTTTTGAAAGAACCTGTCAACGTCTCAGGCGAGAGTGAAGGTGAAGCAGACGGTGGCAGCGAGCAGAGGGTATCCCACTACAACTCCGTGGCTGCATTTGATGTAGCGCTACACTTCGTAGAGCAACACTCTGCCGCGACCAGAGCGGACACCATTTTTTTTGACATGTTAGCGTAATTTGACTTCAAGGGAGAGGTATTCTTCTCTTCGACAAAAAAATTTCTCAGATTTTTTTCAAACCAATGTAGTTCAGTAAGAACTAGTTCAGTACATTGTCTAACTTTGATTTTCCTTGTAATTTTCAGAAATATACTTTATATTACTAAGTATCACTGTGGTTTTATTGTAACCTTAGTTCTTTTTTATCTTTGGTTTCGGATTAAGTGGACTTTCAGATTACCAAAGTTCGGATTATCGGGACTCCACTGTAATATTATTGACTTCTCCTTCATTATCATTTAAAAATTTTCAAGGGATTAAATATAATATAATTTTCAAGTGCTAACTGAATGAAGTCCTTAAAAATGTAAAATGAAATTTTAATGAAAGAAAAATACAATGAAACCTAAAAATTAATACTAAAACAGCCTTTTTACATATTCTGATTCTACAGCTATCTGAAGTGATTGTTAGAATATAAGTTCATTAAAAGCAACAAATGCATGAACTGTAACTGAATTAGAAAATTTCCATCATTTTAGGACCTGATAATTTACATAAGATAGAAGAAAATAATCACTCATAAAACTGACTGTCAGTGAGCAAGTTTCTGTTGAACACTTCCCAGGAGAAAAAAAAATTACATATAAAAGCTATAGGAAATCTGCAAATACATAATACAGTCAATTACGGTTAATTGGACCAGCCGGTTATTAGGATCAAAATGATCACGTCCCGATGTGGTCCAATTAACCGGAATTGATTGTATCTGCCATAACTTCAAGAAATTTTTTGTAGCCAGACAGCTATAACTCCTAATAGTATAACTTAATTTTATAAACTGATACTTAACTTTAAGAACTATTCCTTTTCAAAACTTAAAGGAAAAAAAAAAACTTTCTTTTACTTTGAACAAAACATGACAAAATATTAAAGTTACCAAAAGTTTTTTTTCAATCTAAATAATTGAAAAGGCATCTGTTTGTCATGAATATTACAATTAGAAATAAAAAATATATTGCTGATTAACCTGGTAAATTCAAATCTTTCACAAAACAGGATACTGCAAGGAAAATAGAAGGTTCTTTGAATTTGGGCAAATTTAAAAATTGTACTATTTCACGAGCTGTTTTAAGGATTGAACCTGCATCAGGAACATCATACTGAAAATACAAAAGGATTCATATTACACAAACTGCTTAAATAAGATGTAAAAACAAAACACAAAGTTAAATTAAATGAATTTTTTTTCAATAAGACAAACACAAATTTAGAATACAAATTAAAAAGAAATATCATACTCATTTAATTTTCAAAAGATGAAAGTTGGTTATAAACACCTTTAACATAAAAGTTCAAATATCAAAACCTACAGTAACTGTGGAATCACAGTAAATTTAATATATATTTAGATGTGCCAATTATATTTAGAGCGACATTTTTTAAAATTTATAGTAAGAAAGAACAATACCCTTGTAAAGGCAAAGAAGGTTGATTTTAAGTATCTTTTACAAGTTTTCCTACTTTTATTCTTAACTTAAAGGTCTATGGGAAAATATTTATAATAAAATGGTTTTCAAACTTTTAATGACAAATAGATTGCTTAAATTATAAACAGAATTTTGAAACATCAAGTAGTTTCCTACTCTTTACATTAATGATAACAGATCAAAAAACATCATTTTATGAAAAAGGGGAATTTTAATACAGTAAAAAATAGGAGAATTTCAAAATAAAGCTCATTTCAATAAAATCTAAAAAAGCAACGGAGGAAAATACAATACCCTGAATTATCAACAATCCATTTCCCCCTTATTTTTTACTAGCCGGGCTCCGCCCAGCTATCGAATCACTTGACATTTGAATCAGTTCACTTGAATTAAAAAAATGTTTCACTTTTAATTGCCAAAAAATCCCCCCAAAATCAGTACATCTTCAAATGATCTATTTATGATTAAAAAGTTTGAATTAAAAATATGAAAAATAATTCAAAATTAGACACACAATGAAACATTTGTATTCAGTGATTCATTTTTTAATGAGAATCATGCTGTGTTTATATCATAAAACATGGTGGTTATGTTTTGTATCAGTGGAGTATGCATTTAGAATTTAAATATCTTTAAAATTATTAAAGTAACAGAATAAGTGTACACAGAAAAAATTATCAGCTTTTAAAGCTCTCTTCAAATGTGTAACATTTATGTACTTTGATGAAAAAAACAACAACATTGATTTCGACTTTTTCAAGCATAGCCGAATTCTGTTGGGATACTCCACTTTTCGTCTTTCCAGTTTGGATATTAAACTTTATGTTGTTTTTCCAGCACAGCGTTCGAGGAACCAGCTTCAGGAATGACGTAATGTAACTGTTTTATTACAATCGCAAATTGCGATGTTTAGTTGTTGTCGCTAATTATGATGTTTGAATTTAATATTTCTTATTTTCGATGTTTATATAGTTTTGTAATATTCGTTATTTATTGTAAGTATATTTTTGTGTGACAATTATATAGATGTTTATTTGCCATACACTTTGTTTTCTGCATATGTAATTACATTTATACAAATCAGCCAGATGCACACGTGGTCGAATGTATACAATGTGCTGTTTTTACTTAGCTCTCATTGGGTCAGTTGGAGCATTGTGTTAGGCAGTAAGTTATTAATGATGCTCGATGTTATTTCAAGTTTGTCTTTTAAAGACCAAATAAATCTACGTTTTGCTTTTAATGGAGATTGCTTCTTTTGCTTTGGCCCACTGCTGCATTCTGCAGTAATGCTTTTAATATGATAATTATTGTTTTGACCATGCCAACAAATTCCATAATGTATGCTGTACCGGAAACGGTCTACCCAGAATCGTTCCCCGACTGACCAACAGACAAAGTTTTTCTTTTATTTATATAGACAAAAAACAACAGAAGACTGTCATATAAAAGTGACACAATTGTATCGATGATTTTGATGTTTTATTTGCTTTCATCTCTATATAATCTTTTCCCCACTTCAAAAAGCAAATATGTAAACCTACATCTGTATCTTTAAACATAATTAAATTTATCAACTGCTAAGTCATACAAACTGTATGCAATACTGTACCTGAATAAGGCTAACAATGATTAGTACATTTCTGTCCTGAAGCATTTAACAAAAAATGTTCACCATACCATTGATGGCACATATATATTACTACATTTATAGATACATGTATATCAGCACTGTAACATTTTAGTATCTTAAGCTTGTACATACAAGTATATATGTGTAAAAGCATAAAAAAAAGTACCGTATGGAATACTTGGATATCAGCAAGTTCATGCAATTTTAGAGATGGAGGCAACTTATCAATAATATTAAGATAAGGTACTTTTTCTTCATAAATAAATCTGTAAAGAAAAATAATATATTATGTACCTTGGATTTAAACATGAAGAAACTATTTACCAACAAAAGAAAAACCTACCTAATAAGATCGTTTAATGCTAACTGATCTTCAGTGTACAAAAGTCCCAAATAACAAAAACTTATTGTTTTTGACAATCCCATACTAAAAACTTTTCTTCGGTACATACGCCTATTTTTAGATTTTAATGAAGATTTTCTCTGAAAAAGAAATTTATTTCATTTGCACATCATAAAATTCTTACAACAGAAGGATAACAAATATAATACAGTACAATCTCCCAAATCCGGAACCATTCAGGATATGGCAATTCCAGATTTGGAAATTTTCCAGATTTGAGAGGTTTTCAAATAACACTACAAAATTTTAGGAGAAAAATAAGCACACTTAAAAAAACATGTAAAATGGTTTAATTATTAAATAAACCTAAATACAGAACATATAATTACATTATAATTTAAACATTTCAGTCAATAATGTCTGTTGCTTTAGTTTCAGCTTATTAGAAATTATTTTTTCTTAAATCCTATATAGTGCCATAATTTCATGTTCCAAGATAAAATTCCAGTGTTCTAAGCCTAATATTGTTTTATCTAATGATTTTATCAGGTCTTCCGTTGACATCCTTTTGTTTTCGGGGCATTCTGAATCACTTTCACGATCGCTGTCATCATAACCTTTGTTATTTACCCCACTATCAATAATTTCAGAATCGCTCAGAGAACCAACGATCGGCACATTTTTGTCAATGTCTAAAACTTCCTGTATATCCGATTTATCCAAGTTAATGTTGCCTTTATTTGCACATCCTACTAATTCTGTTATTTCATGTTCTTTCCCAGACACTTGAAAGCCTTCAAAATCGCTGCTGTCACTTCCTTGAAAGAAAGCAAAATTTTTTACTGATCATTTTCGTAGTGACATCTATTGGTAGAATGGAAAAGTAATGGTTTTTTCAGATTTGAGACGTCCGGATTTGGGAGGTTGTACTGCACTATACTTTAAACTATGGAGTGATTCAGAAGATACCATATTTAACCATTTCGAGACGAGCGTGTCACAAATGCAACGGCAGCGAATGTTATCTCACAGCCGGGTGTGTCATATATGAATCGTCATTTAAAGTGACTCTGCAGACGGGTGTACCATATATGACTTTTTAGATAGAACAGAAATTATTTTTTCTGGTCACTAGATGTAGCCCTATGTCTGTTATAGTGATATTTATCGACAGTGACGTAGGTTGACCTTCATTCCTGTGCAGTATTTTTTATTTTTGGTATTTTGTTCAGGAATGACGCCGAGATTTGTGAAAACTGAGTAATGTAAATAAAGAGTCAGTCTTTTAACTTTGTCAGATGATATAAACAAGTGACGTATTTTTGTTGCTGCAGAATACTTTTTGTGTTTCTATTTTTCTGGCAATACGGGATAGATGGTTTACATTTTATAGGTTTTATTTATTCCTCTGGGATTTTGGCTAGCATTGAGAGGCATATTTTGTATCGTTTAGTGAAATATTTTTTACTCCATAATGGCAAAACGAAAACGATATAAGTTCATTAGTAAACAGTCATAAAAACCAGAAAACAGCAGAAGACATTCCATTCGTGTGAGATATGCAACGTAGGTCTTGTGTACGCCCGTTTCAAAGAATATCGCACACGTCTCCTTTTTGAAACATTGCTCCATTTTCGTTGTTTTCATGCTGGTTTTTTATGAGAGATTTTAAATAATTTTTAGTTTTATTAACGCGTTGTGTGAAATAAAATCTGATTGTTTGGATATTTTTTTTTTCATTTATAGCTGTGGTAAGTGAAAAGTTTTATTATTCTCGAATTTATTTTATAAAATTTGAAAGGAAAATATGATAAAGTGTTAAAATTAATTCTTATAACTACCTGAGTGCTCTTCTCATAATGTACCAAAAATTGGAACAAATGGACAACAAATTTAATTTATGTGAATTTTTTTCCAAAGTTAGGCTTAGCAGCATGAATTAATTGCCTGTCCCCAAAGGACAGTGCATCTTGTTAGCGCACCGTCCAGAGAGAACAGTTCGGTGACTGAGGCACCCGTCTCGAAAGGGTTAAAAGTAAATACATATTAAGTAAAAATAATATAAAAAATAGTTTTCCTTTGCATATCATAGCAATGAATACATTCAAAGTACTTTTAAAATTAATGAGATATATACAAAATAAAAAATATGGTGATTTACAGAAAAATTTCTACATTTCTATGAATTTTACAAATTTAATGAATTAAAGATCCTTTGTAATTGACTTGACATTATATTTTAACCGTAAATAAGTGAAAAATAAGCTAAATAGCACAAGGTAAATATTAAGAAGTGGTTAAGTCTTAAATATGCATAAAAACAGAATTTAAAAAAATTTACTAAACATTTATTTTTATCTACACAGAATAATATAAATACTCGAGTAGAAGCTACTATGTATTACAAAAAACAAAAACAAAAACAAAAAAAAAAAAACCGAACTTTGTAGCATTCATGCATTCAACTTTCTTAATAGCAACCCTGCAAGGTACTCAGATACTTTTAGAACAAAGAAATAAAACATACTACCACTGCAAAGAAAGGCCCTTGTAACCTTAAATTACACAGAACAAACACATATTCAAAGAATAAAAATAGATACAGATAATAACTTTTGTCTTTATGTCACTATAAATACATTGTGGTTTCCTATTCCCCCTGGCTGGAATTTGTATTCCAGACCAGGTCCATATTGTTTTAGCCAAGTACCACTTCAATTTTGACTGAGCAACCCATAGGCAGCATTTGGGGAGAATGTACCCCCTCTGACCTCATAGAGGGACTTTCCGGTCTTAACGGATTCAACATACCCATATCCGACATAGACATAGATGTATTTAGTGGCACTTGCCAGGATTCGATCAATGTACCCTCCACACTGAAAGCCGACGTGCTACCACTAGGCTACCTTGAGTCCTACTATAAATGTGAATGAGGCATGAAAGGATTATAGTTGTATGGATGATAATTTAAATCATTTAGAGTAAAAATATTTATTCAACTTTACTGTGAACTTACAAATCATAAATTAACAAATTTATATAACTTTACATCTTATTAACAAAATAATTTAGCTAAGTAGTTAATTTGGAAAAAAATATCAAATTACATAAATTCAATTGCTCAACTATATAATTATAATTTTCTAAACATCCATCACTATGTAATCATATCTCCTCTCTAGGGCAGGGGTCGGCAACCTGCGGCTCGCGAGCCACATGCGGCTCTCCAGTTCCATACGAAAAAATTAATAATTTACTGTCTAAACCCTTAAAAAATAAGAATATATTTTTAAGTACCTAATTTCTCAATAGCTTCTACTTTCATAATCGTTAATTACAAATCGCTCCGCTTAACATGACCGTAATGAGATAAATTTGAACTATTGTTTTGTTCTTAGAGATGAGACTCTGTGACCAGGTAAGATAGAACTGCTAAAATGTCTTCAAATGTAACACATATGCAAGTGGAAGACATTCAACTGGCTTCTGCCTTTTCACTTGCTATGAGTCTTGCAACATAAAAGACACAGCACAAGTTACCCTTTTCGTCAGGTATATGTCGTCCCAAGGTCCAAAAGAATAACTGCTAGGATTGCAACTGCTCTCAGGGCAAACTCGTGGAGAAGATATAGCAAATGCTGTGCAAAAATGGCTGGAAGACAATGGAATCAATATGAATAAAATTGTTTCTATAGCAACTGATGGAGCCAGAAGTATGACAGGAATACATAGAGGGGTAACATTAATTCTTTAAAAAAAAAATAAATAAAAATAATAAACCACGAAATTCTAATGTTTCACTGTATAATTCACCAAGAAGCGCTTTGTGCCCAAACATTTCTGGCCGAAATAGTTGAGGTCATGAACTTGGTAACTAAGATTAACAGCATCTTGGCAAAAGCACTCTACCATCGCCAGTTTAAAGATTCCCTTGAAGAAATACATAGCCAGGTTTCTGACCTACTTCTGCACAATAAAGTGCGATGGCTTTCCAGAGGTAATGTATTGCAACGTTTTGCTTTGTGCTTGAGTGAAATAAAAACATTCCTCAATGAATAAAGCACTGACCATCCCGAATTTGAAGAAGACAAATGGCTGCAAAAATTCAACTTCATGGTAGATACCACAATGAAACTAAATCTGAAACTGCAAGGAAAGGGCAACCCAGCCTACGCCTTGCTTGAAGAAGTAGTTTGTTTCGAAAAAAAAAATGACTTCTTTTTGTTGAAGACACGGACAGCGGTAAATAACTTCATTTTAAAAATCTGAAGCAATATCGCGATGAGACCAATGCAACTATTGACACGAATTACTCCAGCATAGCTTTAAAAAACACGAAGGATAGATTCGCTGAGAGAATTGAGCAATTCAAAACAAACAAAAGTACTCTCGCGTTCATAGTAAATCCTCTCAACACAAATGAGATCAACATTGAGCCATTTGGAATTGATGCTGGATCGCTTCAAATGCAATTGCTAGATTTGAAAACCAAAGACTTGTGGAAAGTTCTTTTTTGTGAAGAGTTGGAGGTCCAGAAATGCATGCACATCATGCAGCACAAGTGCTCTAAAAGAAATTCTGCGAGTTGAGGCCCTCATGGAATAGTCTTCCAGAATGCTACAGTGAGGTGAAGAAGTTGGCATATGGATTGCTGACGATCTTTGGGTCGACATATTTGTGCGAGCAAGCGTTCTCTTGCATGAATATAATAAAAAGTAAAGTTAGAAGTCAACTAACAAATAAAAATCTAGAGTCGTGCTTGAAACTTAAAACAACAATAAGCCCATTTAATCAAACTTTCAAAAGGCACGCAAAGCCAATGCTCCCATTGATGTAACTATCTATATTTGTGTTTTTATATGAATAAATATTATTCCGTATTTAAAGCTGTTTATTTTAAATCAAAAATCAAATATATATAAGCAAATACTATAATATTGAAACGAAAATATTTAGTGGCTCTTTAAAAACTGGGAAATTTTGTAAATTGTAACTTTTGGCTCTTCAATTCAATAGGTTGCCGACCCCTGCTCTAGGGAATAACCTTATCTCATTTTATCACTTCTATACATATTTGCACAATCTTTTTTAAGGACCAATATAAAATATATTCTTTTCAAAATAAATTTTAATTTCATAGATGCTACTATGAGTTACTGTAATGCATTAGACAATGTTTTGGATACAAGCATGTTAAATATATTTAAAGTCCAAGTAGATATTACATTTACATAAAAGGTTGTTAACAACAACAAACAAATATATACATACATATAACTTTTTGGCGTAACGAGAATATTTCACTTTCACAGAAGCAACACTAGATGTACTGGAATTGGTATCAGATGCACTATCAGAATCATAAACACTGCCTTCATCCTAAAATATTCATACAAGAATAAATTTTTAAAGAAAGTTAACTTCAAGAACAAAAACATTTTGATAACAAAATTTAATAAAAATTTCTTTTAATCATTTGTCTAAATAGAACTTACGACATTACAAGGTTAATTTAAAAAACAAAATAAAAAATATATAAGTAGACAAAGCTGAAATTTTAACTCTAATCTTACAGTAATATTTAATTGTAAAAACTGGAATAGCATAATAAATAAAAGAAATAAAGTATTGTGGTATATATGGATAGCTCATAGAATTACTGTGTTCCACATTATAAAATTTGTTGGGCTAACAAGAGGCTTATTAAATAAATGAAAGGTGTAAAGATGAACACTTCCCAGTACCTGATAAATTACACATGAAAATTTCAAAAGGCCATCCAATAATGATTAGGAGTAATATAGATAAAACAATAACTAATACATAAAATACATGATTGTATTTTGTAAAAATACCTTTTATATTGAACAGAATTTAATGTTAGCAAACTATATAAGTTTAGCTTTAATTATCTATTATAAATATCAGCCTAAATTAAAAATATTCTTAAATTTATAGTGTTACAGGCAGACTTATTAAGTAAAAAGGTGTTCACTGTGCCCTTATAAATTATACCTCCTAAACACACACTGTTCATTTTAAAATCCTTGCCAATTTTAACATGCTCTTTCTAAGAGTTTTTTACAATTTTAAATTCCATTCCTATCTTAATGTTCTCTATAAAAACTATAGTGATCAATTAAAGCTTGATATGTATTTTGTAATCACTACTACATCCTTCTAGGTGTAAACATTAACTAATGCCAACTTTAATAATGGTGAAACCGGATTTAGATATATCTTTTAAAGAGTTTATAAAACATATATTTAAAGTAGACTTATGAATATTTAAGTAAAATTTCAGGATTATTTTATTTCATGAAAACATTTTTAACAGTAAAAATCAAAAAAACCTTTAGTTAAATAAAATTAGATGTAAAGAAAGGATTTATTACACACACACACAAGTATAACAGATATGTACCATATACAAATGGTCAATTTGAACTGTGGAATTCAATTTTTTTAACAAAATGTCGCTATGACATGACTTTGAGGGCAAAATAAACATTTAAGGGTCTTTTCTATAAATACCCTGCCCTAAATTTCATTGAGACTGAAAAGGAAATAATCTCTTCATTTGTAGGTATATTATAAAAAGACAAAAGAAAAAAACAGGCAAAAGTTCAAAATATGCGAATTATTATACTTTTATACCTTTAATTTTGAGATAATTATAACACAGAAGAAAGAAAATCTGATTCATATTTACCGAAGTTGCACCACTAGTTGATGATAGCTCTGAATTTCTTCGTTTACGTTTTGATAACAGCTTGTCTCCATATAACACTTTTATGTCTCTAGAATTGGAATGGTAAAAGCATGAACTATCTGTCATTGGATTTGAGTAATATTTTTTCTTTTAAAGAAATTTTCATGGAAACTATCAATATTTTAGAAAAATTTGAATGCTTGAAAGATAATGCAACTGAAAACCAAGATTTGAAGCATGGGGAAAAAAAAAAGAAATTATCACAAACTTTAAAGTTTGAATAATTTTCAGTGAAATGAAGGCAAAAAAACAATAAACTTTAAATTGTTGTCAATGTTCTTTATGTAGGCATCACTGCACAGTACTACCTGTAGTGTGCATTGTTACTTAAACAGCCCAGTACCATTTAATATGATCAACGATATTATCTTTGCTATCTCTGATGCCATACCTGAGGTCCCGACTTTATTATACACTGATGACCTTGTTTTATGATCTATGTGCTCTGATGCTGATAGAAAGTACTTTGAATGTAGCACTGGAGACCTTGGCAAACAGGACCTAACAAAAGGAATTTGTAGATAACTGTGACAAAACTAATTTTGTGCTCCAATTACCAAAAAATACTATATAAATTTAGTTTATAATCCTCATTCCTTACAGTGTACCAGAATGAAACCTATTTGGGAATTACTCTGGATATAAAATTAAAGTAACCTAAACAAGAGAAAAAAAATGGTTGAAAATGTGGTAGGACATTTAAATCTATTGAAGAGAATTGCTGGTATAAAGTGGGGAGCATCTCAGGATGTCCTCATTACCACGTTTGATTATATATACACTTTGTTTTTGACTACAGAGAAGAATTAATTATTTCTGATAGGGCTCAAAACAAAGCTTGACATTAGTAAAAATTCTGCATTAAAACTCATCACTGATGCTCCATTCTCAACTCCCATTACTGCTATGTACTAATAACCCCATTAACTGCTCACAAGCATCGAAGGCCTTTCTGATCTCCATTTATGTGTGTCGCCGTCCCTTGGAGAAGGAATATTTTGTAAGAAAAACTAATGTGGGGAGAGTAGAGAGAGGATTTGGGGTGTTTTCCTTCTCTAAACTCCCCTAGATCGATTAATATATATTTACAGTAAACATGAAAAGTTTCATCATTTGCAATAGTATATATGGTCACAGTTTCTCCTCCCCAGGCCCAAATCCTGGCTGTGCCACTGGCATAATACATATTTTTGTCTATGTAATTTCTGTGGTAAGACATAAATATATACTGTGCTAATGTCATTGCATTTTCTGTGATAATACTTGAAGTAGTAACATGTTTGATATATATGTTAGATACACACAATTTAACTAAAGCATCCAGATACATTTCTCTCCATTAATCACCTGACATAAGGAATGGATATTAAATGAACTACTGAAATTATTACAATCTACAGGTTGGCAGCAAGATTTACAAAAATATTCTTGTAGTGGTAATTATTATCATTTACTTTTCTACATCAACAGATATCTGTCCTGTAAATAATGCAAGGCATTGATGATAGCTACGAAACTTATCATACAGGTGCTTAGTCGAGTCAAGATTATATTAGTCAAGATCCTCAGTTTATTATTTCCTATAATTCATATTGTAGCACATTGATTTAGGTAGCAATCAAATCAACCAAAGCTACAGCCAAGTAAATTAAAAAAGTACAAATTTATTTACAATTCAGCTGGAGAAAAAATGAAGAGGTGATACACATTAAGTAACAGGTTGCAGGGTTACAGGATCAAATCAATGATCTCCTCTGAAAGTCACTGAATCTGTTGAGATAAGATCTCAGACGAATTCGCTAAAACATAACGGTATCAAGTCTGGCTGGCCTTCGATTATTGTTTCCTGCAGAGCAGGTGACTGCAAGTAAGGAACTACAATCTGGATGATCAGGACAGATAATCTTGCTGTGAGATATCTTCCAATAAACCAAGCTTCCTAATTGAAGCTTAAATTTCTCTTCTCGAGAAAAAAACCACCGACTTAACAAATCTGTGTTATAGCTTTCACGGCCCGGGATGGCCCGAGTTGATATCTCAGCTCGAGAGAAGATAGCTAACTGCCTCTATCAAAAAAGTTCATCTCTGATCTTCGAACTTAGCACTACCATCCAGAGAATTTGTATATCTTTCTCGTTGGCTCTTTAACAGTGATGTCATTTTTCTGGATCCTTATTTGCTGGAGCTTCAGCATCCGGAGGTCTGAGATTTCCATCTCTGCCTCCCGAGGCTCTGCTAGCATCATCAATTTTGGTGTGGTATGAATTCTTATTCACCTGTAATGTCAACTCCCCGCCAGGCCAGCGGCACTCCAATTCTGTCTTTTCTTCTCAGTGCATCCCCTAGCAGCTGCCTGCACAAAGGGGTGACTGCCCTCAAGTCATTAACAGCATAAGCATTCGTCTACTCGGCTGGGAGGATTTTAATTATTGTGCGAAATAATTTAATTCGTCACAATACACAGGCTTACTTGGATCGATGCATTATTACAATAATACAAGAAAAGAGCTTCACTGAACTGCAGCTTTAAGTTGAAATCACACGTTTCAATGTAATGATCATCACAAAAGCAAAAGAATCATTTTCCATTGACAACATTTTTTTTAAATTCTTTTTAAATTACCATTATTTTTTAAAATTACCATATTTTTCTAGACTATAAGACACACCCTTTCACTTAAAAAATCAACTTAAAAGTGGGGTGCAGCTGGTTTGTGGTTCGAAAGTAACATTAAAATAAAATGAGTATTTTATACATATTAATTATATTTATTATAAATATTTTTTATCTTTAAATTTAAAATATCTACATTCCTAACAAAATATTCTTTTCTAAAAATCCTCCCATGAATTTGAGGTGCAACTTATGGTCCAAAAAATTCAGTAGTTTGAAGAGTTTCTAAGGTACTATAGGATATTAGATCAAATAAAAATAAACTATATATAGATTAAAAATGAATATTTTCCTCTGAATCAAATAATGTATAAACTATATATAGATTAAAAATGAATATTTTCTTCTGAATACTGTAACTATAAAATATTTACTACTTAACATGGGCTTAATATGCAACTTAAAAGGGGAATACTACAAGCTGAATTATTACTACAATAGTATCTACACAGAGAATTAAAGTAAACCAACAGGTTAAAAAAAAAATAAAATTGCAGCCATTTAACAAAATCAATTCTAACTTTATCAGCAAGATTTTAACTTCTACCATGATGAACTACCATGAAACTTACAAACTTCAGGGAAACAGATATGATTTTATTTTAGAACATACCTTTTTGATGGCACAGGATGTAAATGTGGTGTACCATCTTCAGCCTGATAGTCAGTCCGGAAAGCTATTTCACATTTCTGAAGATATTTTGACCAGATATGAAGAACAGTCTCCTGTTTAAATTGAATTGTGACATTAAAGAATAGGTAAAAATCAGCTAAAGGATAAACACAAATAAGCAAATATATAACACATGTAATGACCAATTTCAACCAATATCCTAATTATCTTAATGAAATTATTCACTCAAGCAGTCAAGGAGTTTTTTCAGAAAATGATTCTTCCCTGAGAATTCCCTGTTCTGTAGCCACCCTGTATACAGAATACTACTTCAAAACAAAAACTCACTTGTAGTGCTCTGAGTAAAACACTATTTTCAATTTTTGGTGATGTTAATGAAAAAAGGTAAAACATTCACTATTAAGAAAAAAAAATCTAAATTAAATAATAAAATGCAAAAATGTTATAATCAAATGAATCAGTTTTTTCATAATTTTTTTAAATATAAAATATTCCAATTTTTACAAGAAAAAAAAATGGTATTAAGAATATATAACAGGAAATCAATGCAAGTACATAAAAATGTTTTTGGTATATTTCTCAGGTACCAAACACAAAATCTTTCCAAAATCAAGGGGGAAAAAAGAATATTTTTTGTAAAGAAGGAAGTCAAAATAATAAATCTGAATTTAATACACATGCTTTAAATAAAAAATAAAAACTTTTTTGGTACAGTGGGAATAAAATAAAACTATATACAGTAAATAAGTATTTGTTTATGAATCCTTACAACAAATATCCATTTCGGCAAAATTACAGATATGTTCAGAAAAAGTCATTGCAAACATAGTGTATCTAGGTAATAAAGTAAACTTAAATTAATGCTTAACAGAGGATACTGAAGGGATTTCACAAGAACTAATACATTAAAAATTGATAAATCTGACTGTGCTGAACTAAGTGAGTGTTAATGAAGAGATGGTTATGAAACATATATAATATAAAAACAAAGAGTGACAAGAACTTCAGTTTGATGAATGAAATAAAAGCTGAATATCAAAAGAGCATTTACTAGTTCTGAAAAATAAGTACCTGAGCCCCCAAAGAAATCTTTAAAAACTGCAATTCATAATGTATAAAGGTGTAAGATTTTTAGATTTCTAAATGTAAAAGCTGATTATTCAGTTTGAAGGAGTGAATTAAACATCAAATACATCTATCAGCTGATCATTTTGCAAAAAGAGAGATAGTATATTTAAAAATACATACTTCTAACTTAGGAGAAGCTCCAAGCTTAATCAAAGAGGAGACTTGCCTATAGATTATGTGATTGAAGCACTCAGCTGAAATCCAGTTTCTATATTCTTGTCTTCGACCTTTAGCTTTTTTCTTCTCAGAGGGTGAATTTACACGACTTCTATTAGAAGCATTATCATCATCATCATCATTTATTAGTGTTTCAATTTCCTAAAATTTAAAGCAAATTCAGAAAAGCATGTATGTTAATGTATGCAAACATAAATATAACAAAAATACTGCCCACATAACATAGTAGTTAACATTCTGAACTGTCACACAATTGTTTCTGTGTTGCCACCCTCATAGGGAGCAATGCTGGCTAACCTATATGGTGCTCCCATAATAAAGTAGCCAACAAAACTTTAAGGATCTTGATGGGACAAAGTTAAAGAAGTACCTACCATCAGAGACAAATGCCTGCCACATTGGAAAAAAAAAAAAAAGTAATGAATCAATAACAGCCGAACATGCACAAACTATTCATATAACTATTACTTCTATAAGCTGAAAGTATAGTTAAATATGATGTCCAAGTTCTAAAAGACACTTTGTTTTACCTACATGTTAATGATATTATAAAGAGAAAAATAAAAAGTCAAAGGGTCTCATTAAATGTATCAATACAAAATAAACTAATCTAGTATGATTTTAAATAGAAGGAAACTTTGCTCTTTTAAACTTAAGTGTTAAAATAAGTAAATCTAATACATTTTATGCCCATAGAAAAAGTGAAACAGTACACTTAAATTCATTAACTTAGTCAATTGGCAGATCACAGGATGAAATGATTTTTTATTTTTATTTTTTTTAAAACGGAGGCATTTGTCAACAAATATTCACCTATACTACGCCACAGTTTACTGTCCATTTTATTACGGGGGCACCATATAGGCAGACAGCATTACCCCCTATGAAGGGACAACACAAACGAAGGCATTTTTCATGGCGCGACACTGTGATTCGATCCGAGCACCCTCAGCACCGAAAACCAGCATGCTGTACCACAGGGCCACCACAAGCCCATGAAATGAATATTAAAGAAGTAATATTGTAATAACATATTGATTTTAAAAACAAATTGCCCATAATGTTAAAAAATCCAGTTTTTCTCTAGTGTTTTAGAAAGATTTCATTCACCTTTAACTCTTTTATAATGCCTGCTAATTTTTCCATTCTATTGCAATTTTTATTATGTCAACTCACAAAAGTATAAACACAGTAAGATGTTTCACCATTTATAAAAGAACAGTCATAAGAAAGCAAACAACAAAAAAACCCATAAATAATTTACCAAGACTTTTCTAAATTTTTAAAATTTAATATACAGATAACCATCACTAACTTAAAATGTTTCAACTTGAGAAATTCTGATTTTGCATTATTCTGAAAGATATACTCATTCAGCAAGAAATGAACTTTGAATTACAAACTGTCATCCTTTCTTGGTTTAAAGATATATAATATCCTACTGTATGGCATTAATATTTTTTTAATCCTGGACTATATATAATCAGTTATTTGGGGCATTACCATTTTTTTTGGATGGGGGGGGGGGAAAGGAGACATGCATATTTTTTAAATACAACCCCACTATAAATTCAGGATCACATGTGCTTCAAACAGAATATTAAAAGCTTTTATTACATAATAACAAATAGTAGTTCTTATTTAACATTCTACAAATTTAACATTCCATGTCAAATCAACAAACTGATTTTACTTCACCATTTTAGATTTGAATGAAATTTGGTGCACAGTTACTTTTCATATAGATTAAGAAAAATACCAAATTTTATCGAAAAATATCAACCCGTTTTGAAAATGTACCCCTGTGAATCTTAAAAAAATCAGTCAAAATAACTTGACAGATCAATTTTCAAAATGACCTAGAAGCTTACCTAATTAAGCTAGAGAGCTAAGAAAAATTTATTTTAATAAAATTTAAAATTTGAATTTTTCAAAATGTACCACTTCAAAAATTTTCAAAATTTTTTGAATAATACTTTATATAGTGCTGAAATGATTGTATAAGTTTGAAAGTAGGATCTGTATGGGTTCATGTTAAAATATTGCATTGAATACAACATTCCTGATTTGAAAACATGAAATTACTTAATACAATGTTTTAAAGCCTAGAAAATTAGAAAATAAAATTATTTAAGCTGTGAAAGTAATCATATTTGTTTTGTATAATATCAAATACATTAGTGCATGTTTTTATTGCTTGAAGTGTATGCAGTACCTATCAAAATATAAAATTGCTGATTGAAAATACTAAACTTGATGCACTAACTGATGGTAAATTAAAAACATATAACATTGTTTTGCTAAAATATTATGTAATCCTGTAAAAATTTGAGAATTTTTTGAATAATACTTTATATAGTACTGAAATTATTGTATTCAAGTTTGAAAATGGGATCTGTATGGGTTCATGTTAAACTATTGCATCGAATACAGCATTCCTGATTAGAAAACATGAAATTACTTCATTCTACAATTAATTACATTGGTTTTGTATAGATATCAAATAATTAATTACCAGATCATATATTTATTGCATGAAGTTCTTGTACATTTCATTTATTTGTAAAACTTCATTTTCTGACAATCTGTATACTCTCCCTGTTGGAGTTATAGGGTTTACTAAAGATAAGATTTGAATGATAGAAACCCACAGTATATCTGGCCTACTTGGGTAAGAAAAAGAAGGTGAATGTCCTGCTGGATGTAGAAAAGACACCTTTACTTCATCATCTGTTTCATTTTTTGCCAACACATATGCAAGCCACCAGTTATGTTCATATATAACACACACATAACCTTTTACTTCTGAAAGTTGAAGTCTGTCTTCCGATAGGCATACTTTTTCAATAACTGATTCAGATGCATGAGAAAATGTCGACTTTAACTTTTTATGTACTTGAAGCTACGGGGATAAATCCATGTAATTTCTGAGTACCTTTAATAGTAATGGATTTACTGTGATAATTTAGTAGAAAATTTTCTGTATGGATGTATTCGTCTTGATTGACGTATAAAAAATTGACTGATGGAATATTTTCTACAGCCCACTGGTACAATTGTATTGGTGTCATAATTTGGTTTTCATATGGGCGCTGTAAGCTTGCCCTAGCTGCTAACCTCTTTTCTGTGCCACCAACACCATCACACGGTCCTTTACCATGTGCAGTGACAGAAAAGTGCCACTCAGCTTCTACATTAAAATTGTTTTTATGGAAACACAAGTTTGTAAAATTCTTGTTTTTATATTGGCAGCTGAACCATGGGAATAGTAAAAGATCCTTTTAATCCTTTCAAACTTCGTTTTCAAAAAATCAATCATGCAATACATTGCTACTGTGTTATGTTCTAAGCATTCAGATATTACAACTAAACTCACATGCTTAATCTTTCCTTCACCTTTAAAATAAATTACAAAAGGGTGGACAGTGGCTTGTTCACTGGTTCAGTGATAGCTTTGGACCTCATCTTGTAAAATAAACATGTAGTTCTCAGGAAAGTCGCACGTTACAACATATTCCGCACATGTCAAATTGTTCTTGATTTCATTAATAAATGAAGATTGGCAATAAAATCATGCCGAGCAAGAACAGGAAGCTTTTCACAAAACAGATCAATGAATTCTGTTGTGAATTTCTCTAGAGTTTCTAAATTACACTGATCAACAGAAATCCATTGTCGAAAAGTTACCTTTTCAAACATGTTCTCATTTTCTAACATGTCTTTAATTTCTCCACTTCCAGGACAAGATGAACATTCTCCCAAGTAACAAGCTACTGAAGCAGGATTACATAATATTTAAGCAAGGCAATGTTTATATGTTTTTAATTTACCATTTGTTAGTGCATCAAGTTTAATATTTTCAATCAGCAATTTTATATTTTGATGGGTAGTGCATACACTTCAAGAAATAAAAACATGAACTAATGTATTTGACATTATACAAAACAAATATGGATTACTTTCACTTCTTAAATAAATTTTTTTCTTCTAATTTTCTAGGCTTTAAAAACATTTCGTATTAAGTAATTTTGTGTTTTCAAATCAGGAATATTGTATTCAATGCAATATTTTAACATGAACCCATACAGATCCCACTTTCAAACTTATACAATCATTTCAGTATTATATAAAGTATCTATATATATAAAACGCATAGGTATGCAGTACAAAAATCGGTGATATTTCAATACTCCGAATGACAACGACTGCAACTACCAGATGTAAACATTAGCAGCCATTTGCAACTGCGTGTCAACATGGATTTACGCACTGAAATCAGGAATGCTCAAAAGCGAGCTGCACGATCAAGTGAAAATTGGGAAGTCTCAAGACAGAAAGCAAAGGAGAAATAATTCATTAAGGGAGAGGCATGAAAAATGAGCATTAGTGATCATGAGGTTAGGCTTAACTGTCGCTGGTACAGCAACCAAGAGCCAGTAATAGTTAATTTTGTACACTTTTTTCAGTACTTGCTGAATTTTTACTCCATTTTATAAGTGAAGAAATTTTCCCAACAATTTATTATTTGATATGATTAAGTATAGATATCTGAATTGTGAACAATAGTACATACAGAGTGTGATGTAATCCACACTATATTTTAGTACTTGCTGAATTTTTACTCCATTTTTTAAGTGAAAAAATTTTTCCCCAACAATTTCTTATTTAATGTAAAGATAAAGTGTAGATATCTTAATTTTGAAAAATAGTACATAGAGAAGGATGTTATTTTTAAAACCATTGGTGTTGGGTTTCTCAGTCTTATCTTGAACTATGTTCTGAAGTAATGAAAATTCCCATTTTTTAATCATGATGTTTTAGAATCAGCTTTATAAAGAATACCCCTTAACATATATATATGATGACAGGTAATGGTAGCATTCCTTACATAGGTTACTTTCAGTTGAGTTGTTTTGAAAAAGAAAATATAAAACTAAAAGCGACCGTGCTGGTCGCGCAGCGACTATTTATTAAAAAAAATTTTGAAGTGGTGCATTTTGAAAGATTCAAATTTTAAATTTAAATTAAAAATTTATTAAAATAAATTTTTCTAAGCCCTAATTGTGTTATATATCATTGAAAAGGTCTTGAAAATTGCTTTAAAATGCCACCAATCTTGGCTCTCTAGCTTAATTAGGAAAGCTTCTAGGTCATTTTGAAAATTGGTCTGACAAGAGTTTTTGACTGATTTTTTTAACATTCACAGGGGTACAATTTCAAAATGGGTTGATATTTTTCGATAAAATTTGGTATTTTTCTTAAACTATATGAAAAGTAACTGTGTGTCAAATTTCATCAAAATCTGTGAGGGGCAGGTAAATTTTTGTTGAAAATTGTGTTAATTTGACACGGAATGACCCAAAACAATAAATATAAAGATTACAGTAAACAAACATCGACCCAAATTTAGGAAAATTTGCAGATAGCAATTCATATGTGTGTGTATACATATATGTAACATGGTGAGCCCCAAAAAGACGACCGATGAAATCAAGGACCCACCATATCACAACGCATACTTAGAAGAATTAAAGATGAGGGCAGGAACTTAGACATTAGCAGTTGAGCTTTGTTAAGATATTTATTGGCAGAGGCATATCTCCTCGGGGCGAGACAACAGTAGAAAAATTATTACATGTTTTTCAGGCAACAGAAATCCGAGAGTGCACACCTCTACATGACGTAGGATCTTATATAGAATTTTTGAGGTCACCTGTCATGTGATCGGGAAAAGGAATACTAATTGGTTAGCTCTGACTCTCGTGTATTATATGCACACAAAAATATATTTTTTAAAGGGACGCTATGTATGTGCTTTGTTTTTAGAATCAGAAACAAAATTACCTCAAATACCCAAGACTATTTAGAATTTGAATTGGGCATAGGGGTTTTTATATGTTATATATATATATATATATATAATATATATGTTATATATATATATATAATATATATGTTATATATATATATATAATATATATATGCTCACACCTCTCATTTTTGCATAGAAAAGAAAGGTACTGAATCATGCATTTGTGAACCTATATATTACAGATGCTGTTAACAATATTTTTAATATGTTCTATTGTGAAACCAAAATTAAACAATTAATAATACAATGCTACCAGAAGCTTCTTGAAAAGGTAACTGAAATATGATTACTATAGACAAAAAGTAAAATTACAGCTTTTACCTTTTAGTTAAAATAGTTTCAGGATAATTAAGTTAAAAAAAATTTGTTGCTATTTTTCATTACAATATAGTCCATTTCTATGGAATCATGAAAGGCTCCAGTATTTAGCACTCAGCCATCCATAAAAGCCAAATATTTAGCAGTGTCTCTAAATTCAAAATTGTTCCACTCTGACTCAATTACATTTTGATAAGGATACAAATAAGATGTCTTTACAAATTAAGCTTAATTTTCATTCCAGTCACATTTTTTTTTCATTTAGATCATCTGGAATTAACAAGATAAAATAGGAGTCCAGTATAAAACCTACACCTGACTTTTCAGAACTCCTTAAAAACAATTACAATCATGCTCCAGTTGGCAAGATATTTAAAATTACAATAAACTAGGTTTTAATTAATTAAAAAAAACACATTTTCTACAGTGAACAAAAAGGAAAAGGAAGGTAGGTACAAAATAAGCATGATTTAAAAGATGTGAAATATCATTAAATGTGTTACAATAGGAGTAATATAAACTATTCACAACATAATAAAGAATCCTTTAACAACATAAAAGCATTTAATAATTCATTCGTAAAAAATGTATCAATAGGACTCACCTCAATTTGAGAATTACATTCAGTACAATAAGTATTACCAGAAGTCTTGCAAAAAGTGCTTGAGCCACATATCTTACAATTCATACTGCAATTTTATTCCTAAAATATAAAGAAAAACAAATTATTGCTTTCCCTTCTTTATTTGAAAACTTGATCAACTAAGCAGCAGTTGAAAACAGGCAAGGTTATCCAATATGGTACTGATATCTTGCATATCTTTGTAGTCTACAAAAACATTTTATGATCTTCAATTAGTAAGTACTCCATTGTAGAGAACAACTAAAAATAGTTTGTAAAATGCTTAAAGTTAAATTCATGGGTGCCTAGAAGTTAGTTTCGTACAAGAGGTACACAGACTTCTTTGTCACTCTTCTTAATTTCATATTATTATGGTGCCCTTGCAAATCCACAGGTAGGGGCAGGATAGGTTCAAATGCTACCGAGTGGCTGTAAAATTGATAAAACAAAAGGGTAATTCAATGAAGTGTTTATTAGCCTCAACAGGTAAACAATTCTGGTTGCACTTTCATTAAGAGGGATATAAAGTAGAATGACCCAAATCAAACGGCCTTGAATACATTCTTAAAATAAAATATTTTTTAACTGAGGGCAGGAGTATAGGAATTAGGGAAAGGTCCGCCATCTTGGATCTTTTCTGTGGCAATTTTGGAGATTTAACTGTGCTTGGCAGAGTAGAAAATTTTTCTCGCCAATGTGATTAGCGGTTTTCAAAATGTTGGATCAACAATTTTTTTTGCCTTTTTTAATAAAAAACACCTTTTTAAATTATGAAACTTAGAAAAAATTTTGAAAAAATCCCTCAAATATTGGACTTAGAAAATTTTTGTGCATTTTAAGTTAAAGACTGATTTGTACAGTTTTGAAGGGGTTTTACTATGTTTTTTTTTAATATTAAAGATTCAGAGTATTTTTGAACATAATGTAAAAGTTCTGCATTCAACATTTTTATTTCTTGTGTTATGATCATATAAGTCTTTGGGCATATTTTGTGTGACACTAATGTACGCTTTTTTTATTTAGTAAATTTTTTAAAATTAGGCATTTAATGTACTTTCTTGTGAAGACATGAAAAGATTGCATTTTTCATTTGTATTGTATATAACAATACTACTGAACTTCTAGAATTCAATAACCTCAGAAGCCAGAATAACAATATATTTTTCTTGGGTATAAATTGAAGGTAAATATATAACACTGGAGATTTAAAAAGAAATACCTTTATAGTAATTTCATCATGAATTTGGTTCTCTCAACATGGTATAGATTCTAATGTTTACTTCACATGCTTTTGATATAGATGAGTCAAGAACATAAAACTTGACAGAAGCTATCTTAAGATTATGACTTTACATTTTTAATTTATTGTCATATGGTGAGTCACGTCTACATCAAATTTAGTATTATCATAAAATGAAAAAAGTTTTTCGAGGGGACTTTAAATGAAAAAAAAAATATACAGTGGCTCCCAAAAGTGTTTGTACACTTAAGATTTTCAATGAAATAGGGGTCTATCCATTAATTAAAATGAGTATTTCAGAATGGGTATTTAATAATAAGATCTATAATCTATTCTTAACAAAACTACTTGAAATATTTTGAAAACATAGTAAAACTTTATTTTTAAGAAACCAGTAATCAAAAAGTAACAAAAACTTTATCTCAGAAAAGTCATTGTACACTGAAATATTTTCGGATAAATTCATAATTAAAATTATCGTCTGGAGCTTTATTTTTATTTTTGAATTTTGGTGGCATTTAAATTATTGTTTGGCTTTAATTTTTGCTTGCTTACTCTGCAATATTCTATTTATTATTTAAAAATGGCTCGTAGTTGTAAAGAAACAAGAAACAGCACTTGAAAATTGATTGTTTTTCATCATAGTAGTGATAAATCAGTTGGGAATATTGCTAAATTACTTTATTTATCCCAATGTACTGTGCAGTAAGTGATAAAACGCTTTAAAGAAGAAAATCAGATTGAAAACAAGGTAAGAAAAGGTTGTCCGGCAAAGTTAACAAAACGTGATCAGAGATTTATAATTAGAAAATTTGTGAAAAATCCATATAGGAGTGCTGTAAAAGTTTCTGCAGAACTTAATGAAATATTTTCTACTTCAATTTCACCGGAAACTGTTTGTCAGACTCTCAGAGCAGCTGGATTACATGGGCATTCTGCCCGTAGAAAAATATTTTGTGAGTGAGAAAAACAGAGAGCTTAGGCTTTCCTTTGCACTATCAATGATAAATAAGCCCCAAACGTATTGGAATGATGTCTTATTTGCCGATGAAAGCAAGTTAAACACTTTTGGTTCCGATGGGCGTATAATTGTATGGAGAAGAAAAAATGAAGAACTTAAACCCAAGAACTTAGTAGGAACAGTTAAGCATAGCGGTGGAGGTGTCCTTGCGTAGGGGTACATGTCAGCATCAGGACTAGGTAATTTGGTATTTAATGATGGCATAATAATCATGCTGTTTATATAAATATTTTAAGCGACAATTTAAAATTATCAGCCCAAAATTTGGGTATTGGAAACAACTTTGCTTTTTATCAAGATAACGATCCTAAGCACATGGCTCTCAACGTTCACCTCTGGTGTCTATAATTGTCCACAAGTTTTGAAAACACCACCTCAATCACCAGATTTAAACCTAATAGAACATATCTGGAAAGAACTGGAGGTTCGAGTACGAAAACACGACACTCACAAATGAAAAGCAAACTAAAAACAATTATGTTGGAAGAATGGATGAACATCAATGCAGATATTACAAAAGAACTAGTGCAATCTATTCCAAGATGTTTAAAAGCTGTTGTGGATGCTAAAGGATATCCTACTAAATATTAATTTAATGAAAAATTAGAATATTTACTAATATGTAGAGATTTTTTACAAGTGTACGATGACTTTTGTGGGATAAAGTTTTTGTTACTTTTGATTATTGGTTTCTTAAAAATAAAGGTTTACTATGTTTTTAAAATATTTCATGTAGTTTAAGACACCCGTGTGGTGACCGGGTGTGAAAGAATAGTCCCAATGTAGCTCATGCATGTCGTAAAAGGTGACTAAAATGAGTACCCAGTGTTCGGGGGTATAGCTGGGCACCCTGCCCCTGGGGATTATATCAAGGGACTGGCCCTCCAGGTTGGGGGTTAAGCATGAGGCCGACTACCTCACCTTATAAAACCCGCCCAGTTTCGAAAGCTACACAAAGAAATTCTGGACGGACTCTAAGGAAACGACACGGAACGAATAGGAATAATGATAATTTTGACTATCGGACCAGAACTTGGAATATACGGTCAATGTTGTCACCTGGAAAAATGATAGAGGTGGCAGAACTAATTTATCTATACTAATAAAGGGACAAGTGGATGTCGAGAGATCACGTGTCCGTAACTCATCTGGGTGGGCCACTCCTCGAAAAAAAAATGGCCGACAAATATACAGGAAAATCGGTGTATTTTTTTTCTCATGAAAGTACATAAATGTTACATATTTGGAAAGAGCTTCAAAAACTGATAATTTTTTCTGCGTACACTTATTCTGTTAATTCAATAGTTTTAGAGATATTTTCATTCTAAAATCACTCACTGCTGAGAAACCAAATCATCTGGAGCAGTGGTGCTGCCATCTGTCGGCAGCGACGGGAATGAAAATTGAAAGGAATTAATTCACTTGAATTTAATACATTTGTAGGCTTTTTTTTTCTTTTGTGGGGCCCGACGTACATAAATATGTTACACGGATGGCTTGAGCGTAGCTAGGCAAAGCCCGAGCCCATCCGGGCGAAGCCCGGCTAGTTATAAAATAAAAATCGTTGCACTACAAGAAATTAGATGGAAAAATAGTGGTGTGATTAAGAAAAAAGAATTTAATCTCTACTACAGTGGACCTGAGAAACAAGGTCACAATGGTGTAGGATTTATAGTGAATAAAAAAACTTCCAGATCAGTTCTGGGCTTTATTCCAATCAATGAAAGAATATGTAAACTCGGAATCAAGGGACGTTTTTATAATATTACATTGATCAACATTTTTGCTCCTATAAATGACTCAGATGAGTTGATAAAGGAACAATTTTATGAAGAGGTTCAACTGGCGATTGACTCTACCAACAGAGGAGACTGCATTATCATACTCGGAGATATGAATGCTCAGATTGGCCAGGAAATTATTTTTAAAGATGCTATTGGAACACACAGTATGCACAAAGACACCATCGAAAATGGAGGACTTGTGATTCAGATGGCTACGATGAATAACCTGAAAGTCATGAGTACATACTTCCCTTATACGGCAATTCACAAGGGGACGTGGATTGTGCCAGCAATCAAATTAACCATGTTTTGATTTCAAAAAGATGGGCTACTTCAATTGAAGATGTTAGAGTTTTTAGAGGAGCTAATTGCGACTCAGATCATTTTTTGGTGGTTTCTAAGTTTCGACATAGAATATCCATGGTCAAAAGTTCTCTTGCCAGAAAAAACAGATTTTCGATAGAAAAATTGAATGACAATCACACAAAACAGGAATACAAGTCTAAAATTGAAGAAAGGATATCGAACTCAAACCTAAATGTAAATATTGATACAGAGTGGAATTTCCTAAAGGAAACTATTTTGGAAGCTGCTGATGCAGTACTGAAAAGGGATAGAAGACAAAATAAAGAATGGTTTGATGAGGAGTGTAAAAGGGTTATAGACGTGAAAAATATTGCTAGAGGAAAAATGCTTCAAAATTATAGCAGAGCAAATAAAGAGGACTACGAATATAAACAAAGTATTGAAAATAAGATAAGTAGAAAGAAAAAGGTGTTTCTAAATCATAAGATTGAAGAACTTACTAAAAATAACAGAAAAAACGAATCCAGAAAATTTTACAGAGAGACTAAAAGGCTGGTAAATGAGTTCCAACCGCATGTTTTTAACTGCATAGGAACTGATGGGAAAATCATTGCGGATTTACCAAGTGTTAGAGAGAGATGGAAGGATTATTTCCAGACGCTGCTCAAGTCAGACAATAGAACAATATGGAATAATAATTATGAAGATGCTAACCAGGAAGAAATTCCTGCGCCATCTTTTGAAGAGGTAAAACTAATTATTCAAAAAATGAAAAATAATAAAGCTCCGGGAAGGGACGAGATTAGTGTTGAATTTATAAAACATGCAAGAGCAAAACTGTGGCATAAAATTTACGAACTGATCACCCATATTTGGGAACAGGAGAAAATGCCAGCAGAATGGAATTTACGAATTATTGTCCCGATATATATAAAGGGTGACAAGATGGACTGTAGTAATTACAGGGGCATTACACTATTAAATGCCACCTACAAAATTTTACTTGCTTAATCTACAGGAAACTTATGCCAATAGCGGAACAAATTATAGGTGATTACCAATGTGGTTTTAGGTCTAACTGCTCTACCATCGACCAAATACATATAGTGAAAAATATCTTTGAGAAGTTCAATGAATATAATATTGATCTGTTTGCTTTATTTGTTGATTTCAAACAGGCATTTGATAAAGTGGATAGAGTCAAAATGATTGGAATTTTAGCTGAGCTAAAGATACCAATGAAATTAGTCAAACTAATCCAAATTACTCTGAAAGATTCTCAAGCTACCGTTTTAAATTAAAATGACTTCTTGGGGGGTTTTGATTTAAGTGCAGGTGTTCGACAGGGTGATGCATAATCACCCTTATTGTTTAACTTAGTTCTCGAACATGTCATTCGAAGGTTGGATCTTCCTGTAAAACCACACAAATCTGTGCATTTGCTAACGACATTGTAATTTTGAGCAGAAGCAGGCATGCATTAGTTGCAACGGCAAAAAAACTAATAGAATCAGCAAGTGCAGTTGGTCTCTCACTTAATGAAAATAAGACAAAATATATGGAGAAGACCAAATTCTCCAGTGACTACAGAGATTGTCTGATTGCTGATGACTATAAATTTGAAACAGTTAATAGTTTTACATATCTAGGGTCTATCATTAACGTTTCAAATACTACTTCAGAAGAGATTAATTTCAGAATCCTTAAAGGGAACAAATGCTATTTTTCATATCGACATCTTTTAAGAAATAAAACTAATCCCTAAAGTAATCAAATTAAAGATACAAAACAATTATCTGGCCTGTGGCAACATATGATTGTGAGACTTGGACCCTGACATTAAAAGATATTAATAAATTAAGAATATTTGAACGTAAAATTTTGAGGAAGATATATGGACCAATTCAGGTAAATAGTAATCTATGGAGAATAAGAACTAATAAGGAAATAGAAGCACTCATAAAATGCAAAGACATAGTAAAATTTATTAAAGCACAACAGATATCTTAGCTCGGCCACATCGAGAGAAACTGATAAGCGAGTGGCAAAATTCTTATACTGGAAGCCAATGTGCAACAGACCAAGGGGAAGACCAAAAAAAAGATGGTTAGATGATGTGTTGAATGACCTAAAATGTCTGAGGATAAACAACTGGAAGGGGAAGACTGGAGACAGAGTCGTCTGGAAAGGGACTGTGCGGCAGGCTAAGGCCCATCACGGGCTGTAATGTCAACTAAGAGAAGAGAAGAGAGTTTTATTAACACTCCATCGGGCCCGTTGATCTGACATATACACGTGTGTCAATATATCTGCTTTTGTTCCCTAAAACTTGTTTTTACGACCTTGACCTTATCAGTATCTGTCAATCTGACCACCTGCTCCTTTGGAATGCAGTAACGACCAGTTCCATGTAGGAGTATTTCCCGTTTTGATGATTGTTTGAAGTTTTGTATCTGTGAGATACACGTGCCCGATAACGTTTGTCTCTTGAAGCTTTACGGAAGTATCAAGATTCCATGTACGTTTTTGATTTATCTTTTTTCATGATGAGTGCTAAACGCTTTTTAGATTTGAATAATCAAAAAGACCTTGAGCTAGTTCATAGTATTCTATTTAGTGATGGAAATGAGGAATTATATGCTGAAGAATTTGATGAAAGTGATGATGACGAAGAAGATATGTTAGAAACATGTGAAAATGATTCTAATAGCAGTGAAAGTGATGATAATGACTGAGAACTTGATGATGATGCTAATAATGATGATTTTTATGTAAGAAAAGACAATAGTACCAAATGGGCAAAATGGATCGGAAGAAAAAATGTCAAAGGTAGTTCGCAGAATATCACAAAATTACCTGGAGTAATCGGAAGTGCGAAAGATATAAAATCTATATACGGCTCTTGGAACTGTTTTTTTTTTTTCCTGACGAAATATTCGAAATAATTGTGAAATGCACTAAATAATACATTTCTGCAGTTTCTAATCTATGTAGTAGAGAAAGAGATGCAAGACTAACAGATAATATTGAAATAAAAGCCTTTATCGGTTTACTTCTATTAGCTGGTGTTTTGTGAAAATTAAAAATTGTAAAAAAATTAAAAAGGTCCGGGTGTAAAAGCCTGGACCTAAAAAGAATAAAAATAGAAGATCTAAAGTAATATAAATTAACAGAAAACACATAAAACAAAGATGCAACTGACAGATACACCGCGCCCGATGACGTAAGTTTCGAGACGCGCCCGATGGAGTGTTAAGAATAGATTATAGATCTTATTAAATACCTATTCTGAAATATTTAGTTTAATTTAATAACGCAATAAAAAATTAAGAGTTTTTTACAAAGTAAAAATAATAATTCTAAAATAATATCTAATTGACAAACTTAATCACTACAATTTATTTGAAAATTTAATGTAAATATATTATATATTAATATAGTAAACTATTTATATATGTATAAATAAGCTATGTATAAGTATATTTAGCTTAAATAAATAAAAACTCTAAAAATGAAGTTAGAAAATCGTATAGTCACCAAGCCCGTGTTAATCCAACGAAGAATCCGTCGGTCAAGCAGCTAACCAGAGCAAAAAAAAATCTGAACTAACTTTTGACCTCCTGAACCGGCTAGCTTAATATTACAGCAACCCTTGTGACGTAGTTCGTCAAAGCGGGTTTTCCGAGCCCAGGGAACGAACCGCGCCACAAGGATTGGCGCGAAATCACCTTGGCGAGAAATCGGGTCAATAAGGAATCTTAGCCAAATATTCATTTTAATTAATGGATAGACCCCTATTTCATTGAAAATCGTAAGTGTACAAACACTTTTGGGAGCCACTGTATATAGGTATATGTGTGTGTGTATAAAAGAAAGTTTGGGCAATGGGATTTATTTTTTTTAATTAAAAGCATGCAAGAGGCTATTTACTACTGGGGGATGCCTAAAGTAAAATAAGCAGCTTCGGGTAATACCTGAAGCTGCTTGTAGTGGACAATGAAATTATAGAAATTTGGGAAATGTTCAAGATGTCATAAAAATGCTATCATTACTATTCTACGATATATTATGCTCTTGTAAAAAAAATTAAATTTTCTCAGTGATCAAATGAAATTTTTTCAGTTATGTTACATCACCACATAACAGGAAAACAGATATTAATAATTTCTAATATTATAATATTCGCACAAATAGTTAATATTCATACATAAAATAACGTGTGAAAATACAAAATAAAAATTTAATATCGTAGATTTTAAGTCCTTTAGCCAATAGATGGCGCCAGCATAAAACCTATTTCATCTCTTCAATGGGTTTACTGGTATGAAATAATTATTGCCAGAGAAAGTATCGAACAAAACGCGCCAAATCCAAGATGGCGGATCTCGCCCCAATAACTAGACCTCCTAATTAAAAAGAGAGAACACCAGTTGATCGCAAACTGTTTATAAATCATACATACATATGTCTTAGAGGCTTTGAAGATCCGGATTTTTATTTGTATGAACTCGCCGTATAATGGATAGATTTTTCTCCTAGTAAGATACATCATTTATATACAAATATCAAATGATTGGAAAAAAATGCTTATGTCACTCTTAAAATAAATAAATTATTGACAAAGGTGCCCCCAGTCAAAATTCAAGATTTAATAACGCAAAGTTTCTTCAGTAAATTTTGTAAAATACATCAAACATAGTTTTCTAATTGTTGTAATTTACATCGTAAAATTATTGGTCATAACTTTGGCTAACGAAAAAAAGAATATAGAGGCCCTTTTTGTATTGAAATGAATTTAGATACAAATAAATTAGCGTACCCAATAACACTCAAATGATCGAAGATAGGGAAAAACCATGCAAATGCTAACACGCTTCCTACAGTCCAGTTTGTTTTGAATTTTGATCACATGTAGATACGTAGCATGTACGCATGCTGCGTGCGCACGACGATAATCAGTACACTTTTGCGCTTCGAGAGAAAAGATTTGGGAAAAGTGCTCTGATAAAAATTTTCTTAAGTTTTTTAAAATATTACATTCAATATTTACAAAATTATTAAATTAAAACCCCTATTTTACACAATCAATGTTTGGTGACGATTATTTTCTTGATTTATTGATTTTTTTCTTTTGTAATATTTTCTTGCGTACACTATCCGCTCGTAAATATTAGTACTGATCTAGCTTCAACTGTCGCTGTTTTCCAAATAAAGCATTGAAGAAAACTTGAGCATCGTAATCCGTGAGTCCTTTAAATTAAGTTTATTTGATTATTTTATTTTTCCTGGCTAATTTTTGCTTTCTTGCTGAGGAAAAAGTTTTTATAGAATTTATTGTATTGCTGACTCTGGGCATTTGTATTTTGACTTTGACGCATTCACAGATTAACTGAAAATCTAGTTTTATTTGATGTGATTCTAAAGATTTCAAATATCTGCATTTTTACACAGCGATTACTTTTGTCATATTTTCTCTGTAATTATGTGTATTGGGTTGTGAGTTTTTTGTCTATGTAGTTGAATCATGAGGGCCTATTTTGTGGTACTGTAATTGAACTAAAACGAGCGATGCGGTGTAAATTTCGGCGGATTATGTAAATTGATGTTTTACTTGTACTATAATCTTGGACAGTTATAATTTGTCTAAGACCATCTCCCTGTGTGATGGTAAGTTTCATATCCTTTAAAGCACTCAAGAGCTCAAGTATGTTAATATTTTAAAAATTACTGGGCATAAAATAAAAGAAAATTTATATACACTTCTGAATTTTATAATAACTTTTTACTTTTACCTACATTTGGGGACCTCTAAAAAATGTTTACATTATTATGTTTTAATTTAGCAAATCTTTTATACAATGGCTCCCAAAAATGTTCGTACACTTACAATTTTCAATGAAATAGGGGTCTAGCCATTAATTAAAATGAATATTTCAGAATGGGTATTTAAAAATAAGATCTATAATCTATTCTTAACAAAACTACATGAAATATTTTAAAAACATAGTAAAACTTTATTTTTAAGAAACCAATAATCAAAAGTAACAAAAACTTTATCCCACAAAAGTCATCGTACACTTGTAAAAATCTCTACATATTAGTAAATATTCTAATTTTTCGTTAAATTAATATATAGTAGGATATCCTTTAGCATCCACAACAGCTTTTAAACATCTGGCAATAGATTGCACTAGTTCTTTTGTAATATCTGCATCGGTGTTCATCCATTCTTCCATCATAATTGTTTTTAGTTTGCTTTTTGTGTGAATGTCATGTTTTCGTACTCGAACCTCCAGTTCTCTCCAAAATGTTCTATTGGGTTTAAATCTGGCGATTGAGGTGATGTTTTCAAAACTTGTCAACAATTATAGAGACACCTGAGGTGAACGTTGAGAGCCGTGTGCTTAGGATCGTTATCTTGATAAAAATTCAAAGTTGTTTCCAATACCTAAATTTTGGGTTGATAATTTTAAATTGTCTCTTAAAATATTTATATAAACAGCATGATTCATTATTTCATCAATAAATACCAAATTACCTAATCCTGATGCTGACATGCACCCCCACATAAGTACACCTCCACCACCATGCTTACCTGTTCCTACTAAGTTCTTCAGATTAAGTTCCTCGTTTTTTCTTCTCTATACAATTATACGCCCATCGGAACCAAAAATGTTAAACTTGCTTTCATCGGCAAATAAGACATTATTCCAATACGTTTGAGGCTTATTTATCATTGATAGTGCAAAGGAAAGCCTAAGCTCTCTGTTTTTCTCACTCACAAAAAATTTTCTACGGGCTTCTTTTCATGGGCTTTCGAATGTCCATGTAATCCAGCTGCTCTGAGAGCTTGTCAAACAGATTCAGGTGAAATTAAAGTAGAAAATGTTTCATTAAATTCTGCAGAAACTTTTACAGCACTCAAATGTGGATTTTTCACAAATTTTCTAATTATAAATCTCTGATCACATTTTGTTAACTTAGCCGGACAACCTTTTCTCACCTTGTTTTCGATCCGATTTTCTTCTTTATAACGTTTTATCACATACTGCACAGTAGAATCGAATAAATTAAGTAATTTGGCAGTATTCCTAACTGATTTACCACTACTATGATGAAAAATAATCAATTTTCAAATGCTGTTTCTTGTTTCTTTACAACTACGAGCCATTTTTAAATAATAAATAGAATAATACGGAGTAGGCAAGCAAAAATTAAAGCCAAACGATATTTTAAATGCCACCACAATTCAAAAATAAAAATAAAGCACCAGATGATAATTTTAATTATGAATTTATCCGAAAATATTTCAGTATACAATAACTTTTGTGAGGTAAGGTTTTTGTTACTTTTTGATTACTGGTTTCGAAAAAAAAAAGTTTTACTATGTTTTCAAAATATTTCATGTAGTTTTATTAAGAATAGATTATAGATCTTATTATTAAATACACATTAATACCCATTCTGAAATACTCATTTTAATTTATGGGTAGACCCCTATTTCATTGAAATTCGTAAGTGTACAAGCACTTTTCAGAGCCACTGTATTTTCAACTTTTATTTCTTAAGCCTGTTCAAATTAATTGCATTTGGGTGAAATTTCTCTCAGCACAACTGTTGACAGCAGCAGATCATGTATTTGTGAGAAATTTTTATCATAGAAAATTATGTTCACAAACTATGAAATTATTTCCGTAATACCTCCCCTTGAAACATCATGCAAAATTGCTACAAGATAGGAGTCATAACATATGGCCTCAGGGCTCAAGGTAGCCTTGTGTTAACATGCTGGCTCTCAGTGCTGGGGTTGCTCGAATAGAATCCCAGCGTGCACTGTTAAATACCTCCGTGTCTAGGCCGGATATGGGCATGTTAAATGCATAGACCAGAAAATCCCTCTATTAAGGTCAGTGAGGGTAGAAGAGGGTACAATCCCCCAGGGGTCACCCCTGGGGATTCTCGGTTGAAATTGAGGTGGCAACTAGCTAAGTCGGACTGTGAACCTTGTGGTGCTATTTCAAACTGGAGCCACACACTTCAGCCCGTAGTCTATATGGACATGTCTGGAACTTCCAGGCAGGAGGCATAAGAATCAACAGCAACATGTAGTTTAAAAATTAAAATTAGTTTGATGTTTAAAACATTAAGAGGTTTTGATTTCAAGATAGAATTCTCCCTCAAAATTTTCTATGGGCATTCTGCCCATAGAAAAGTAGAAGAATCACCTAAAAAGTAGAAGATTTTTTTTGTTTAACGTTTCTTCTTTTAATGAGTTGACCAGGGCAGCCGTCAACTGAGTTGGGGCCCGAGGCAAAATAATACAGTGGGGCCCCTGGGCATTTGCCCCCTTTGTCCCCCCTGACGTCGGCCCTGGAGTTGACCTAAAATTCCAGTCCAGTAGTATTACAAAGGTTAAACTTGGAGAGGTACTATAATTCTATTTTTAATTTTTTTAATTTTTTTTTTTTTTTTTTTTTTGGGGGGGGGGGGGGGTCATTTAAAGTATGAAATCAAATTAGACTTTCACCTTATATTTTATGTGTATATGAAACTGTCTTTTTAAAAAAATATTAAATGGAAAATTTTTAACAAATATATAAATTAAAATGTTCAGATGAAAAATAAAAGAAAAATTCCTGGACTAGATATAAAATTTTTTCATTTCATGTGGTTATCAAGTTCACTAGATGCTTTTATGATATGGCATCAACATTCATTTTTGTTATATATTTCTTTTGAAAGCACAAATAAATCCATATGTAAATATTTAACCATCACCCATTTTTTTAATTATTATTATAAATTCCATGAGATAATATAAATTAATGAGCCAAGTAAATAATTAAGAACAAAGTAAGTATTCGTAAAATTTAAAGTCCTTATAACTTTGCTGTATGGTACATTTGGAATATTGTGTAATATGTTAGAGATGTTTTAATGTGGATTGTTATGAACAGTGTCTTTTTCTGGGAAAATAGCATGTTTTAAACACCAATCTATATTATTTAGTTGCTTGTATCTGATATATTAACTTTTTTTAAATGAAAAACCTCAGCTAAAAGAAATGAAAAGGAAAATCTCAGAATTCTTTATAAATGCTATACATTCGGTAGCTACTAAGAATATGTAAAATAATTTGGAATATATAGTTAACTACAGTATATTCTATTTGCTGTAAAATTCATTTGTATGTGAAAATACGGTGCTTTTCTGTTAGCCGGACACAAGTGATAAATCGCCAAATATGGTAAGTCGTATTTTCAACTGTTTTGTTTAATTAATTGTAACTCGCATGATATTATCTAAACAGATTAATATCACACTAGTGATATTAATCTTTGATCGCGTGATATTAATTATTTATTAAGTTCCTATTTTTATCAGAAATGATGTGATTCTCCGGGATCTACGCGTTAAACATATTCATCCAGCAATTAAAAGACTGGCTTTTAAATTTTACAATAGCTTGTTGGGAACGTTTATAGTTAATTATTGCTCTTCATATTTCATTTAAAAAAAATCATTCCTTAATCGTTTCTTGAAATTAACGATAACTTTATATTTAATTAAAAAAATCGTTCCTTAACAGTCTTCTTTAAATTAATAGTAACTTTATATCAAGATAAGAAAACAATATATTCTTTTTTCTTTTTCGTTGGAATAAAACAGTAAAAAAATGGTCTCACAAGTTTTTTGCTCTTATTTTGTTTGTTTCCTTTTAAAAAGTATTTTTGAGTAAAAAATTAACCTGTAGGAATAAAAATTTGTAACGGAGACCTGTTACAAGTTTTAACCTACAAAATCGTGCAGTTTATTACCGAGATTACAATCATGGCGAAAATTTGGGACTTACCTGTAACGTAAGAAGAAGCTGCATGTTTTTCCAAGAAAAAGGTATTTTGTCAGAAAATAAGACGTGTGCTAGGAATCTTGAAATTAATATATATTTTGGAAATGACATTCAAAGGCGGTGTAATGCTTCTCCCTACCACAGCAAAAAGAGCATTTGTGAAGAAACATGGTTCCAATCAACACGTTTGAATATTTTGACAGCTTTGAGATTTATTTACAGTTGGAACGAACTTCGGTAAAATGGTGCTAGAAACAATTGGAAATGAATCATAATACAGTTGTTGACTAGGACAGTTATGTGCGAGAAGTCTGCGTTAATTCTGCAGTAGAACGTGATTGGAAGAAAAAATAGGAGGGCCCGATTTGATAGTCGAAATAGATGAATGTATGTTTTTAAGGTGAAAAAGCAATGTGGGACTTGTTCTCCCGCAACAGTGGATATTTGGTGGTATCTGCCGGGAGACGAATGAATGCTTTCTGATTCCGGTACCAAACCGATCCCTTAGTGTACTTTTAGAAGCCATCAAGGAAAATATCAAAGAAGGATCTACGATTTATTCCGATTCTTGGAAAAGCTACAGCACCACAAAACTTGACGAGGAGGGTTTCCACCATTTTAAAGTGAACAAGTTTAATTTTGTTGACCCAGAAACTGCCGTACATACCCAAAAGATCGAATATCTGTGGGGAAGCGCAAAATGGAGAAACAACGCACATTGGGGAACAGCACGGCAGCATTTCGAATCATACCTTGCTGAATTCATTTGGAGAAGATTAACAAATGATCCATTTCAAAAAATTCTGAACGATATAAAAAGTTTTTGGCCTCCCCTGTAATGAAGTGACTGAAGTATTTTTGTGTTCATTTCACTATTAAATGTGTTACTATTAAAAGTGTGTTTATTTATGTGTGTGTGTGTGTGAAGAAAACTTAATCGTGTTCTCTCACATGATTCATACCTGTTCATCTGTCATCTTCTTCCAACGTTTTGTGTGTAACAATGCTTCTTCAAAATTTAGTCCATCTATTACATATTAAATTGTTTTCATAGGGTTGTTATGTTGGAGACTTTTCCTTCTCGCCAATGGCGATACTTAATAGGGCGAATGCCAAATGCGCCTGGCTAATGGAAAAGTACCGAAAATACTATTATATATATGCTATTTAACGATCCTTCAATTTTTTAAAATTACTTCAGATTTTGTTTTATAATATCCTTACTTAATTGCTTATTATCTTCCACCATGTAATCTATAGGCAGATGATAATTATAATTTCTGTGCCTTCCAGCTAAAACTTATTCCAAAATGTCAATGGATGTTGATGAAATAGTTCCCAAGAATGTCTTGGCAGCATCTGGTACCACAGGTAGTGTTTCTGTCTCTCTCCATCCCCTTGTGATTATGAATATATCTGAACATTGGACTAGAGTAAAAGCACAGGAAGGTGCACCATTACAAGGTAAGACCTTTCTTTTGAGTAATTGATTGTAATAGTCTTATATAAAATGTTTACATTTTATTATTCTAACTACATAACATTCATTTTACCAATGTTTTTTCTCTGTCTTTTAGTTGTTGGAGCATTAATTGGAAAACAAAAAGGACGTAATATAGAAATAATGAACTCTTTTGAATTAGTATTTGATAGAATTGAAGGTGATATTGTGATTGATAAAGATTATTATAGTACTAAAGAGCAACAATGTAAGTAACAACCATTTTTTAAAATTTTAAATCATTGAATCTCTGAATAGTATTTCACTGTTGTGAATTAAATAAAGCAGAAATAATACTATTGTTATTTGATTAGTTTGTAGTTTTGGTTTAGAGTTTGTGATATTTCTTTAAAGCAATCAAAATTTACACTTTTACATGCGTTCTTTACCTCTATTTGTGTTTTTAATATTATCTTTAGATTTAGCGTGTATTATTATAAATATGGATCAGCTTCCTTAACCATTCAGTCAGTCGCCAAGCTAAATTTTTTGTGCCAATCTTGGTGCTGTTTTAATTTTCCCCAGCCCTGTGCATGGCACGTGGGTAGAACTGGTTCTTAAACACTGCCCCTTCGTTCTAGTCGTCCGATAACATGTAACACAGCTGATTTATTTACCATTTTCAATAAAATAAGAGAATAAAAAACTTATTAATAAATGAAACTTGATTGAAAATTATCCGGTGATGATTTTTAAAATTAAAATTGAAGTTTATTATTAAAAAATGTTGTTTTTCTTGAAAAAATATTTTTTTATGTAGTTATGGTATCAGATACATCTCGTAAATGTTGTTTCCATATTTTTATTCATTATTGACTGACGTAGAACTGCACATAGAACTAAAACAGGCTGCCTTGTTAATTAAAAATTTAAACAACTAACTATAGCATTAAAGTTACTTCTGAAGAACTACAGCTAATACAACTAAAGTACTACAACTAAAGTAAAAATAAATTCAAATTTAACAATCTAATTCTGTCTATTTCAATTTAATATAAATATATCATATATTAATATATTATGCTATATATGTATACATATGCTATGTATAAATGTATTAAGCTAAAATAAAATATATAAACTAGAGAAAATCAGATTTGAAAATCATGCAATTACCAACATGAGCAAAAAATTTGTGCAATCTATTTCAATTTAATATAATTATATATTAATATAGTATGTTATTTATATATGTATAAATCTTTACATCAGAGGTAAACTATCATAAGTGAATTTTCTTCATTTTCAATATTTTTATTTAAGTGACTCTTTGGATGGAGTTTCTTTGAGAAAAATTTTCATATATGCAATATAAGGTGGTAGATTAAATATGGACTTATAAACTATCGCATATATAAGTCCTGATGAGAGGTAAACCATCACCAAGCTGTCCTGAAAAGTTTTGAAAAATTGGAATTTTGCACATGTGATAGTTTACTGTGACGTACAGAAATATGCTTTGTATATACAGTGGAATCTCGATCTATCGTTTTTCAAGGGACCGATTGAAATGAACGATAAATGCGGGAAAACGATAGATGCGGAAATATAACAAAGCAATATGATCGTTGGGACTGGATAAGATGAACGACACATACGGAAAAACGATGGATCTGAAAACAATCGATCGAGATTCCACTGTATATATTAATCTTAAATAAAAGACATAAATTGCAAAAAATCCAATTAGGAAATTGTGCAATTATCTACATGAGTTAAAAAAGATCAAAGTGCGGGCAAGCAGTCATATACAGCAGAAAAAAAATCTGTGTACTAGCTTCTTTTTTGACCCATTCTGAACTTAACTATTACAGCAACCCTTGTGACTTAGCTTGTCGAGGTGACTTTCCTTAGCAAAGAGAACAAGCTACGCCACAAGGATTGGTGCAAAATCATCTTGGCGAGCAACTGGACTGATAAGGAATCTTAGCCATACATGCTTTTTTCTTGAGGGAAGGGGGAGGAGTGAGAGAATGTAAACATGAATAACCTGGCAATTTATAGCTATTGTATCTGTACTTTGGTATAAAGTACCACTTTTTTTTGTATATATTTTTAAAAAATTCAATATTGAAATACTTGGAGGTTTAACTTTGATGTCAGTATAAAAAGTTTACAATGTATGAGAAACTAAAAAGGAGGATAGTGTCTTCAGTAATTTTAGAAATTTAAAAAACAGGTAGGTTTGTATAGAGATTACTCTGTGTTTATACAAAGTAATAGGATGTGTATGTTGTTAAGTTCTGCCACAAATTAAATGAGTTTTGAATGACCAATGATTTTGAATGTTCACCATAGATTGTATGTCAGATATTTAAATAATTTAATAGAGTTATTCACTTTTTGTAGTTTTAAAATTTTGCATTTGTTGTTATGAAGTATTATCAGTCATAAAAGATATAGATGATAATTTTTCAGAGAATATATCACTAATTTCTTTTTACCTTTTGCTCATAGTTTGCAAATTAATATTCAACATATGTCATATTCTATGTCAAGGGGATAGTCTTAAATCTTTAGAAGTTTTTTTAATATTATCATCGAAGAGAATATTATAAAGTTAAAGGTAATGAAATATCTTTAAAAGTTGGAATAAAATTTTAATACCAATTATTGAGTTATAAAGGTTTTTAGACTTGAATACAAATTTTCTGTCTATTGTAATATATATATATATACACAGCAAAGCTTCTGTATGGTGGCCAGTAATGGTTCCTATAAAAAGTGGCTGTTGTGAGGGGTGGCTAGCTAGAGAAGTTTCACTGTGTATATATATATATATATATATATATATTACTTTTATGAATAAATATTTACTTAAATAGAGTTGTTTAATTTCTTTTATGGGCATTCTTAGAATATTCTTTATGTAATTTTCAGTTAAACAAGTGTTCAGTGAATTAGATTTTCTGGGCTGGTATACTACAGGAGATGCTGTTAATGAATCTGATATAAAAGTTCATAAGCAGGTAAATTCATAAAGTTTACAAATTCATAATGAATGGGAATTCTACTTTTTATTAAACTGATGATAATTTTTCTCTTTTTATGTGTAGATATGTGAAATAAATGAGAGTCCAATATTCCTGAAACTTAATCCTGTTGGGCGACATACAGAGGTAATTTCATTTTATTAGTATTGTTTTTCCTTGCTATCTATTTTCTGTATACTGTCTATTGGAAATCCATCAAATTTCTCTTTTTTGATATTTTAAGTATATGCAGCACTTTATGATTGTTTCCCATTTCTCCATTTTTCCAATTCTTAAACTGTTTTATTAAGTAAAAAAAGTTTATTTTTCTAGTTGTCCCTTATCTGAGTTTTTTTTAAGGGTTTTCTGAAAAGTTGAAATGGGATTTAATTGAATTTTGTGTTTACATGCTTGTATCTTTGAGAAATTTCACTTAAACAGACCTGCCAAACTGATGGGAGAATAAAAAACTTTTGATCTTAGCCCAAGCACATGCATCAAGAACTGAAGACCAGAAGATTAAATTCAAATGATTATTTGCCTTAAGGCCAACATTAATAATCAGTGATTGAGTTAAATATGTTTCATTTACTGATATACCACCATCTATAGACACTTAACCAGTGAATTAAATAAAGCACAATGTTCTGAATGCATATTGTATCATTAATGTCCCTGTGGTTATGGATTTTGTGGAAGAAAATTAAAAATGGAACAGAAGACATAGAACTGGCTATCCATTCTGCTCAAAATTTTACCAAGCAGGAGTACTCTATTGTTTTCTCAATTAAGACAATGTTGCAACATGGGTGCGTGCACATCTACACTCTGTGATTAATCCACCTGTTTACTAAGTAAGTATTTCTTTTAAACAAACGGAACTCGCAGTTCGTATTGCGCACTTGTTTCATTAATAACAAGTCCCTTGAAATACTGGTAGTTCCCGATTGTTGCAAGTGCAAAAATTTATTATTTTATTTATTTCCCTCAAAATTTCTTCAAGGCATCCTATACGGCAGCAGAAAAATTATCAATTGTTAAACGTGAGACGTCAGTGAGAACTACATAGGTAGGATGGGCAGTTGTCATCAAATGATGATGATGATGGCGATGTATATTACGACAGCACCAATAATTATGACATGGACACAACAACAATAGATGAGCTGTATTGTAGTGAAAGTGATAAAGACTGATAATTTGACAGTATTGTTTGTTTTGAATTAAAAATAATAAATTAGTTTATTTTATTATTGAATTTGAAGTATTTTTTAATTATTACAAATTTTATTTCTGCTAATAAATATCTGTGTAATTTTTAAATAAAATATTGAAAAGTTATGAGTGGGTATTATAGTCAAATTTTAATTTTTCCGAAAATTTTGTGCAAAATTAAGCATGCATTTTATATATGTGTGCGTATTATATCCAAGATTTTACGGTATATATATATATATATATATATATATATATACAGTGGTGGAAAAAAGTCCTGAACACACTCATATTTTTGACTAATTTTTTTGTTTGACTTAACTTTTTGTTATGAAATTATCATACTATCTTAACTATCGTTATTAATTCTACTGTATTTGTTCATACTGATATCAAATCTGTTTGTAGAATTCATGTAAAGTAAATTGTTTCATTGATATTTTGAACAAAACATGGTAAGAGAAGCAGAAGGTCACTGTAATAATGAGCGACTGTTTTTTCAACCAGATAAATGCTCTGTTATTCCAGCCAACCATAGAGCAGAAGTGATGACGGGTTGAAAGCAGAATGTTCAGCATATTTTAGTGTATTGAAGGCAATTGTGTGTTGCAATTTGAAGTGCGTGTGGATAATATTGGAATTATGGGTAAATTTTCCTTTCTGCCTGATAATAAAAGGTACAAAATAATACTTTTGAAGGAAGATGGTTTTTCTGTGTGCCAAATGGCTCCTAAATTACCATGTGGTCTTTCTACTGTCATGAGAACGCTAAAAAAATATTTTGAAACAAATTCTATTGCGGAGAGGGATTGATCTGGATGACCGAGAAAAACATCTTTACATGAAGACAGGTTATTGCTTTCACTTTCAAACAGAAAGCTTAATTAATTGCAAAATTTGAAACAAAGGATTTTGACATCAAATGTGAATGTGTGCTCAAGAGCTGTGAGAGGAAAACTGCGGGAAATTGGATTACAAGGCTGCAAATCTTGTCCAAAACCATTACTAACTGATTTTCAACGCAAGAGGAGATTGGCGTGGGCAAGGGATCATTCATTACAGTCTATTAAAGACTGGGAAAAGATAATATTTAGTGATGAAAGTCAGTTTTGTATTTCTGGTAACTAAAGTAGCACCTATGAAAGACGACGCACTCATGAGAAATTCAGCCCTTAGTGTCTGAAGCCCACAGTAAAGCACCCGACAAAAGTGATGCTGCATGCATGGGCTACATGTCTTCTCGTGGTGTTGGAAGACTTCACATCGTGAGCGGAACAGTGAAAGCCAAGGATTACATTGAAATACTACAAAATAAATTGCTACCAACAGCAGGAGATCTGTTTGGAGATCAAACATGGATTTTTCAGGATGATAAAGCTCCATGTCACCGTGCAAAGGTAGTCCAGAAATGGTTTGAAGACAATACTGTGAACAGGGCCGGATTTAGATGAAAAGAGGCCCTAGGCTTTTCCACTTATGAGGCCCTTTCACCTCTCATTTTTAAATTTGTAAATTACATGAGAGATAATAAAATACATCATTACTGTGATATATATCAATATATTAAATGAAACATGTTGTTATTGGTACTAACCTATATATATTCAATACATTGAAGATTAAACCAAATTCAATTCAGATAAATTTATTTTATAATAATTCACATTTAAAGTTTAAGTATCAATTATTATGAATTTTAAGTCTTAAGCTAAACCAAAAATGGAACTTTATTCAAACAAAATCCAGATCACAAAAAAGAAAATATCAAATTGTATATCATATTAAATTTTATGTTAATAGTTATATTATTTAAGAACTGATTCAATCCAAGTATACATTTAAAACAAAATGGTAGATTAGAAGAATTTCTTTCTAAACTTTTTCACACAGAATTCTTCTATAAGTTCATCAAAATCTATTTTTCTGAATGTCTCATTTTCGATGCACAAAATACTCAATGAAGACAACCTCGTCTGGGTCATTGTGCTTCTTAATTGATTTTTGATAGTTTTAAGTCTTGAAAATGACCTTTCTTCAGTACAATTAGTGACAATTAAACTGAGAAACAGCCATAAGATTGATTCCACATTGGGAAAGGCCACTTAAATATTTTCTTTGAATATTATTTGATACAAGTCTGTATGCAACAATGTGGAATTTTTTGAAGGTTTTACATGTTTGTCTCACATATGTGTGGAGAAGAAATAGTTCTTCAGTAAGATTTTGGTTGACATCTTCTGGGTATTCTTGCATTAACAGCTCAACACCTCTTTGAAGTTCTACCTTTGATAATGTAAGATCGGCAAGAAAGGAAAATATTTTCGACTTAGTTTTAGACAGATATGAAGGTTTTCCTGAGTCAATATTTCCATATCAATCGATATGATCTCTTAAAAATGGATCAAAGTTTGCTACTAGTTATAGAAGACCAAATTAATTGCCGTTATTTGGAGTTCCAAACTTTTCATTGTCTCCTCTAAATGGTAAGCCTCGCTCTGCAAGAGTGCAAATTGCAGCAAAAGCTCTCTCTATAACGTAATGCCAGTATTGCTGCTCTTTTCTTATTTCTTCCTCTAGCTTTGAAGTTAAAGTTTTCCCTTTATCTTAACCAATACATTTTTATGTTTGTTTATTAGTCATATGCGTAGAATTTCTCCTTATTTTTGGTCCAGTGTTTTAGTGTTCACTGTTTTTAGAATAGTGTAATTTTAATTTTGCTAACAATTTTAATGTAGGCCCCTCTTGATCTTGAGGCCATAGGCTGAAGCCTAGTTAGCCTATAGGAAAATCCGGCCTTGACTGTGAATAGGATGAACTGGCCAGGAAAGTCTCCGGATCTTAATCCGATAGAGAACCTATGGCATAAAATTGGTTAGGATATTTCAAAGAAAAAAACCTTCAAACAAATGTGAGTTAACTGAAGCTTTAATATTTTCCTTCAACCAAGTTGTCACGAAAGAACTTCTTGAGAAAATGGTGCATTTCATGCCAAAAAGATGTAGAGCCATAATCAAAGCAAACGGCTGGCCCATAAAATATTGATGTTCAAACATGTAACAACCAAATTTTCAAAATGCATATTAAATGTACCGTATTTGTAAATTTTTGTGTTATTCTGCTACGTATATTATGTTATTCTATATTCTGTTATTGTGTACATACTACACATTCTTATGTTCAGGCTGCTGTAATACAAAAAACACTTGCGGCAATAAAAAAACTAGTAATATATTTGAAATCAGCATGAAAAAATACATAAGAATCAATAACAATAGTTAAGATAGTATGATAATTTCATAATGAACAATTAAGTTAAACACGAAAATTAGGCAAAAAAAATAAGTGTGTTCAGGACTTTTTGCCATCACTGTAGTAAAATAAACCAGATTATAATGTATAAAGTATATATAGGTAATTTTATGTAATACAAAAGTAGTTTAATGTATGCTCAGACAGTCTTTTATGAGAGAATGATTAATTATGAGAGTTTTTAGATACATACACCCTCTTTTAGTTTATATATTTTATTGGCATTATTTGGTGTATGTAATCTATTAATCCTGCTTAATTTGTTCATAGTAATAGTCTTGACATTTTTTATACAGAATTTTTAGATATTATATTTATTGATTATAAAATTGAACTTACAATTTTTTTAATCTTCTGTTATAGCTTCCTGTTTCTATGTATGAATCTGTCATTGATTTAGTCAGTGGAGAGGTAATATATTGTTCAATATTTAATACATGAAATGTATTTGTTAATGTTTAATCATTTTACTATTACCACCTTTTGATAACTCATGTTTTGTTTAATTAATATTGTTTCTAAAATTAATTGGTAATGTATATTGTCAGAAGCTTGTATTTGTAACATTTTCATGGAGTTTTCATGGACTGGTGATGTGCTTATATTGGGTTTTACTTCATAGCCTGGGAGCAATCACCAGATTCTTTTTTTAAAATGTTTAATAGTAGTCCACTTCATTTATGATATTTCTTGTTAACTATTTAGCTTTTGGAATTTTCTCTGTACTATGGTTTTCTTCAAAAGTAAGTCCTATATACATTCATATAAATGCAATAAATTAAAATTTTTTAAAAATTCTTCTGCAGTCTTTAAGCATTTGAAATACGGAAATTTTAGTTAATGTATGATTTTGCTTCTGTGGGGATAGTTAGGTTTTTCTGATATCTCAAATCTGCAGGCCTTAAATGTCCTAAAGATGTTGCAAGATTACAAAATGAGTGAGAGAAAAGTTGGGCATGGGGTGGAAAGAGGGTTATTTGTATTTTTTTACATGTTTTTATTAACTTGCTTTCTTGTTTGTTTGTCCAGTACAAATCTTGCAATCAATTTTTAAACTAACTTCCTGACTAGCTAGACGTTTGAAACTTTTAGAATAGCTCAGAACACGATGACAATGCATTCTTTTGATACTTTTAGCCATCAGGCAGAATTGAAATCATTTTCAGTTAATTTTGTTTTGTAGACTGGTGCAGCCATCTATCGGCTGGGATGGGAACAAAAAGTTAAATGCAAGTTAACTTCCAATTAACTTCATTTTCTCTCAAGTTGACGGGATAATTCATCAAAAAAATTTTAAAAAAGTATTTATTAATACATAGAATTGTTAAGTTTATACGATTCAACAGAAAATTTAATAACATGGTATATAAAAAGTTCTTTTTATCTTGTAATTATTGTTTTGTAGAGTTACAAGATGCAAATTTGAATCCATCAGCATCTAATTTTGCTTGGCATTTCTCTTCAATTCCATTTGAGCTTTGAATGCAAGAAAGGTGTATGGTTTCTTATGATTTCATGAAATATACAGACGGAATTTGATGGATTCTATGAATTAACCTTTATCTGAAATCAAAATCTTTCTTAATGATGTTATTTTCAATATGTAAATGAAGGCAATTATATGTATTTTTTTATCGAGTGTCAAATTGCAAATAGAAATCCATTTGTAGCTATTTAATTTGTTTAATATTTCGATCCTATTTGTTTTGAGCTTTTGTGAAAGAATTACTTATGATCTCCAAAGAACTACTGACATTCACTGTTTTAGAACCGTAAAAGTTCATAATTGTCTTCACCCCTATTTACATTTTATTGAATTGTTTAACACTTTGAGCTGTCTGCTTTGTGGGTGTATAGATATGGTCAGCAACCACTTTGTAGTTTTACTCACACTTGGTGATGTGGAGTTTTCAGTTCTGTTCTTTTATGAAAGGACTTGTGGGCTTTGCTGGACTGGAAGATGTTGCTCAAAAGAGCAGCAGTGGGCTTAGGATTTTACAAGAAAAATATCTGTGCTTTTAAGCAGGAATGCTTTATTAATGCTGATGATTTCTCAAACTAGTAGGTGGGAATCCTCTCTCTTTTTTCAGATTTCCTCTGTGTGTTTCAGCTTCTAAAAGATGTTAAAATAGTTACTAAAAAAATCTTTTTGATGTATATGTTCAGATCATGCCTTGGCTGTGTAAAAATTTCCATACTATTAATTCTAAGGAACTTTTTGTCCTTTTTTTCCCCTTTCAACTTAGAAGCATATCAATGACTTGCTCAAAAAACAGAAACATGTCTAGAAGTTACTCAAAATTTTAATGTAGAATACATTTGAAAATTTTAGAAATATCCTGTATATTTTCTGAAATTTGTTGTGGTTTGAGGCTTTATGTTTGTGTTCAAACAGCAAGTGTTTCTCTGTGCCTTACAGTGTGTGTATGTGTTTATAAACATTCACACTCACATTGTATTTGATTTACTTTCAATTTCTTTCTTCTTATATAGTCTTCATTTATCTTTTAAAATAGTTATGCGGTTTGTAATCTCAGTTTTGTATTTTGTACTTTTCTCCATTGTTTTAAGATCCCAAGGAAAGTCATGATCTTAATTTTCATGAGCATGAAATATTTTAAGTTTTAAAATCTTAAGGGTTATAATTATAATAAAATCTCTTTAAAGTACTAAATTTATTATTATTAAATCCCATTATCTAAGCCTTTTAAAGTTCATTCTTTTTTTATGTGATTCAAATTTTGTTTACAGGCTACTATGTTATTTGTTGAATTATCGTATACCCTAGCAACTGAGGAAGCTGAGAGAATTGGATTAGATCATATGGCAAGAATGTCTACTAATGAATCGGGTGAAAGCTCTTTAGGTTTGTTAGGTTTAATATATGTGATTTTTAAATGTTTAATTAGTTTATATATTTCATGGGGAAAAACTGATAAAGTCCTATGTTTTCATGATTCCCGAATGCAGCTATTTAAATATATGTAGGCACTTTTTTTATTTCTTAAATTTAGGTGCAGTGAAAAAATTCATTTTATCATCCATGAAATCATAATGGAGGTTAATGCCTTGACATTTGAATAATTTAGGTGTAGCAACAATGTAACATCATCATCAATAATTTAACAGAAATGATTTTTGCATGATTAATTTGTTTTATGTAAATGTCTGATAAATATAATTTAATCAGTTATAGTTATATTTGTAAGCAGATAGGTTGTTTAGCGTTTGCCTTGTGACGTCAATTCTGTACTCTAAAGAAAATGTCAGCCACATAAGATTGTAAGAAAAGTAGAATTGCATTGGTAAGACTAAAAATTGTACTCTTTAATGAATGATTTTAAATTAATTTAAAAAGAATAGATTCATAAATAAAATTTATATAGCTATAATGGCTGCCCAAAAAGTTTCAATACAATATCTCTTTCTCTTCCAAAATACAATTTTCCTTAACTATCTGGATTCATACTAAACCTAGAGTTTCATTAAAGATCTAGAGTTTTACCTAAAAATTAATGCCATACCTGGAGTTTTTTTGAAGATCATATAGTTCTGTCAGCAATATTTCCAGTGATACTGGAGGTACAGGATTGTTTGATAGTCCACCTTTATCTACACTTCATCAAGGGTACTCCTGCTTCTCTCCTCCTTTCCCTCCCTTATATGTTTCCCTTTGTTAGTGGCATTTTTGCTTCTAAAGTTTTTTTTTTTCAAATATTTCCTAAACTTGAGTCAAGGTTAATATAACAAAGCAAAGCAATCATGAGGGTATCTATAAAGATTTTAAAATATCATTCTTGCTATAGGAAGCCAAGTTTGACCGTGGGAATTAGTAGCTTCATTGAATGGGTTGCATTATTGGGAGGTCATTCTAATATATTCCACTGTATTTAAATCTAGAGTATTAATTGTTTAAAAACTGGACTGCACTATTAAAACATTATTGCATGAAAAAATAAACATATCAGCCTGTAGCCAAAAAGGAAAACAAGTTGCTACTAAAGTCACTTTATGAGTAATATTACAGATACAGTCATAACAGGTGAAAGTTATATTTCTTTTGTAATAATGGTTAAAGTGGCATGTTATGGACCTAGAATTGATAACATTAACTTCATGTTTACATTCAAAGTATAATATAATCCTGAAATGTATTAAATACTTTAAGTATTTTTGAAGATACTTGTAAATAAGGATGTGTTAGTAGTCTTGACAGCTAAAGTTGATGTTGGCAATTATGAGTATCTGCATTCCTCAGTTTTTCCAGAATATTATTGAACTTATTAAAGCTAATATACAGGGGTGATTCAAAACTCCATGTATAACCTTTTAGGGGAGGTAGAAAACTTAAAAACAAAACAGAATCACATAGGAATGTATGACCGGAAATGCAAACCTAATGCTGGTGGGCACTGTTTACTTAATCGGAAAACACCTCTTACCAACCCTACTGGATGGCCGGAAATATCGCATTTTTTGGAAAAGGTAGAAAACTCAAAAACAAAACAATGATATAGGAATGTATGACCGGAAACGCAAACCTGACCAGCTAGAGGATAAAGAAAGATGCAGAAATGTTGGCTTTTCATTTCTGCATCTTTATTTATCCTCTAGCTGATCAGGTTGCGTATCCGGTCATACATTCCTATGTCATTCTGTTTTGTTTTTGAGTTTTCTACATCTTCCAAAAAATGCGATAGTTCCAGCCATCCAGTGGGATTGGTAAGAGGTATGGTGCGATTAAGTAAACAGCACCCTCCAGCGTCAGGTTTGCGTTTCCGGTCATACATTACTATGTGATTCTGTTTTGTTTTTGAGTTTTCTACCTCCCCTAAAAGTTTGTACATGGAGTTTTGAATCACCCTGTATGCTTATAATAATTCACAAATTGATTTTTTTTTCAAATGATATTTATTGTATTTTTTTGTTTCTGAATCAATTTATTTTCATTGTCAAATTTTTAAAATTTAAGTTTTTTGCTCTGCGTAAATTTAAAAGAGAAGTTACTTGAGTGCTACAAGAAAGGAGGGTAAAAATGCTGCAGCTAATACCTAAGGACTACTTTCCTTCCTACTGAAGGAGAACAACATACAAAATCCTGTCAGTGGATAACTTACAGGAAATGTGTGGATAATAAATATGTAATGAACACTTCTTAAATTCTACAATAAATTTAAACTAGTTAATAGTTCATCATCAGCAGGGCCAGATTTACACTTGATAAGGCCCTAAGCTATTTGAGATATGGGGCCCTTTATAAGTCCAGATATTCTATGTCAGTGCCAAATATGATTTTCGGATACCTAGAGGATTAAACTGAAATATAATTAAGAAGTATATACATAGTGAAATGATAAATCTTTAACTTAAAATCATTTTTATTCATAACAAACTTAAAAATGCAAACTCTGGTAAAAAGAAACAAAAGTTCTTTTAATAGGCACAATTTACAAAGGTTTATTATCTAATCTCTTGAAACATGTTATAAGGATTAAGGAATTATATTAGACTAAAATATTGTCTTTGGGATGTCCCGGACGTGCAGCATTGGGACAAATAATGCTGCAGTATATTTAAGTATATATGACAATTGCTCATTCGGACAATTTTTTTGGGGGACCCCCACTTTCTTGGGGGTCCTAAGCTATAGTTTGTGTAGCTTATATGTAAATCCTGCACTGATCATCAGGCCAAGGAGCATTGGTGCGATGGTTGCAATGACACCAGTGCAACATTTTTTAATTGTTCATTGAGACAATCAAATATTCTTTATGTGCTTTCAGTGGATAATTCAAGACTATTTATGGAGTATTTTGTAGCTATTGGGTTAAAAATAATTTAGATTATATTTAGTAAATGATTAAGGAGAAATATGGTGTTCTTCCAATAAAAGTGAGAGAAACAATGCCAAAATATTATTTGCTTTAAATCTTTTTTTTTAACCTATGGCTTTATTTGGAAAATTAATCCATATTTACAGGCAACACAAACAGCAAAGAACTAAGCATTGAACAGATGCATAAAGCACAACAGTAAACAAAGTAAGGTAAAAGGTGTTAAAAGTTCATAGAAAGTTCATCATATCTCTAGCGTTCCAGTATAATTTGGTAAAGTTCTCACTTTTCTGGGCCTCCGTATCAAGTCCTGGGCATGTAAGTAAATGATCTGCATTCATATTGCCAGCCCTGCAGACCTGGCATTCACTTTTGGGTAGGATGCCAATTCGGTTTAAATGTTCTGCTAGACAGTCGTGGCCTGTTTTAAGTCTGAAATGTGCCACTGCTTCTGTACGGGATTTATGACTATAGTCTTTCCAGCTGTCCTGGATCTCTTCCCAACGTTTCCCTTTAGATAGCAAGTTCTGTTCTATCTTAAGTTTTAAAGAGATTTTGTTGTAGATGCTTTTCTTTATTGAGCCTGTAGAGATTGGATGAGTTAATTGTTGTTCTAGGGTTCCCTTCTTTGCTAACGAGTCGGCTCTTTCGTTACCTTCAATGCCAACGTGCGATGGGATCCATTGAAACACTATCACTTTATTATTGCTTTCAAGGAGTTTAATATTTTGTTTTATTTGGGAGATACCAGGCAATTCAGTGCGACGATTCGTCGTAACAGCCTGTATTGCAGCCATTGAGTCCACCAGAATTACAGCTTTAATAAATAGGTTGGTATTCAATATGAGGCTGTTCATTGCCAATGAAATTGCTTAGATTTCAGCATCATAGCTAGACATGTCCCCTCCACCAGGAGCAGAATGAGAAAATAGTTTGCTATATAGCCTGGCACCAGTCTTATCTTGAAGCCTGGAACCATCTGTGTAAATTCTTGTCCATTCAGACTCGGGGTATTTTTCATCTAATACACACAATGAGGTGGCTCTTAAAATTGGTTCCAGGATTCCTTTCTTGCCCGAGTTATCTATTTCCAGGTGATTTTCAATGTCCATAAAGTCTAGGGGGTTTACCAAGTTTGTATTCAAAACCGTCAATTCTGTAACATCAAATTCATTCAATAATTTTAGACAACTCTCAATTGGGGACACCTGTGTTTTTAATATGCCCGTACCTCCATCATTAATCCAATTCGCCTTCTGTGAAGCTCTTAATCTAATGAATGTTCCCAAAGATTGTCTCTTGATTTCCGTGGCGATAGGGAGATTATTGGTATATTTCTGCATGGCCAAGATCGGAGTTGTTTTGACTGCTCCTGTAATGATTCGGAGAGCTTTATTTTGAGCTCTCTCCAGGATATCCATCTTAGTTTTTGGTATAGAGAGCAGTATTTCGCATCCATATTTAATTAATGGTTTTATATAGGTGTTGTAAGTTTTGTTTAGGGTCTGTTGGTTACAACCCCATTTAGCTCCTGTGAGTCTTTTCATAATTGGAATTTTATTCTCTACTTTTTCTGTCACGTATTTGATGTGGTCATTAAAATTCAGTTTGTTGTCCAAGATCACTCCTAAATATGTGGTGCTATTACTTTTGCTGAGAGTGACATTATCTATGTGCAGGTTAAATTCTGCATTTACGTGTCTCAAAGAGAAAAATTGATAAGCTGTTTTGGACTTATTAATAATCATATTGTTGTCCAATGACCATGTATTCAGTGTCTTCAGGGCTTCGTTCATAGTCTTTTCAAGAATTTCCTTTTGATCTTGATATTTTCTTGTGTTTTTAGCCTCTGTCCAGATGACTACATCATCTGCAAACATGCTCACTTCAATATCTTTGATTTTCTTTAGTTTAGTCACCAAGTCATTTATATAAATATTAAACAGAGAGCAACTGCTAACTGCCCCTTGGGGCAGTCCTAATTTGCTTTGTTTGTATTTTGAGGCTTCCTCATTCCAGCAAGTTTGGATCCATCTTTGGGCTATGAATCTTTTGTACCAGTTGATCATGTTGTCTGATCAACTGGTACAAAAGATTCATAGCCCAAAGATGTGCTTTAAATCTATTCAGGGGAATTGAGTAACATTTTGATCTCTTAAAGATAAATTTATGTTGTAAGCTAATTGAATGAAAAAATGAGAGATTTTTTTTTTTTAAATTTCAATGGGGAGTGTGATAACTTTTCTACTATGTTTTTCTCTTCATAGCAGATCCATGAGTCTTATTTGAGCTGTAGTATGTCCATCATTATTTTCTGAAGTACAGATTCTGTAAATTGTTTTTCTGTTCATTTTGTCTGTATTTATACAGTTTCACACAACTTTACCATATATAAATAAATTGAAAGAAATATTCTTTTTTAGCCTTTTACTTTAAATTCTGTATATAAGATCTCTTCTTTCTTATTTTAGTGGCTGAACAGCTGCAAGCTCAACATAGTGCCATCAAAATGCTACATAGTAGGGTACATTTGATACTAGACTATGTTAGAGCTGTTAAGGAAGGAAAAGTAGCTGCGAACCATGAAATATTAAGAGAAGCCTACAGTTTATGCCATAGATTACCTGTAATATCTAGTGAAACTTTTAAAGAAGAATATTTTAATGTAAGATTTATTACATAAATTTTAAAAAATTCTGATTTTGTGTGCAGCTTTAATCTAGTGTTTCTTTTTAAATGTATTGTAGTTACTGTCCTTCATATAAGTTAAAATATGTATTATGAAATTCGGAAATATTAATTTCTTAAGAGTACATTATTTAGTCATTTGAATTTAAAAGTTTCCAAATGTTCTACTTCTGTTATGTTTAAATTAAAATTTTTCTGACCATTTATAATCACTCTCTTAATAAGTGTAATGTTTATTTTTGCCGTCATATATTTTTCGTTTGGAAACTTTAATTTTTTTTTGGAGTGTATTGCTTGTGATTGTGTTTTATTGGGACTACTCTAGATTTGTGTGCACGGCCGCCATCTTGGATTTTTTTGCGCCAACTTGGCGATTTTACCGTGTTTTGAGGAGTGGAAAAATTCTCGCCAATATGTTTTAAGCGGTGTTTTCAAAACGCTGGACTTTGAATTTTTTTAGCTTTTTTAATAAAAACCACCTGTTTAAATTATGAAACTTAGAAAAAATTTTGAAAAATCCTTAAAATGTTGGACATAGATTTTGGGTTTTTAATAAAAACCCTTTTTTAAATTATGAAACTTGGAAATTTTTTTTAACAAATCATTCTCAAATATTGGAAATTTTGGGTTTTTCTTTTAGCTTTTTTAATAAAACCCACTTTTTAAATTATGAAACTTAGAAATATTTTTGAAAAATCATTTAATCGTTGGACTTAAATTTTTTTTTTTGCATTTTTAATTAAAAACTACCTTTTCAAATTATGATTCATATAAAAAATTTGGTCAAATGGATTTTACTTACAGATAAAATTTCAATGCCATGTATTCAATTTACCCTAACTCTTTGACAAATAGCAATGAATCACCTAAATATTATGCTATTATATTGCTAATTAGAAAAAAAATACAGCATTTTCGTACCACCTAAATATCTTGCAATTTAAAAATTATCTAAAATTCAGCTTTGAAAAATGTAAAAAAATTATGAACCCATAAATTTATGGTGAGTAACCAGATTCTCCTTTATTTATTTATTTTTTTGTTAGGGCATTGTGGTAGTGAAATTTTACTTCAGATTTGACCTTAACCAAATATTTTGTGCATACAATAAAATCTGGACAAGGATTATTTGACCATTTATCCTGCTGTGTTGGAAATAAGGAAATAAAAACCCTTTTCCTAAACCAATAGCTTAACCTTAACTAACTTCTTAACTTAGGTTCCTGGGGAGAGAGACGTTGAACTTCAGTTATTTAAATTTATTTGTAATCCACTACAACTTGTAATTATAAAAATTTTTAAAATAGATTGTATTTAAAATGTATACTGGAATTTACATTTTACGAAAAAATGATGGCAGATAATTTTTACTTCAAATAAATGAAATGGTGTATCATAACAGTATACTAATTGACAATCGATAAACAAAATTAAAAGCAACTTAAATTTATTAAGTTAACGAAAAACTGATAATGGATTTGTCAATTAGTATACTGTTATGATACACCATTTCATTTATTTGAAGTAAAAATTATCTGCCATCATTTTTTCGTAAAATGTAAAATACAGTATACATTTAATATACAATATATTTTAAAATTTTTATTTAAATAAATTTAAATAACTGAAGTTCAACTTCTCTCTCCCCAGGAACCTAAGTTAAGAAGTTAGTTAAGGTTAGTTAAGCTATTGGTTTAGGAAAAGGGTTTTTATTTCCTTATTTCCAACACAGCAGGATAAATGGTCAAATAATCCTTGTCCTGATTTTATTGGGTTTTATTAAAAAAGCTAAAAGAAAAACCCAAAATTTCCAATATTTGAGAATGATTTTTTTCAAAAAAATTTCCAAGTTTCATAATTTAAAAAAGTTGTTTTTATTAAAAACCCAAAAATAAATCTAAGTAAACCGTTTAAAGGATTTTTCAAAAAATTTTCTAAGTTTCATAATTTAAACAGGTGATTTTTATTAAAAAAGATAAAAAAAATTCAAAGTCCAGCGTTTTGAAAACACTGCTTAAAATATTTCCAGGTCAAGGCTGAGATCTGACCTAAAATTATTATACTGTAATTAAAAGATCAAATCAGAAATGACTGTTTGATCTTAAAATTAGAGAATTTGACATTGGGTTATTTTTACCAGAACTCAATAATTATCGCCATGAGAAATGCGCCAAACCCTGGCGGAAAAATCCAAGATGGCGGCCGTGCACACAAATCTAGAGTATCCCCGTTTTATTCTTTGTTTTTTTGTACTATGTTTTTGTTTATTTTTCTGCACTTGAAACATATATGAAATTTATCTGAAACTTATATATCCTTAAATCTACTTTTAATTTCTTGTAAAAAATTTCGAATCTTAAGTTGATTTTATTATTTTAGCAATGTAATGATGTTGGACTTATGACTTACCTTGGAACACTTACTAAAGGATGTAATACTATAAATCAAGTATGTATATTACTTTTTTTTTTCCAAGTAAATATGTATGAATTCATAAAAAATTTTATATGCAACATCTTCAAATTAATATACAGTCGATTCCGCTTAATCGGACCACATCGGAACACGATCATTTTGGGTTCTAATAACCGGCTGGTCCGATTAAATGAACATGCCCTATGTTATAAGACTGGATTCGGTCCGAATAAGGGGCTGGTCCAATTAACCGGAATTGACTGTATGTGTATACTCAAATTACATTGATTAGTGTATTTATAAAGATCAGTGTCAGAGTTTATGCTTCAGCTAAAATTTGAATTTCTGGCAAAGCAGCATAAAACAAAACAGTTAATGTATCAGACATCAAAATGTTTCGTACTTAGAGAGAGCATCTTATTAATGTCTATATCGGAGATTCTAAACTTTTAAACGTTTGCAGCACACTTTGGAATGAGCTTAGAAACTTTGGCACCTTTGTTAGAATTTAAGTTTTTAAATATTCAGTAATATATACAGTCGAACCCCATTATATAATAGCGAACCCGGTATATAACAAACTAACAGATATAACGAACGAAAATTTTGGTCCCTATATTTTCCTATTATATGTAATTTATAAGTATTGTGACAGTTTACTGTAATCAATTTCAGTCAATTTAATTCATTAATGGTCATTTTTAATAGATTTTATCATTTTTTTAATACATCATTATTGAATACACATTGCAACTAATGAGTTATGCATTTTGTGAACTCTAGCATTTTTCTTAACAGTTCTGATATAGCGAACCACTGGATAAAGTGAACAAAACCTTTGGTCCCTTGAAGTTCATTATAACGGGGTTCAACTGTATCAGGAATGTGTTAAATTTAATTTCGTATAAATACCTACTCCATTACGGATTTTATTAATTTATTGAAAGATATAATTAACAAACAAAACAACGCAATAGAATTTGTTAATATTGTTTCAAAAATAGCCATGGAATTCATTATAGTATTACACTGGAGGTGTACAATGGAAATCTTTAAAACAAGTTTTGTTTTATTAATCTGAGACTTGCAACTGATGTTCAGAGCACAAATGTTTGATATCAGATCTAGAAAATGACAACGTAACATGCATATCATGCATATCATCATCCCCAAGACTTAGCAGTTTATTTCTTGCTCTGTATTTTGTGGCTGCCATAACAGAGAAGACTTACTCACACAAATATTAAGTTGTAAAGGGCAAAAGTAGGCTTTTTTCACTAGGTTAGGGTACTGCTCTGCCAGTCCAACCCAAAAAAAAGTCAGTGATGCCACACTTTGGGTAAACTTTGAGTGTGGAATTAGTGCAGAGATCAATAAATTCATCTATGAGAACATTGATTTGTGTCACAATCTGGCTGTCTTGAGAGTAACTAATCCAGTTTAATACTTATTTTTTTTAAAAACTAGGGGCTTCGCCCCTAGGCTCGCTACGCTCGCTCCTCTGGTGAATCAAGTGAATGAATGACTCAATAGTTGTTTACAGCGATTGAGTCATTAATTTTGTTTACAGTTGAAGCTTCCCCCCCCCCCCCCTCTCGACGAAATGGATGAATGGGTGAAAAATTGGATCTTCTTTCAAAGAAAGCGAATGAGAAGATTTTTTTTGAAGTATTTCTTTAAAATTCAATTAAAAATCGAAATTTTAAGATAGAGACTTGAAATGAAGTTTATATGAATGAAAAAGCTTTCATCTTCCAGTTGATATAAATATTTTCTTTGTAACATAATAAGTCTGAAAGCATCGAATTTATATATCTCGAAACGCATCAATTTTTCCAAAAAGTGAGTTTTTAATTTTAATAAAAATATCAGTCTGTTTTAAATTATTTTTAAACAAATGACGTCTTGTTTGAAGGAGAAATGTCTGTAGTCTTAGATTGTAAAAAAAAAAAAAATTCTACGATCCTTTTTTGGCGAGTTATCGTAATGTGAACATGAAAAAGTCAATATTTTTCCAGAAAACATATAATAAAAAAAAAACTTCAAGTCCGACGAATATGAGACATGTCTTACTTTCTTCCCCACATTGTTCTGCATCGATTGGTATCGGTCTCGACCCCATACCCCCAGCGGTTTCGGAGGAGATAGCGTGACAAGCTTTTGACAGCGGCGGCTGCGGCAGCGCCAGTTACTTTCTTTTAGAATAGAGAGATTTCTTATAGCAAAGTTACAATGTCTACTATAACAAAAAACCAAACAAAAAAACTCTAAAAGTAACAAACAGAATTACAGAGGAACACAAAATCTACAGCAATAGTCTATAAATCCATAAGGTGTCTGGCTTCCTAATAACAATTTGAGTAAGAGCTCCTGAAGAGCACAGGACAGAGGAAATGGAATTCTGTCAGCTTTTCTCCTTCCATATCGTAGTTTGTGGAAAGGATCAGGGACCATATTAATATGATATAAGTGCCTCACTAGGCAGTCATGACTAGTGGAGAGGCAGAATTCAGCAACTGTTCTGCACCTTGGTTACTTAGGGATGCCAACAATTTTATCCCTCCAAAGAGTATTGAGAGGACTTGTCAAAGAGGCATCTATTAGATCAGGGACCCCAAGGGATCCACCTGGACCCCTTGAGGGTCGATGGAAGTTTTAAAAGGGTCTATAGTATTCCAGGAGTCTATTGGGGGTCGATGATAAATTTTTCTGTTTTAAAATTTAATTTCATTTTTTAGGAAAATAATTGGATAATACTATCAGTTTTAATATGTATAAATACAGATTTGCATAGGGTGGAGTGATTCAACCAGCTAAAGTCTAATGTCATGACACTTTTGTATATGTGTCGAATGAAATTATATTATAATTACATATAGTCAGCAAAATTGTTTAGTAAAATATATATTTATATCTGTTATGTTAGTTATTGTGACTATATGATGATAAGCAATTTCAGACCAAACATTAAAAAAATTGCATCAATTCATCAAGCACATCCCCCACATTAACTGGAATCAAACTTTTGTGCAATTACAAGCTGTGTTTCTGAAATCTTGTTTATATTTGTGAAATTAAAAATTAAATTTGTAAAAATATTGAAACATAAACCTAATGAACCACTTTTTCTAATTTTTTGTTCATATTCGTAGTCAAACTGTTATCTTTAAGTGTTTTATGTGCAATTATTAGCATTATAATTATGTTGTATGCTGTATATTATAGAGAAAAATGTGAGGGGGTCAATGAAGAAAATCATTCGTTTAAAAGGGGTTGATGAAGGGGAGGAAAAAGGTTGGGAACCCCTTTATGAGAACAATGCACCTCTTGGCCTAGGCATAGGCAATCTCATTGCCAAAAATTCCACAATGGCTAGGAATCCACTTTTATCATAGCAGGGTAGGTTTTGAAGAAGCTTTCAGCATGCAAGGATTATGATTGTTCTAGAATACAGGAATTACTAACAAATCTTTGTATTTGGAAGAGTTTTTGGATTTATTCTTAGTCTTAGTTTAGTTTAATTGGTTTGATACCTAGGATCAGAGTTGGATTGATAGCTATTTAGGTTGATGCTGTTAGTGCTTGATAAGCAAATACTTGTGAAAGTTAATGTAAATAAAATTTTCAGTTTGCCAAGATCAGTCAGAAATGAACTGATAATAGCTCCTTGAGTTGCTACTGCTGGGTATTAAAGAAGAAATTCAAATAGAAAAAATACATGAGATGACTTAATTTCACTGAATAAAGAAAAGTCATAATTTATAAAAGTTTATGGATGTGAGATAAAATGGACCAAAAAGAGATGTTAAAAAAATATTCAGATGTGTTGTCTCTTGCTACATATGTTCTCTGGAACGTTATCAAAACTATAATATGCTGTGATATTTATTTTTATACATTTAGTTTTTAATGAATTTTGTGTAACTGAGAACTTTGAGACTAAAGTTTTAATTTGTCACATTAAAACTGGATATTCAGAAAACTGTTGTACAAAATGAGATTTTAAGATTTATATATTTAAGTTGTTAAGCCGATTCTTTGGGCAGTCCATGAGAGAAAACTGCTGCATCAATTTACTTCATTTTGGTCTTAAATGAAAGATTTTAATCTATAGATGAGTCAAATTTGGTTTTTGTAACCACAATTTCTATTAATTAGTGATAATTTACAATTAAAAATTGCTTTCTGCACATGCTCAGTGACATGTTTAAATCTGGCTTTAGATACTTTCAAAGTACAAGGCCGCTTAAACACGTTAATTTGTTTATTCCAAGAAATCTCTCTAGCTCTCTCTCTCTCTCTCTACCATTTTTATTTTTAATTATGTTTGTGAGTTATAGAATTAAACCTGATTAAAATTGTTATTTCGTATTGTATTGTGTTACAGAGTTAATGAGTACACATGCCAAGTTTTTAGTTTGTTATTGAGTAACCATATTTCTTTTTATTGGATTCAGTAGTAATTTTTTAAAGTATATTTCTCTATTCTTAATATTATGATTTTCAGCATTTGCCAATGATGTGTTGAGTATAATTTGTGTATTAGTACATTTATTTACTATCCAGCCATCATGTTTTGATAGGTACCAAGTAATGATATCTTAAACTCAGTAAGTAATATTACTCTTAAAAACTCCTTTTAAAACACTAGATTATTTTTTTCTAAAACAATGTAAGAAGAAAAATACATTCAGGAGAGAAGACATGATCATGAATATTCCCCATATTTTCTCATTTTCTTTTACTTTTGTGAATAACTGTTTCTTTCTGAATCTTCATATTTTGGCTCACTGCCTTATATTTTGATTTTCTCTCTTTCTTTTTATAGTATGTGAAGAACTATCTTAATTTATATCAATAAATTACTTCCATGTGTTCAATTAAATGATTGTAACCATTTTTCATAATTTTTGAACTCACAATAATTGTTATTTTAATGTCTTGGTTTTGTATAAAATGATGTCTATATAATTTATTTACTTTCTTTTCAGTTTGTAAATAAGTTTAATATCCTTTATGATAGACAAGGAATGGGAAGAAGGATGAAAGGATTTTTCTTTTAAATATAATTTTGTATTTGTGCTATTTTTTTAAGTTTATTATATAAAAAAAACTGTAAATCTCTATTTGCATATAATGCAGTCTTTCTTTGTAAATAAACTTATTCTGCTTATGAGTGGTATTTTCTTTGCTATTTTTGTTTATTTTCTGGGTTTGTACAGTCCTTGAAAAGTATTAGTTTTTTTTTTTGGTGAACTGTTGTTAAGAATCCTTTCAAAGTGTTACAGTTTGCTTGTGAGTGTTTAAAACTCCTTAAAATTCATTACCCAGCAAAAAGCATTAATTTATGATCTGAAATTGAAATATTTTAATTTTGGTAAAATGACATATTATCCACCCCTTTTTATCATTTTTTTTCCATTCCTTTTTTTCCCCATTCACTTATCTCTGTTTAAACTTTACTGTCTTAAGTTGTTACTGTTATCAAGTATGTGGGCAACTCTGGGGGAGAGAAACAGAGGAGAAAATTCTACCATGTGTGTTACTTTTGCATTGATAAATATTGTATCAAGGGCGATTGTGTATATGATTTGAATGAAATAAGTATGTGTTGCTAATCACAGATTTTGACTGTGTTCTGAGTTAAGATGCTTTTGCCATTTTTTAAGTACTGATATTAAATGTTCTACAGAGTTTGATGCCAAAAGTCTAATGGCTTTGCTTTTAAAATTCTTCATGTTTAATGCTATTTTTATAAAATTTAAATTATAAGAAATTACCTAATTTGATTTTAGGGATATTGCACCTACGCCAAACTGCACCGTTTCTTGGTTTCAGTACCAAGGTGCTCTAAAATACGTATATTCATTGAAACCATACTATTTTAACAAATTAAGATTTGACAATAAATCCCTAATTAGGCAGAACACTAAAATTTAGTACTACAACTGGTGAATCCTTACTGAAAATGACAGAACTAATAATTTCTTGGTTAATATTTTTGTTCTACATATTTTTGTTCATTTGTGTACACACTACTTCTTCATAAGAGAGTCTCTGCTGGAAAAATTGCATTTCTAAAATATTTCAATTTTAAAAACAATGTTGCAATTATGCTTCTAAATCATTTGCTAAGATGCTGACAGTGTATCTGGAAGAAGAATTTTCATGAGGTTTCTAGGTCTAACTCTCAATTTTACCCTCAAATTTTACCCCTTAAAAAAAAATAAAAATCTGAACTTTCCTTCCTTTTAAAAATGTAATTTCCTGTATTGAATAAATCATTTTCTTCTTTTTTTCCTATTAAAAAAAAACTCCCTTCTCTCAATTCCTACTTTTTTCTATGTTTAGTGAAGTTCCATGTACAGTTGACAAAATGCTTGTTTGACATACTGTTGAATCTGCAGTGGTCTCTTGTATGGAGCCATTCATTCGCTCCCATTAAAAAACTGTTCCGAGCCAGAATTTAAAAAAAAAAACCTCACAAAAGATTTTGCTCCTTTTTTCTTTTTTTCAAAGAAAATTATATGTTGTTGTGACAGGGCTAAAATTTTTAAAATTTGGAATTTTCAAGGAACTTTTATATTAAGACTAGTATATAACCCCCCATCAAAAATGAAGGAATGTTGATCAGCATTTCAAGAGACTTCAACAGCAGTAAGCAACAAAACAAAACGAAACTAAATCAAAACTAAACCAAAACTGTTTCAAAAGTGAATGACTCACCACACAGCAGGCATTGCTGAAAACGATACTTAAGCAGCAGTAAACAACAATAAAATAATACGTGAAACACAAATTAATTAACATTAACATTGAACCTTAAAAATGTAGTTATTTAAAGGGAATATGAAAAGCCATGGAGTAGAATGAATTCGAAATTCAAGTGAATGACTCAATTGAATAAATGATTTTTTTCAATGGATATTTTAATTTGAAGATATTTCAAAATCTAAACGGTTTTGAGCTAGGGTGTTCACTTGAAATTTTCATATTTTTTAAAGGGCTTTCAAAATATGTAACTTTTGTGGTATTATTTTTCAAGAAAAATTTCAGAAAATGGTGTCGCAATGTTAAGATGTTTCCGACATGGTTCGTCCTGGAATGGTTACCTACACTTTTTCTACTCTAGGCTTTTATATAAGTAAAGATTAGTTATGCATATATAGTATATATGGATATATGTATAGTAAATATGAATATATGTACATACATATGTATATGTATGTGGACATATATATACAGGTGGTTATCAAAATAATGGATACACCTATCAATATTAATGGTGTTTATTAATGTGCTTCATATTTCTTAAAAAACAAGTCTGGCCACCGGTACTTTTTTATATAATATAGCGTATGTATTATTCTACTATCAGGTAGCAGTAATGAAGCTAAGGGCATCGTGCTTTTGGAGGGGACAGCATAAAATGTCAAACCTTGCAGACCTTGAGAAAAGGGCAAATTGTTTGGGCACATATAAATTGGAGTATCTGTTACTGCAACCCCAGGCTAATGAGTGTTTTTTGTGCTATGGTACCGAAAGTCATGATAGCATACAGAGTGCATGGAAAAACATTGTTTGCCAAACAGAATAGTGGACGAAAGGAAAGCTAAGTGAAAGAGACTGACTAGGTATTGAAGCGGATTGTGACATGAAAAAAGAAAACAACTGCTGCCAAAATGACCAAAGAGTTCAATCTGCATCTGCATGTTCCAGTATCAACCATTAGAGGTAGCGGGGAACTTCACAAAGCATTTACGGAAGAGTAGCTATTCCCAAACCACTTGTAATAGATGCCAATACAAAATATCGTTCATAATGGTGCCATGAGTGCAAATCCTGGTAGAGTAATATGTCGAAAAACGGCATTTGGTCCGGCGAATCATTGTTCTTCGCAACAGGACGTGCATATGTCTGGAGAACACTTACACAAGTGTAAGATTCTGGCTGTCTCATCTCAGTTGTCAATCATGGAGGTAGATCTATCAGGGTTTGGGATGGCATCTCATGGTTTTCTTCAGGTCCTATTGTAATCCTAAAATGGAGATTGAATGGGAAGGACTATGTCGAAATTTTAGCTCACTAGTCCATCCTATGGTGCAAACATTGTTTCTTGCCGGAGATGACGTTCTCCAGTATGATAATCCCTCTATACATACAGCTAAATCTATCAAGTATTGGTTTGAAGAGCATGAAAAAGAAGTCAAATATCTTATCTTGCCCTATACAATCCCCCCGACTATATATCATCCAACCACTGTGATCTGTATAAGTGGATAGAGCTAGGTATTGATATCCACCACAGCATCTCTACAGGAACTTCTATGTTTTTTCCCCGAAGAATGGCATAATATATTCTTAACCACTATTCATGACTTGTATAATCCAATTCCAAGGTGAATCAGGTGGTATTACATGATAAAGATGATCCTGCACCGTATTAATAAAGGTTTTCATGATGTTACTGAGTGTTTCCATTATTTTTATAACCACCTGTATATATATATATATATATTATACATACATACATACATATATATATGTGTGTGTTTGTGTAAATATTTATGTATGCATACATTTTTTTCTTTAATATGAGTGAAATTTCAAGGAACGAAATTTTTTCGTTCTGATCCGGATCAATTCAGAAAGAGAAAAATAATATAACCTTTGGATTCAATCCACTTGGGAACTTTATCCTAGAGATCACCTTTTTTTGGCTTGGGTTTGGATAGAAATCATTTGACCCTTAATATTTCTACTCTGCTTGGAGAGATTTAAATTGGGGTAAAAAGGATACATTCCTCGGATAGATATATTTAAGCCCTGCTTTTAACTGTAGATCAAGGTACAATGCTATTAAATGACTATAATTGTCCTTCATCACAGTGTGCAGTTATAGCATACTTGAATATCTCGTGTATGGTTAAAATTCACTTTCAGGGATGATCACCTTTAAAACAAAGGGAGGAGGGCATGTTTTAATTTCAAAGAGTATGATTTAAATTAATTATACTTTCAATACACCAGTCCTCAAGATCCCTCATAGCTTCATTAATTCTGTTTATGGCAGGTATATCAGCACCAGTAGTAAAAATAACTATCATTTGCAAAAGCAAGGCACCTAATTCCAGATATTTTTGTTAGCTTACAAATTAAATCATTAATCATAACATTAAACAGTGTACAGCTTACAACAGCCCCTTGTGACAAACCATCACGGAGCTGGACAAATTTAGAAAAGGCTGTCTGATATTTTACACGGGCCGTTCTTTGAGAAAGGATGTACGTTAACATCGCTCACTCCTTTCAACAACGTCATAACTCAAAAATCGGCAATTTTTAGTTATGCCTGTTCTCAGAATGCCTTGAAAGAGTAGTATCTCCTTGCAAGATCGTCGTATCTCACCGCTCAATATTTAGCCGCTAGAGAGCAGAATTAAAATTTATTTTCAATACATTTTAATGTACTTTTAACTTTCAAATCACTCTCCTGAAAAATCTTGTTTTTTGAGATATGACGTTGTTGAAAGGAGTGAGCGATATTGCCTCCAATACCCATATCTATCAACTTTTCGACGAGCTTCCTCCGCCATACCTTATCATAAACATTTTTAAAGTCCGCGTAAACCGCCAGTGTAGAATGCTTTTCATGGAAACAATCCTTGATGCATTGGGACAGGAAGGTCGCTTGTTCAATGATGCTTCTTTTCCGACGGAAACCTGCCTGATAATCAGACAGAAGTTTTCCTCTTCAGGGTAGAAATTAATTCTGTTGGTCACCATACTTTCCATCAGTTTCGAAATTGCATTAGTCAAAGAAATAGGCCTATAACTAGAAGGGTTCTCTGTCGGTTTTTGTGGTTTTAAGAGGGGCACAATGGTAGCCTTTTCCCACTCCGCAGGAACACGAGTCTTCCAGACAATATTAAAAAACACAAGGAGAGTTTGTTTAACACTTTCTCCCAAGTTTAAAAAGAATTCACTCGAGAGGTCGTCAGGTCCAGGGATCCTTCCAAGCCTGGTCTCGTGCATTGCTCTGCATAATTCATTAAAAGTAAAGTCACTATTAAAAAGGATTTCGTCACTATAGTTAAGGCAACCAACAGGTGATCGTCTAGGTCAGGGGTGTCCAACGTTTTAGCTTCCTTGGGCCACATTGAATGAAGACGAATTGTTTTGGGTCACACAAAAGTATACTTAACATTAAAAATAGTTGATGAGTAAAAAGAAGTATAATATATAGTTAACATATTTAGTTCGTTATAAATTTTATTTATAATATAACTATAGGAGTCATAAAATTAATGTGATATTTCGCATTGAATTTGAAAAACTAATGCATCAGTGTTTGGGTCAAATGAAGTGGTTGCAATTCTCAGGGAGTTCTCAAGATGTTCATCCGTTATTTTGGTTTTAATTTGACTCTTAGTTTGCTTCAATCTTGAAAATAGTTGTTGACAGATGTACGTGCTTCCAAACAAGGATGACATGAATAACGCATGACAATGCAGTGAGCTCTGGGCAGGTATGATTTATTAAAATCCAACAGAGATTTGATTAAATTTCTAAGTTGGACGTCATGTCTTCCATTTGAAAATTTGCTGGCAGCTGTCTTAGTTAGGGACGACACGTTTCTTAGAAAACAGGGAGAGCCAAGTCACAGGTGCAGAAAGCGACATTATTAAGAGGGAATAGAGAAAACAAGTAACATGAGTACAACGAGTCTTGACCAGCTGCAGTTAATGAACTTGCCAAGTGAAAGTAAAGATGGAAATATCCGAGTGTAAGGAAAATAAATAGATAAGGGGCCAAGAAGACGGCAGGAGATCGTTAGTGGAAACAGCGGGGTGCCCCTGCACCGTGAGAAGTTCCAACGTGTGAAATGAGGGCTCGGAAACAGAGCTGATATCCCCTCGGTTTCAGATTGGAGTAGAGGAAAGGATAAAGTATATGGAGCACCCAATGATAAAAGTTCAGGGGGCTCATTGGTTAGAAAGGGTCACCAATGATAGCCAAGAGCGAGAAGGTCTTAATGAAGTGAGAGAAAAAGGTGCAGAGACCAGATTGGGCGGAGAAGTCAAAAAGACGTAGACCGAATCAGAGGCTGAAAGGGACGCATTTTGATTTATCTTGGCAGATATGTAAGCCCCAGAGTTAGAATAGAGAGAGAATAGAAGCAGTTGTGTCGAAGAGACGGAGATAGTCGAAAGCTGAGATTGAAAGCTGACGTTGAGATAGGTAGCCAATGATGTTAAGAAGCCCAGCGGACGAATCCAGGCAGATGATTAGTATCTCGTAAACATTAGCCCCATGAAACCCAGATTAGGTCCGAATACCGCATCCAATTGTTCACCAGCAGATTTGGACGGACGGCAAAGAGCAGTTGGAGGCCACTGTACCATAAATTAAACGTATCCGACTCCGTATCCTTTACGAAACACTGTACATTTATTAACATTCACAATCACAGCACAATTACAGTATTCTTACAATAAATAATTACGGCCTTTCATTTATGCCGCCCGGATTTTCCCACTCGACTACGTCGAGCCATCACGTGGTTCTAAGAGCCGCGCAAATCGGCTCTCCAACGCGACAACAAGTTACTTTCGTTTTGACACGTGACATACACATACAGTATTTCCCTCCCGTAAGGAGAGTAAAACCAAAATTCCCCGTTTATAGGGACAAACAGTTACAGACGGAGTTTTTAGTCTTAACAGCCACCGCATCCCCAAGGCCGGAGATGACCTGATGAGGAAAGGGCGAACAACAATAGAACTCCCTGACCAGCCTAGTCCAACGAAGCAGCAATTACCCTCATCTCCAGCGAAGAATGACCAGCGCCCATCCTCATCGAGTTCTTGCCGACGAAAAAAGTCCTAGAGCTTAAGCCACACCCGTACCGTAAGCTGCCCGCTATAAAAAGCAAGAGATGTCCGGCGAGCCAGGCCAATCAATTAGAAAGAGGTGCAGAGCTACCTGTTGAGTCCCCAACGGAGAACCCCTATTGTTGAAAGGAGAGGGTCCTCACATTGTTATGCCGGCGAAGTCATCCAAAGAAGGGAGAGTTTTGTGTTTGCTTTTCTGCCAATGCCCAGCTCGTGTAAGACCCGAGTTAGCGATAGGTGGTCAGGCAAATTTATGATTGATAATCTATATATATAAAAGAGCTTGTCTGTTTGTTTGTCCGCTATAGAATCATAGACTGTTTCACCCACCGGAACCAAATTCGGCACAGTTAATGTTTTGGACCCGAGAAACTTAAATCAGGAAAAACGAAATTTGGGGCTCAATTAATTTTTTTTAAATTAATTTTTTAATGTTTTTTGTGCCCAATAGAGGTGCGTCTACCCCCTGTGGATTCCCCTCGACCAGCTGCGATAAGAGGGGTGGTTTGAGGATGACGGAGGGCGGGAGGGCGGGGGGTCAAATTACAATGCACGGGAGAAAGAGGGTCGGGAATGACCTTAAAATCAGACGAAGGTCCGCAGGCTCAAAGTTTCTTTCTTTCTTATTGTTTGTATATCATTTCAGTAGAAACGTGCTGAGAGCATTCTGTCTGGCCAGATGAACATGAAGAGCGGGAGTGGAGCCCAGTATTTTTTTGATGGAATGCATGAAATATTTTATATCTATATATCTACTCGGGCAACGCCGGGCAATAATGCTAGTTATTCATATAGATATACCGAGTGATCCAAAAGTCAGGACGAACTTTAAAAATGAATAATTCGAAAACGAATAAAGATAAAAAGATGCGGTTTGCACCAAACGGATGGAAAAGAAGCCGGGTTTTGTGTGGCAACGAAAAAAAAATAGTTCTGTTGGCGACCAACAGATGGCGCTATAGTTTTTTATTTCACCAAAAGATGATTTACAAATGAAAAAATGTTTACAAGTTACAAGTCAGCTTAATTACAGTTAATTACAGTAAATGTTCAATGTGCTGTCCATCATTCCGCAGTACCGCTGTGAGACTAGTCACCACACCGTTCACAGCATTGAGTAGCATTTCTTGCGTTATGGCAGACACATTTTGGCGGATGGCATCTTTCAGTGCTGTTAGTGATGCCGGTTGGTTGCGGTACACTTTTGACTTCAAGAATCCCCACAGCCAAAAGTAACAGAGTGTCAGATCGGGAGATCTTGCAGGCCATGCGTGATTAAAGCATCGACTGATAATGCGATTCTCCCCAAATGTTGAGCGTAGCAGGCATTGCACAGGCAGAGCAATATGAGGTGGTGCTCCATCTTGCATAAAGGTGACTGTTTGGAGTGCCTGTCACGCTTGCAGTTCAGGTTTAATGTTGTTCTGTAACAATGCTGCATATCGCTGACCAGTGACAGAAACTGTTTTGAAACCCGTCTTTGTGACTTCCTCGAAAAAAAAAATGGAGCAATTATGAAATCAGCAGTGAAGCCACACCAGACTGTCACTTTAGGCTGTTGCAAGCTTACCTCAACAAATGCATGTGGATTTTCTGTGGTCCACACTCGACAATTGTGGGTGTTAACAGCACCAGAGAGTGTGAAATGCGCTTCATCTGTCCAAAGCACAGCGTGAAGCCAGTCGTGCAGCTCTTCTATCTTATTGAATACTAAATTCGCAAAATCTTGGCGAGAGTCGAAGTCAAGAGGTTTCAGTTCTTGGTTATGTTGCAACTTGTAGGCATACCGTTTCAGGGTTATTCGCAGTGCTCTGCAGACACTTACGTACGACACTCCTGTCTGCCTCGAAACTTCTCGAGCACTGCACTCCCCATGTGCAGAAACCGCCGACATGTATTGCACCGTCTGCTCCACTGTCGTGAGGGGCGTCCACTTCTTGGACGTGACGCCAAAGAACCTGTAGCTTCAAATTTCTTCATCATTTTGTTCAATGCAGAAGACGTTATTGGTCCTTTGCTATCTCGCATACCCTTCATGTAGCGATATGCTCGCAATATCGCAATGGCACTTTCCGAATTCTTATAATACAGTTTAACTAAGAGGGCTTTCTCAACTATGGACAGCATTTCGATGCATATAAGCTTCGACTACCATTACCTGCTGCAGTTGCTCCTTTTTATATTGTTTGTTGCTTTGCATAATCATACATCAGAAATCCGACAGCGCCATCTGTTGGTCGCCAACAGAACTATTTTTTTTCGTTGCCACACAAAACCCGGCTTTTTTTCCATCCGTTTGGTGCAAACCGCATCTTTTTTTCTTTATTCGTTTTCGAATTATTCATTTTTAAAGTTCGTCCTGACTTTTGGATCACCCGGTATATCACATAGCAGTATTGATTAAAAAATATTTGCATAAGGTATGATTAACAATGAAATGTTTATATATGTGTATATTGTGATGATACTTAATAAATTGATTGATTTAAGTAAACTTGAGTAATCACTCTTAGTTTTATCCAAGTACTACCACTAATTAACTGCAGATCCCTGCCACAGCAGCATATCTATATCGACTGTAAATGGAGTAGCAAAGATGCAAAACAACTGTTTATTTTTCAAAAGTCCTGAAATCGATTTTTAAATTCTTGTACTGAATCGGAAAGCAAGGCTGCATATTATTTACCATTTTTAGAATTATGCTTGGTGAACGTCTCGAAATGCAAAAAATTGTGAACATTTACTTGAGCTTACCATAATTTCAATTTCATTTGGAACGCGTTTATGGTTTGAAACATTGTACTTATAAGTTGGTTTTTACTTTGAAGTCGGGTGTTTAAGTCATTTGAATGGGCAGTCAAATCTATCAAAAATGCTAAATCTGCATGCCAGCTGTCATCATCAAGTTCTGGCACAGGTTTTTTTCAATGTCATACTCAATTTGATTTCATCAAGAAGGCTATAAAATCTTTTTAACATTTGCCCTCTATTGAGCCACCTTATTTCTGTTAAGTATACAATATCGCCATACTCAGCATCCAAGCTTTAAGAAATTCCTGATTCAGTACAAATATGAAATATTAAATGTGTAAAATCAATTTCACACTTCATTTTTGTAATGAAATCAATGCACAGAAATTGCATAGGAATTATGTATAGAATTAAAGATATTTCAAATACTGTATTGTTGATTTGTTGAATGGACAAAGCGGGATCTGTAATGGCCACCTTCTATCATCTTCGAGGTTGGCTATTGATATTTTTTTATTCGCTTTCAGCATATCAGCACGTCGGCGTTTCATCCATCAGGGAATGCGAAAATTGAGCGTCAGCATGCCACAATTTCTTCAGCTTTACCCCATCTGGTAAATGAGAGTCACACCGACTGGGATGTAAAATTAAAATTTGCCCTTTTTTCAATCCGTACTGCAGTCCATTTGTTCACTAATGAATCCCCCTCCTTTGTAACATATGGTAGAGATTTGGTACTCCCTTATAATATTTTAGCAGGGGAAAGTAAATTTTCTTATTGTGATGCCCCTAGTTATTGTCAAAATTTAATACCCTCCCTTCGTAACGTTTTTAAACAAGTCCCATCTAGAAAATTCAGCCGAATCACAAGAGAACTATAGAAAGAAATTTGCAATAGATAAAAACATTAAAATTGGTGATTTGGTAATGCTGTATTCCCCGGCAATTAAGCCCGGTTTGTGTAAAAAGTTTTCCAAATTGAATAAAGGCCCTTTTCGCGTTGTTGCACAAACATCTAAAGTTAACTTTAATATTCAATTAGTTGCCGATCCATCCCATTCGGAGGTAGTACATGTTGATAGGTTGTCCAAAGTCCCCGACAGGAAAATTTTTCCCGCTTGCCGGAGAAAGAGGAGGTTGTTGTGGCAGCTCAGGATAAGGTTACCCAGCCTGGGAATTGTGACGCAGAAAATTTTAATCCACCCCCTAGGTTTTCTAAGCAGAGGACCCGTTTTTTCATAAACACGGCTAGGAGTGGGAGCCGTCCCCAGGCGGTGGGACTGAGCGGTGGGACTGAGACGGGGTGAAAATTACTGTCTGCGGGGCTCTCTTAGGGTTGGCCCTAGGGATTCGACTACTCAGCAAGGTATTCTCAGCGTGGACTCAGCAAGGATTATACTCAGCGTGTGCAGGTCAGGAGTTCCAGGTGGGATAACCTTCCCCCTTCTAACACGAGGACCATGTCTCAGACTAGGCAGAGCCCATCTGCAAATTAGGCTCTGGCAATTTGCTTTTCGTGCTTAATAGAATTACGGCCGCGTGTATATATCGCTTATTTTTGTACAATTATCCGAAAAAAATAATAAAAGTGAATTGTTGTGTATGTTACCACATGTCAAGGTGTCTCCACTTGGTCTTTTAATAAGACAAAGGTTTTTTTTTGTGTAAAGTATTCTATAGAAAATTTTGTTTATAGTTTGCATTGTGTTTTCCCCAGTGAATTGTAAAAAACTGGATGAAATGTAATCCGTGCGGATGCGAATTCAGCCGTGACAACGAAAAGACTCAGCGGTCAGCTAATACACACAAGATAGGATAAGGACTATTAAATAGCAGTTGTGTATGCAGCTAAAAATAAATAAATAAATAAAGATTTCGTTGGCTGTTCCATCTAAAAAAAAAAAGGGAAGAAGAAGAAGATTGTTGTCCAGCTACCAACATATTTGCACAAATTTATCGTATCATCCTTTGTAAGGCAATGCATGCTTGCCAAGTCACCCTGCATGTACTGTAAAGTCCCGATCTTGTCTTCTATTTTTCCCTTTGGGAACTTCATAACGTCATGTCCATGCACTCCACGCTAGTCCCAAGAGTGAAAGCTGTTGGAGGTGTATATATTTTTAAGTTTACGGACTCTATTCTTCTGCGCCTTGTGGTTACGTATTGATTTGTTGTAATTAAAAATGTAAGGTGTAGTTTTATTTTTGTATTTTGAAGCGTAATGTGTAAAATTTTTTTTAAGTAAAATAAATCGCAGTTAGTTGCCTGCGTGATCAAGTTGTTGCAACTAAAAGTTTTTAAGTTTTAGTCAGTCGAAGTGGGTAGATTCTGTTAGTGATCCATTTTTTTTACAAAGGTATAACAGTGTATGTGTACCCAACGTAACTTCTTTAGTGTATTTTGAAGTTTAGTTTTTTTTAGTGTGGGGGGTCTATTTTGTCTCGGTAAAAGGGAGATTGAAAAACTTTTTTCACTTCGTTAAAAAACTTTTTTTTCGTACAAGAGGGATGTTGTTACGGTTCATTTAGAACCCCCAAACTTGTCATTTAGGGATATTTGTACGTTTGCTTGTAATATGTAATAGTTGGAAGTTATGTCTGTTGTTGTGCTACAATTAAGGAATTGTATTGGTCACTTTCCCAGAGCCCTCGATATACGGGTGAAGCAGAGAGCTTTGTAACAGATCTTTGGAATGTTGATGATTTGCCCATCACTCGTTTATCCGTCCGTCCCGCCCGCGGAAGAATACAGTGCTGTGAACGGCGGGGTCCGCCGTGCAAGAAAACAAATAAATCATTGAAGAAAATCTAACCCGAGACCAAGAAATAATTGAAGAAAAAAATAATTGGGCATTTTTCTTCCACAAATATTAAAGAATATAGGCGTTCGAGGTAATCATCTGGCCTCAGTGCTCGGCGCGAGGTGGGATTATTTTAAGTTTATCCCTTGTTACGGCGCAGGCGAAGCGGGGGTCCTGAGGGGTAGGCGGACTGAGAGCATTGGACGTTGCTTTCTTCGCCGGGAGCTCCATGGGACGATCGTCACCCTTTTTGCGTCTTAGAAACGGTTTTTCACCGATTGGAATCCATGAAGAATGCTTGATACGAAAGATCCTGAGAGGCCTTAGTCTACGTGGCATTGCCTTCCTTCTTTGATCTCTCCTATGTGCCTTTCCTTCCTCCTTCTTAAAATCAGCTTAGGTAATATGCATTTTTTTATATTTATTATGAGCTCATATAAAGTGTTACATACCTACTGGTCGCCAGCCACCCGTTCTTATGTAATATGTTTGTGTACCAATAGTGATTAATGTATTTATAGGTATATATATATATAAATAAGGAAATGGATCAGTGTAGATTTCATTTATGATGAGGATGGTCTTAAGGGTAATAATTATTGTAACGTTAAATCATGTAATGTCTGAATAAATTGTTGTTAAGTTTAAAAATATAATTCTCAAGCCTTTTCTTTTGGTCATTTTAATTTAAGTGTTATTTTTCATTTGCCCTCATTTTAATTCTATGGCAGCAAGTTTTATTTCTGATTGGAGAGGTTGTTTTTGGGGTCAATTTTATGTCGCCTCCTTTGACGGGAAGTCGTTTTCTGTAAGCTGCTTTAATTTAATTTAATCTTGAAGCAGTCTTAACACTTACATATTTGATAACCCATCTATTGTAAGTATAGATTTTTGAAAGGAAGAGTAAAATTTAGATTTATGGTGTTTTTCAGCTAATTGTTTAATTTACTTCCTTAAAATTCCTACCTTAGAAAGAAGAATAATTCATTTAGTTTTTCTGTATTGCACTTTCCAGCCTGTTTTGGATTTTAGTTTTATCTTAGATTTATCTTCGTTTTTAAGAAACTTCTGTGTTTGTAACTTTTTTTTCGAAATATATTGCATTCGCATCTAACAGTTTTGTACTTTGTAATTTAATAGATTGTAGTAGTTATCCACACTTAATTAATTTTTCTTTCTCTCTCTCTCTCTGTGTTTGTGTGTGTGTGAAAAGTGCTGTGTAACGTTTCGTCTAAGAGTTTAGATTATCTTCTTTTAAAGAATCTGGCTGTCGGGAAATAACCGAATTCTGCTTAATGAGACTGGAATTTCATTCAGCAGTAGTTAGCATCTGTTTTCTAAGAGAAGAAAAAGTGAGAAACTGATGTGAGGGGAAATTCTCCACTTGTCTAAAATGAAGGATTTTTGAATGTATATATATATTTCAAAAATGAAATTGTGAAAGTAAAGGTCATGAAATTATTTTGTGAACAATTTCTTGCTTTCTAACGAGTAATAGTTACGAATTGCGTCTTATCACGGAATTATTGACTGGTGGGTGAAAAAGTATATGATGTTTGATGGCTGTTTATAGTATCAGTATTCCAATTCTATTGGAGTTTTAACGTTTTACGAGATGTACCTTTAGTGGGATGTAAATGATAAGAATATTGCAGTAGCATTTGAACGTATTCCATTGCACCGGATGGGACCCGATATAGCAGCTAAGGCCCTCTGGGTTAATCCCCCACCGGTGGGTGCAGACCGCAGAAGATGACCACCACTCCTACGCACCAACCCTTCCAAGCATCCCAGGCCCACGGGAGCGGGACCCACTAAAATCGACTGGAGAGAAGCGCTTCAAGATGGCTGAGGTAGAAGAGAATTTAGAATAAATTAATTTAGAAGAAATTGCTGGAAGTAGGATGCTCCAGAGGCAAGAGAAGAGATCCAGCGACACACAATTAGTGAGGGTGATGCGAAAACGCGAAGACAGACGAAAAGACAACACAACATTTTGGGTATCATTGATACGACTGTCTAGGAACCCACCGAGCCTAAACCGGTATCTGATCAATTTTGAGACATAACCCTTGGCCCGTATCTCGCAACACAAAGATCAACGTCACGAGTCAAGGCCCACCCTGTGGAATCCCCGCAAAGTGGCTTGCTCAAAAAGAATCCTTAGGACCGCCGTCCTCCGGAAAATCTTCGGGAGAAAAACTCAAGAAAAAGATTAAAAAAATAGGGGGAGTACTAATAAATGAACCGATAAAAAAATGAAAATTGAGCTGTTGCCTCCAGTGGTTAGCATGAGCTAGCCAACGGTTTGGCTGCAGTGGACGGGTCCGAATCCCTAGGAATAGAACCTAATCTCCTGACTTCCGTAGGCCACGTGCCACCTCACTCATCATAGATGACATGTGAACTTATTCATTCTGTTCATTCCATATTCTTTGCATCTTTGTCTTATCATATTGGTAACTAGAATGTGAGACAATTTTCGATGGATTTATGTTTTTGAAGGTTCCAGGCGTATTTGAAGGATTTAGCTTTTTCATCCTACTTAATTCTCATGAAAATTGACTATTACTTAAAAGAAAATACAAATTGTATATCTTAGGAAAAGCATTCGAAAAATTTTTTTTAAGTTAATACTGACTAGTTATTTGGCCCAATGACACATATAAGTATCCTAGTCAGTTGAATATTACCAAAGTCGACATGCATGAAAAGACAAGGTGCAGAATAATCATGCAAAAACTGTATTGACAATCCGACATACTCGCTTGTGAAAGCATCAGAAGTCTACAAAGGGAAATGCATAAATAGACGCATGGAAGTAATGTAAACTAAAAATTCGCTATTTGAGTAATTGTTTACTGTATTCGCGGATTTCGAATTCAAATGCTATGAAAACGGCTTCATCTGGAGCTGCAGCAACATGCTACTACGAATAAATACACTATGGGTAGAAACTGGTTTTAAGCTCTTCGCGGTTTCAGCTGAAGGACGTGAAAGGCAAAAAATTAAGGGAAACACCGACCATCGAAAGAAACAAGTAGTACCTATTTATTCTCATTCTGGTAGTTACGGCAAACGTTACAATAAGGAACTCATAAAGACGCATATAAAAGAAGCACCGGAGCATTATTACTCCGGTGCCATTTATTTATGCTCTTTGACAGTTACAACAAATGTTACGAGGAACTCGTAAAGTCGCATATAAAAGAAGCACCTGAGTACATGACTCCGATCATAAACTACTGATCAATAATCTAATGCGTTTCATTTCGAAATTTCCATAGAAGGAACTTCTACACAAAAAAATCATGCTCTAGGTAAAAATACTTACAATTAAAAATCTATTAATGCCCATAATATATATATATATATATATATATATATATATATAATGTCTGAAAACTACCACTTTTTTAAAAGCATCTTGCCATTTTTCAATCAGAAGTAAATAACTTTTTTTCGCTCCAAGGTAGAAAATATATCTGTCCTAATCATTGCTATTATTCCTTTGGCAGACTGAACACTGAGAATGCGCCTGTTCTCGTCAGAAAAGATTGATTGGTCTGAGCCGTTCAATGAAATTTTCTGTCTTTAAATAGCTCTTGCGATTTTTTTCTCCCTGGCATAGCTGTTAAGTTGTAGTACGAGGAAGAGATCATCTCTGAGATACCTCTGCCATGTTCGTCCTTTTTCCCTCCTCGATTCGGCCTTAATAAATCAGGGGAGGAGGATTTTTCGTCGGGGGTAAACAGACAATTCACCCCTGGCTCCGTTTGAGGTTGCGTGACTTTTTTTTCTTTTGCATTCTTTCCAGAAGCACAGTAATTGCGTTCTAAATCTCTCTAGAATTTAATTCGAGATATCTCTCTAATTTTAAATTTTGGGTTGTTTGGTTGAGAGAGCTGTCACCTTACGCTACCTCCAAGGGCTAATTAGACTGGAAGTGACAGTTTATGGTCGATTCCGAACGTCCACAATTATTTATAATATCAGAGGGACTCGAACTCATAGACTGAGATACCGAATGCCTGCTCCTTAGCCACTGGGTTGTCATTTAGCCTTAATATTGGGTTGGCAAGAAAGTAATTTCGATTGTTTAGTGTGAAATAAAACTCAATTTTTTCCATACAAAAAATAAACTTTAATCAGTCAAATATCTTCCATTCTATTTGATGACCTTTTGCCATCTTTCTGGTAACTTCATGATTCCGTGCTCATAGAATTTCTGGTCCTTATCAGCAAAGAACTCAACCACGTGCGATTTGAGGTCATCATTATTACTGAAATTTTTATCATTTAAAAAGTTGTGTAAACTTCAAAATAAATGGTAATCCGATGGTTCAAGGTCGGGGCTATATGGGGACTGCGGCAGCACTTCCCAACTAAACTCCAATAATTTCGTACGCGCTGCTAAAGAGGAACGAGTCCTCGCATTGTGGTGGAACACGATTCCTTTGCGATTTGCCAATTCTGACCTTTTCACTTTGATTGTCCTCCAATTTCATAATTTGTTGGCAGTAAACATCTGAGTTGTTCATTTGGTTGCTTGGAAGCAGCTCAAAATACACAACACCTTTGTAATCCCACCAAATTGACAGCATGATATTTTTCTGATGTAATTCAGCTTTCGATATGGTTTGTGCTGGTTCATCACGCTTGGACCAAGATCTTTTTCGATTAATGGGCCTGTTCACATAGAAGTCCGAAAGCGAAAGCCTAAAAGGAAAGATGGCGCCGAGACGGAAATAAACCAATCATAGGCGTTAAAAATTTCGTTGCTAATCGTTTGGAGGTTTGTCACTGGTTAAATATATTTCATTACTTTAACGCTTCCGCTACCGGACTCCTATGTGAACAGGCTCTAAATTATTGCAGACGATCCATTTTTCATCACCAGTGATAATTTGTTTCAAAAAAGGGTTGAATATATTATGTTTGGAATGCGTATCGCAAATATTGATTCGTTGTTGTTGGGAAACTGTACTTTTAAATTTCTTAAACAACCTTATTTTTATTCCGTACAACATCTTTATAAATCATCATCTTTTAGCAACGACGTCATTACAAGCCGATGACGTGTAAGCTCGTAATTCAATTCATCTGATGTGTTAATTCATACCATCGCCAATGTATTAGATCCGTAACGGTTGGTGGTATGACTGGTAACCGAGAGATATATGTAAATTTATCAGAAACGTGTATTTAAGCTCGTGCTTATTCTTGTACCGGGGGCACTCCCTTTCAAGATCGATGACGGTCGATCTGGTGCATTGTAAACGTTTTTTTTTTACTGTCGACTGTTGCAGTGTATGTTTCATTTACATATGTTTATTATTATACAATAAACTTTAGTTTAAAAAATGTTAGACTTGAAGAAGTTTTTTACCGAAGACAGTTTGTCGATCACTGCTGAAGTCTGCTATTGCACTTATTTTTAAGACTTTGATTTAGATGTTGACGAATTGGTTATATACCAACCAATTTTTCAAAAGCGTGTTAAGTGAATTTCTTTCAATTCATGCGGAACCCAAATATCGAGCTTCTTAACGAGTCCAAGACATCTGTGATTTTCAATTGGTGTGTGTGATACATTTATCCTTTTTGTAATCTCTCGCACAGTTATAAGACAATTCGATTCAATTATGGTTTTCATTTTGTCATCATCAACTTCAGATGGTCAATAAGAACGTTGGTAATCTTTAAGTGAAAAATCTCCAGAACGAAATTTTTAAACCAATTCTGACACGTGCGTTTTGTTAAGCAATCAACACCATAAACTTCACATATCTCTTTGTGAGCCTCAGCCGCTTTCTTGCCTTTAAGAAAACAAAAAAGTAAAATATGTCAAAAATGATTATTTTTGCACTCCATGTTAAAATTGACCGTAAACTAACAGTTCTAAACAAAATTACACGGAATTTCTTTCTATAGTAACTTAAAATTGCCAACTACTAAGTCTCAAAAGAAAAAAATTATAATATTGACAGAAGAATCTTATTAATAAAAGAGAGTGTTTGCGTGTGTGTGTGTGTGTATGCGACCCCCAGGCGAATCTGTGATACTTACATACGTCAAATTTGGCACACGGGTAGTGCAGACTATGGGAAGGTGCACCTCGAAGCCCGAATTTTAAATTTTATTCTAGAAAATTTTTTATTTTATGTTTTGTGCGATATTTTATGTTTTTTTAACTTCAGATTACGATATCTCGGCAAAAAATGATCGTAGAATTTTGAACTTTTTACAATCTAAGACTACAGACATTTTTCCTTCAAACAAGACCTCATTTGTTTAAAAATAATTTAAAACAGACTAATATTTTCATCAAAATATTAAACCCACTTTTTCGAGAAATTTACGCTCTTTTGAGGATCTACGGTAGATGTTCTTCGAGTTTTTATCTTACAAAGAAAATATTTACATCATCTGGAAGATGAAAGCTTTCTCATTCATATAAACCTCATTTCAAGTCTCTATCTTAAAATTTCGATTTTTAATTCAATTTTAAAGAACGATGCTTCAACACAAATTTTATACGCGATTCTTCGAACGCGGTACTCTAGGCGTTGGAATCAATCATTCATAAGAACTGCGCATGAGCACAAGGAAACATTTTATTTACTTTTGCCGGTGTTCACTTTTTCTGTATTCTGTCAATTTTTGTTTAATTTAGTTACTTTTTTACATATTCTTTCTTTTTATGCTTCTGTCTGAAACTCTGGAATATTTTTTATTATCATTCTAATACTTCGAAACTTAACAATGTTTACCAGGTTTTTTTTAAAACAACTGTTAATTATGTTTGTGTTTAGCTTTGAGAAAAAATAATTTTGTAAAGGTTTTTTTGGTCTTTTATGCTAAAATAGCACTTAAAAATCAAAAAAAGAAACAAAAACTTACCTGTAAATAGCATACCTTTTTCATAAATTGATCAAGTTGAAGTAATTTTTAATGAAATTTAGCTAAAACACCTACCATTCTGCACAAAATCCTAAAGCTAATATTTTAAACTAATTTTAGCTTTTGATTGTGGAAATTTTTGATGTTAAAACATGTTAGCAATGTATTACATATGCATTATTTTGTACGTCAAATATAGTTGCACATTCATTTTATAGAAATTTGTGGTATGACTTTCTTAAGTAGCATGATTTATTTTTTCTCGATGATATCTTTTTCTTAATTGTCATATTTTGAGAACATAACATTTTTAGATTAAAAAAACACAAATAACAGTTTAGATTAACAAGAATTATTGTCAAGAATTATATTTCACATGATTGGACAAGCCACAGGTTAAGAAGTGTTGAAATTAATGGAGGTAAGGTTAATTTTTTTTACATGCAGTAATTTTTTCATGTCCTGATAAATGATTCATAAATTAGAATCGATAGCTGATTTATACCTCATTTATATTTTTAGAATTAAACTTCTTACTTCTGTTTTAACTTTCCTTTCTATTTTACCATCATATTTTGTTTTGCTATTATTGCAGTGTGTAAAATATTTTTCATTGCTTACTACGATTTAAAATTTTTTTTTGTATTATTGGCCTGAGCATATTTGCCCGCAGCCTGTACTTTTTCTTTATACTGTGTTATTTATACTGTTATTTTTTCTACCTTATTTATGCTGGATTTAGTTTTTAAATTGATTTGGTATTGTTTACTTTTCAGCTTTTCCCGAATGATTTTCCGAATCTTTATCCCGGAAAGAGAAGCGAGACTGGAAGAAATCAGACAACAACAGCAAAGAATAGTTGGACAAAAACCACAGGATCGTCATGATTTGTTAGCAAGAGTGTTTCATCAAAAACAAAAATCACTTATGAGTCTCATCACAAAGGCAAAGATTTTTGAAGAAGTTAGGTGTCATATGTACACCATAACTGCAGTTTTGGCTGATTTAAACTCTGTATTCTCACATTTTTACGCCCCTGTAGCAGTAGTGGATTACATGGTTAACTGGAGTTACTCATTTTGTTCCATTTTAAAGGAATTAGGCTGTGGTTCATATGGGAATGGCGTTTAGAAACATACGGCATATGAGGCAGATATTTCGGATCAAATAATAGCCAAAGATGACACCACTTCAGTCAGTTGTCACAAAACAACTGTCTCTGTCCACATGTTGCAGAAGCCTCCTCTACACGATTTCTTCATTCGGGAATGGCGTTTAGAAACATACGGCATATGAGGCAGATATTACGGATCAAATAATAGCCAAAGATAGCAAGTGTCTATAGACAATGTGTGGATTGTCCCGTATTGCCCTCTACTAACCACAATTTTCAATGCCCATATAAACGTAGAGTACTGTAATTCAGTTTTATAGTGTTGCGTGTTAGTGGAACACTGGTGTGTGGTTTTCAAATGATTTTAGCTTTTACTGGAAATTAGCAGAACATTAGCATCCAAAACAGTAATCGTTTGGAAAGTTTTTATTTATATACACAACTCACTACCATAATATTCTTAAAATTTATATTTTAACTCATTTCGGTTACTGCTGTTGTTTGTAAACACACGATCTTCATTGCCGTGCTCATTTCAGAAATTTCTCATTGAGATGATGCTAATTTAATGCGTGTTTTCAAAAGTGAAATATACCATGTTCTGTAAATGCTCCGAAAATATTTCTATACTGGAGATGTAGACAGATTAAAGAATTTAAGTAAACGTTTGTGTAATTTATACATTTGTGTGTGTTTAATTATTTAAATTAATAGATTTATATTTTTTATACGTTTTATTCTTGCATTCTTTTAGGGGTTTTTAGTGTTGCGTGTGAGTGGAACACTGGTGTGTGGTTTTCAAATGATTTTAGCTTTTACTGGAAATTAGCAGAACATTAGCTTCCAAAACAGTAATCGTTTGGAAAGTTTTGAATTTAATTTATTAAATGCTAATCACGAGATTTCTTTCCTTTTTGTGATACTTTAAATTAATTTTGCGTCACGTGCATAACAACGAAATTAACTGACAAAGAAAATATTAAAATACAGTAAAAGATAAAATTTAACCACTAGACTAATTGAGATGGAAATTTTTAAAAATTTAGTTCAAATTAGTATGTTTTATGGATATTAAATCAAATCTATATATAAAACTAATTTCCTCTCAAAATATGCTTCGCCATGACGATAAATAAGTCCCAAGGCCAAACTTTAAAATATGCTGGCGTACATTTACGGGAAAATTGTTTCTCGCACGGTCAGTTTTACGTAGCTTGCTCACGCGTAAGTTCGCAGACGAGCCTGGTAATATTAGTTCCGCCCAATGAAGAAACAAAATATATTGTTTATAAGAAAATCCTCTAAAAAGCAATTTCACTACTTTTTCATTGTAATTACCTAAAATGTACCCTGTAGCGAAGCACGGGTATTCAGCTAGTAATAAAATAATTACAAGATAAAAAGAACTTTTTATATACCATGTTTTTAAATTTTCTGTTGAATCATATAAACTTGACAATTCTATGTATTAATAAATACTTAAAATTTTTTTTTTTTATGAATTATCCCATCAAATTGAAAGAAAATGAAGTTAATTGGAAGTTAACTTGCGTTTAACTTTTCGTTCCCGTCCCGGTCGATAGATGGCTGCACCATTCTACAAAACAAAATTAACTGAAAATTATTTCAATTCTGCTTAAAGATGGCTAAAAGTATCAAAAGAATGCATTGTCATCGTGTTCTGAGCTATTCTAAAAGTTTCAAATGTCTAGCTAGAAGGGAAGTTAGTTAAAAATCGATTGCAAGATTTGTACTGGACAGTGGCGCACCCAGGATTTTTTCTTTGGGGGGGGGGGCGAGATGAACGGATAAAAATATTTATAATGCAAAATCAATATTCATAATGCAATTTCTATTTCTTTCGGGTGGGTGGCAGGGCCCCTTGGACCCCCTGGGTGCGCCACTGGTACTAGACAAACACACAAACAAACAAACAAGAAAGCGAGTTAATAAAAACACGAAAACAAACATAAAGACACAGTTAGCTGAAGAAAAATGTAACTATCAGGTTTTTCTTTCTTTACTTGATAATTTGTTGATGGTTTGCCCTGATTATTAAATCTACCATTTTCTTTGGTATAGTGGTGTCTAGCTCGATAAATGAAGTGTTAAGGGGACAGATACCTTTTAAAGACCAAGAGACTTGACAAACGTAACCCTATTTTCAATCATCAATAGTTACTTAAATAATTCATTCAGAAATATGAAAATTTTACTGTGAGTTAAACACTCTTTCTTCTTTAAAAATATGGCTCTCAATTTTTTCTAGCTTGAAGAGAAATTTTTTAATTGTTTAAAATTTCAACCATTGTTTTTTTATTGTTATGTCATTTCGTACATATCACCAAAACAGTTGGCTAGAATACCATGAAATTTTATACACGGGGATTATAAACGAGTATAATTAAAATAACCTATTATTATGTGATTCCTGCCATAAAAATTTTAATTACAGTAAAATTTATCAAAATGTTTTTCGAAATTTAATTTAAAAACACCTTTTTTTTCTATGAAGAACTAAGAATTTTGATTTCAAGTAATCCATTTTAATGATATATTATACAACATAATTTTAAAACTAATAATATATATATATATATATATATATATATATATATATTCATTAATATACGGACGCAAGTCGGCGCGCATTGCCATAATAATGAAAAAACAATGGTTGAAATAAAAAAAAAATTAAAATATTTATCTTCAACGTAGAAAAAATTTAGAGCCATATTTATAAAGAAGAAAAAGGGTTTAACTCACAGTAAAATTTTCATATATCTGAATACATTATTTTAGTAACTACCGATGATTGAAAATAGGGACATGTTTGTCGAGTCTCTTGGAGTTTAAAAGGTACGTGTTCCCTTAAACATCAGTTTTACTATCGACGTTAATGTTCTTATATTTATAATTCCCACTCTCCCTTAACCCAGTGCAAGTATAGGTTGCACTTTCTCTGAAAACATCCGATAAAATAAAATAACAATAATAATGAAAAAAATATTTAAAAACGCACAAAACAAAACAGAACAAAAACAGAACCCAAGCGAATTCCCAAGGGACATATCGAAACTAGAAACACTAGTGCGTGATTCAGAAATATATCTCTCCTCATGTGCGTTATCTGATATGGCGTAATGCGCGGGAACTCATTTGTTGATAACTGTGGTGTTCTAGTGGAGCATATTGTGCAACAAGTCCGCAGAATTTCTCATTTCGTCCTGAATGGTGAAACGGCCCAGAGCATCGTAAAACCCTGCATGTTGTTACTTCACCTGTCTCTCGCAGACACCCACACCAAGAGGCTATAATGCGTGGATAAACAAACAAATATACACGCAAACGAATACGAAATCGCCCTTCTCCAGAAGCATCTGCTGTAGAGCAAACGCGCTCCGCAGAACTGGACTTACGTATTTGTGAGTGGGTTGTCAGACCTTCTATTAAACAGACGCACGTGCTTGTTCGGCTACTACTAGTTTTTCAGTGTGAGGTCTTAGACTGGAGATGGGTAAGCACAAATTTCAATCTATGATTTTGGCCTGGTGTTTAGTTGTTCCGATTCTCCTGGGATCTTCGAAAAGCTTTGATCCTGTTTTGAACCATATGTGTTGTAAGTACACTTTGACATTCACTTTTATTGTCTCTAGAAAGTACATTTTATCAATGATTTATGTAAGGAAACTTATCAGTAGCATTTACTGGTAAATGAATGAATTTTTACATATGTTTAAGTTTATAAGTTAACAAACAGTTTTCAATGACGCCCTTTATCTGTTGACACGAACAAATGAATCAAACATTACCTTGAAATTTATGCATTGCTAAAAATATTTATATCATTTTTAATTTGAATATGCTAATCTATATTTAATATTATAAGCCTATTTCTTTCTCTGTCTTTCTCTTTGTGTACTATATACACATTTATATCTATGTATATATGCATAATATATATATTTTAAGATAAATATAGCTTATATATTTATCTGTTACAAACTGTTTTTGATTAATAATAATTATTTGAAATTTATGAATGAATGAGCTTCAAGTTCTCTGTAACATCTTTATCATCAAAATAAAACTATTTAATTGAGGCAATTTATTAAAAAAACATCACGAAAAAGTTATTAATTTAAACGAATAAGGATGAATTCATTTCTAATTTAAAACTAAAAAATTCTACTCTTTTAATGCATGTAATCATGACTCATAGGGCATGTACATGATCCATACTCATAACCTATGGATCATGAGTACACGTATTCATTGGATCTTTCATTATTTCTAAAAAAATCAAACTAATTTTAAATATCGCTGAAATAATTATTTTTAAAGAGAATTATTTTAATCCATTTAGGTTATTCATACTCAAGTATCAACATCAGTTATTCCTTATTATTTTGAGAAGTAACTTCCTTTGGCTCAAAAAATAATTCTTTTGATTACAACCTTTTCAGTTGATTTGCCATTGTTCAAAAATGCTCGAATATTTTCCTTGGTTTAGAACCACATAGAGGCTATATTTCTGACATTGAACTTTTGCCATGAAGCTAAAGAGTAGCTTCATGACTTTTGCTTTTTACACCAAACAGTTTTTCCGTAAACAAAAGGCTCGCTCCTCATTCTGCCGACAGATGGTTGCAGTTAAATTTGATATGGTGCCGAATTGCTTCTTAACTTAGAGATGTTTGTTGAATGAAATATATTTAAAACCTTATGACTTGGAAGCCCTTGGTCCAATTTTAACGACATTTGTTTAAATCTGTTTCTACTCATTTCGGCGGTACCGTATTCTCACTTGGTGCTAATCTGCCCTTTATTATCGTGTTGAATTTTTTAAATTTCAGCTTGGAAATTTTATGCATGTGATCAGATTAAGTGTTTTCGTTGTTTAAGTGCCTGTTGGTAACTATAGTTTATTTAGTATCATATATGAACGTGATATATTTGGTCGCAAACACAACGAACTGTTTTGGGGAAAAAATATATCTACAGAATTCGTTATGTGCGCTTGACTCATTAAATAAACTGTTTATGCCCTGCTTACTTCAAATAAAATTTTCTTTTTAGCGTTTTCGATGATGAAAATACAAGGTGCGGCCATTAATTTCCAGGACTGATATCATAACTCCAGAAAATATGACATGAAGTACATACCCGTTTAATATGTTTCGAAGTAACTCCCACCTGTCGTAATGCACTTCTGTGCTCGGCTGTATAAGTTTCGGAAACAACTTGTAAAGTCCTCTTTCGGAATGTTCTTTAATGTGGACGTCACCGTTTTCTTGATGGCTTCGACATCCTCAAATCTTGTTCCCTTCAGCAAATCTTTCAGTTTTGAAAACAAGAAAAAGTCTGCCGGTGCTAAGTTCGGAGAGTATGGAGGATGCTGCATCTCCACGACCTCATGCTGGGCCAATTTGCTGAAGGGAACAAGATTTGAGGATGTCGAAGCCATCAAGAAAACGGTGACGTCCACATTAAAGAACATTCCGAAAGAGGACTTTACAAGTTGTTTCCGAAACTTATTCAGCCGAGCACAGAAGTAAGTGCATTACGGCAGGTGGGAGTTACTTCGAAACATATTAAACGGGTATGTATTTCATGTAATATTTTCTGGAGTTATTAGATCAGCCCTGGATATTAATGGCCGCACCTTGTAGTATCCTATAATTAGAAAAAAATTATCTACGAAATTTTCTTGTACAACATGCTGGACACAGTGTACAACAAATATGGACACAGTGTTTATATATTTATGCATAGTAATAAATACAAAAAATTGTAAAATAATGCATTTTCTCTCATCAAAAGAAAAGAAAGTTTAAAGAAGGGGGATTTTTAATATGAACACTTGCATAGTAACGCTTAAATCACTGCACTTTCGTATGTAAGAAGAAAATAGATATGAAAGTTGAAACGGAAAATCTACGCATGAATGCAAACCAAATTAAGATACCACTGAAAAACAGTTTGACAATAATGAATCTTAGTTAGCATTGTCAACTTTTTTTTTTTTTTTTTGGGGGGGGGGGGGAGAGGCGGGAGGTGGCCCAGTAGGCAAAAGTAGCGGGCCAGTGATCTGAATGTCCCTGGTTCGATGCTCGTCGCTAAAATCCACCGCCGTGTTCAATAATGGTGGCCGGGGCACGTAAAATAGGCCGTGGCTGCAATGTCCTTCAAGTTCTCAAATTTACCTCTGGATGTGCGGGACAAGTGTTCCAGTCTCGTCACTTGACTCGGTTCAAAATAGTGATGCGACATCGATAACAAAACATCGATGTTTTGAAACATCGATATTCAATATTAAAACATCGATGCTAATAAAACATCGCCCAAAAACCATCGATGTTTTTAAACATCGATGTTTTAGAACATCCATTTTTTAAAACTGGTTTAGTAACCTCTAACATTAACGTTACTTCCGTTAGTCGTGGGGGGGAGAGGGTGATTTAATTTTACTCTCTGATTGGGCTGACACAAATGACAAAAACTTGGTTGCTTTCGGCTACTTTGATGACTGAAAATTCTCGTTGTAAATACTGCCATGTTTTTCCTTCAAATGTCCAGATAAATTCGTGGTATTGCCAGAAGTTTTGATGGACTTCAGGCAAATATTGCATTTCGCCAATTTGTCAGAGGTTTTGTAAAAATATTTCCAAACGGTACTTTTCGGAGGCATCTTACTAATAATATTAACGTCAACTTATATAAAATCAGAACAAAACAAAAACTTAAATGGATGCACTCGTGTATATACTATTTGTAAAATAAAACCCCATGGAAGGTTCTGGAGTGTCGGGAACATTCCAAGCGCTCTGATTGGTTCATTGGTTGTTAATTGCCATTTGTCTGTTTGCTAAAGAATCGTTCCCCCTTCGTCCTTTTCAGATGTATTCGTCCTTTTCAGAATTCAGACTTACATTTACTGAGTGTGAAAATTATGCTACGTGGTAATTTTTTTTTATTACGGTACTTTTTCATTTAAAAAAACATCGAGACAACGTAAAACATCAAGCACAAAATATCGATGTTAAAAAAACATCGGCTTTAATAAATCGATGTTTAAAACATCGATGTTTTTATCAAAACATCGATATTTTGAAAACATCGACATCGATGTCGCATCCCTAGTTCAAAATTACGGGACCGGTCATTTAGCCAAGTCGGACTCCGACCCTTGAGGTGCTAATTCAAAACAGAAGCCACCCCTTTCAGCCCAATTGCCTATTAGGACCTGGTGAATGGAACCTCCAGCCAGGGGGCATTAGCAACAACAACATTTTTTTCCCTAATGCGGAGGCACTTGTCGTGAGACATTCGCCTTTTGTTATTCAGGGCAAAGTCATGCCGGCTATTTTTTTATGGGAGCACCATGCATTGTTAATAGATAGATATTATCATTAAACTTGTTGAGGAGAAATTATTAAACTACTTTTCTCTGGTATCTTAATTTGGTTTACCTTCATGAGCTGGCTTTCAGCTTTAACTTGCGCACACACATGAAAAAAACACATGTAATACCTTAAATATTTTTTTCTGTTTATCGTAAAGATATTTAATAACATAACTCTCTGAAAAATGACCGTAGCGCTCTCAACCAACCCAATATATCTCTCTGTTTAAAACGTAACTGAACTAGTAACACTTTCGTAGTATAGGTAGTTGGCTCTTGGAGTTCCGCCTCATCGGCCTCTCATGTAATAAACTGTCCCCTTACGAGAATAAACTTTCTTTCTCGAATCAATGCCATAAGATTTTAACGCTGTATTACCTCATAATCATATATGAGGACATTCCTTCAATATTCCTTCAGCTTCAATATTATTTCAATCCGTCTATGTTTGGTGGCTTTACTTCATGTAATGTTCCTACTTATTATTATTATTATTATGTTTATTTTTTTATTACATTTATAGATCATCTTCAACCTCCTACTGTATGCTTTCACGCACGGTAGAATATTTCCTCGAATGTTTTCGCCCTAGAAAATATTCATAAATGCACTGCTCTAATATGCAGGGTGATTTTTTTTTAAACTGACACTACTCAGAGGCATCTGTAGCGTGATCTATCAACCGGAATTCCACCAAAATTGATAGAGGGACTGAGGACGACATGGGAAAGAGTTCCCTGGAAAAAAAAAAGTTCCAAATGTCGCCGATAGAGGAAGACATGGCGCTGTTGTTGTCGGCGCATCCGAGAATTTGCACAAAGCGCAAGTAAATCATCAAAATGCAAATTCACGACTACGTAGTCGGCAGCAGCGCCAATATTTCGGGCTAAAATGATAAGGGGTGAATACCGGAAAAATTGTAAGAAGCAGACAAATGAATAACAAGAAAATTTCACTGCGACAACGCTTTATGCAGCAAATTCACTTCTCTCTCTTTCAATGTGACCATTAAAGTCGATTTATACAGCGACGTGAAGTGAACGTAACGGGAACGAGCCGAGCGCGCGACGAATCGTCGTAATCATTTCCTCCCTGTTTTTCAATGGAACTGTTTATACTGCGCCGTGACACGTCCGATTCTCGGCAGATTCCCGGCCGAGAATCGGCGCCAACGATTCGAAGCAGGAAGTCGTTCACTGCGCGGCCGTTTCTCGTTCATGCCAGAAAGTAAAAAGTGGCTATTCAAGATATAATTTACATACTGTTATTTATGTTTGATATTTATTACGGATGATGAAAACTCATTGAGGTGGTGAGAGGTTTTGTACGATTTGGCCCATCAAAATACATGAATCCAAAGTTCAAAATGACAATTCGGAAGGCAATAGGAGAAAATTATACTTGAAATTACAATTGGTTCACTAAAATATAAAATTTATCAATTTGTATGAATAATGAAACAATGGAAAAATTATTTACACGATTTAGAAAGTGTAAATTGTTAAAAACAAATACTTGCATGTATGGATTTGTTGGTTATAAAGCAATTTTTCTTGTTTTCTGAGCAGCAAAATTGTATATTAAAAGTGAAAAGTCCAAAGATGATGAGAGATCATTTACATTAGAAATAAGTGCCAAGGAGGACAGGCGTACAATCCGTATTCAAAGCATTCTGATTGTACCTGCTTTGTAATATTTTCAATTCTAGTGGGAAAAGTGGGAAATAAAATCCATTATAATGATAGGGAGAACAAGTAAAAGCCATTTTTTGTTTACCTCACTCCTTCAGCCTTCAAACCCCTTTCTTCCCAACAGGTTTGGAGCCAGGGCCGCCCAGAGGGGGGGGGGCAACTGAGGCACTTTGCCCCAGGCCCCCAACTACCGGAGGGGCCCCAAAAATTTGTTTAAAAATTATTTATTAGATTTCCTCCTTAAAGAAAATTCTGAAACTTGTACCGTACATCAAAATTCAAAATAATCTCCTGAAAAAAGGCCCCTCCTCAAAAAAAAAAAAAATAAATAAAAAAATTATTCGATTAATCAGATTTCTTGGGGCCCCCAACAGAAGTTTGCCCTAGGCCCCGTAAAGTCTCTAAGCGGCCCTTTTTGGAGTGCATTTACTTATTTGTCTTACACTCCCTGGAGAAATGTCTTGTCTATTGTTTGCTTTGAATAGAGCAAACATTTGACGAAATGGTATTAGTATTCGTTCACAAGGATATGTTCACGTTTTTCTCAGTTTGCAACTATTCCGTGAAAACGAACAAAGTCCGACAAAACGGTTTATAATTCTTTAAATGACTGTATGTAGTGACTGACAGATAGTAGAAACTGATATTGAAAAAAAGGATTGATAATCAAGGGTTTACTATAACTGAATTGAAGATAAATCATGTTTTTTTAACCGAGAAATTTTTCGAACCAAAAGGATAGTTTGTAAATTAAGATTCTTTCTGCGATTCTTTAGAAAAAATCGAAACATATATAATTTTATAAGTTGAATTATAGAAACCGCGAAAAATGAGGGATTTCTTTAAAAACCCGTAACATTTAGAAAAGTGTTTCTATGAGAAATAAAAATGGTGGCCCTGGGCGGTTACCCAGTTTGTCCACCCCTAAGCACGGCCCTGGCTCTCCTCTAACAAAAGTGTGATAATGGCTAAATCTTTAACTGAAAAATGAAACCGCGCCATGACGTTACAAATCTTTCACAACTAACGAAACACGTTCCCGCCACTTTCTACTCCCGTCTCTGTATAAACACATGCATCCGGCGCCCGGGCTCGGCTCGTTCCCGTTACGTTCCCTTTACGTGCCTGTATAATCAACCCTTATCCTGGTGAACGACACATTGCATCACTACGTTCTCAACAGCCGAGCGTAACATGTCATCAAGAATGTTCATCACAGTCCGGGATAAATTGTCCTTTAAGACCGCCAAGTTAGAGATTCAACCAAGATGCACCTTGGACTTTAAATAACCCCACAGAAAGAAGTCACATAGGTTACGTCCGGGGAGCGAGGTGTCCATGAAAGTGGAAAAAAGCGACTGTTGTCCTTTCATCTGTAAAGCGATGGCGCAACAGATTCCGCACCGATCTTTATAACCCAAAATACTGGTGCTGCTGTCGATTGCGTAGTCATGAATTTACATTGTTTACTTGGGTTTTGTGCAAATTCTCGGGTGCGCCGACAACATCGCTATATCTTCCCCTATCGGTGACTTTTGGAACAAATTTGTTTTCATGAAAACTCTTTCCAATGTCGTTCTTAGTCCCTCTTTAAGTTTTGGTGGAATTCCAGCTGATAGATCGCGCTACAGGTGGCTCTCAGTAGTGTCAGTTTAATAAAAATCACCCTGTATACATTTTAATAAACTTTATAGTTTTCAGAGGAGCGTAGTTTTCCTTTTAACCACCTCTTACAGGTACCTATTTATAATTATTATCTAGTATTTTAGCCCCCCAACACTTTGCGGGTACCAAAAATTTTAATTCTCATTCTTGTACGCGAATGCCAGAAATCTTTACGTGCTTACTTTTGCGATACAATATGTATATATATATATATATATATATATATATATATATATATATATATATATATATATATATATATATATATATATATATATGAGTGTGTGTGTGTGTGTTACGTAATAATGTATGACGTAAAGCCTCCATCTACTTGTCTATGTACGCCCTCTAGCGCCAAGTATAAATCAGAACGAACTCTGTATCTGTGCTATCAAGCAGCTCCTGCAACAAGCAGTTTTACTATGGCAAACAATGCCTCGCTATTAAATTTTTAATGCTTTTACAGTCCATTGTGCTTATTTTCTTAAACATCGTACACCTCCGTACAATATATATATATATATATAAATATATATATATATATATATATATATATAAATATATATATATATATATATATATATATATATATATATATATATATATATATATATATATATATATATATATATATATATATATATATATATATATATATATGCCTCTGCAATAAATAATGCAATTATTACACTTTTAGAGACTCTTGTATTAAAATAAACAGCTTGAAATTAATTCTCCTTTCAGAATGGAAAAATAGAGTGAAGCGAATTTTTGACATGAGCTTGCTGCGTGTGGATGTAATTGCTCTTGATAAGACATGATTTAGTTTTTATATTTTTTCCCTCTCGCTATCGTAGTTTTTTTAGAATATTTATTCTTCTCGTGACTCATGCAGATTGCATATTAAATTCATAGAAAATCAGCAAGAGGTGTGAAAATATGGGTTTTACTTGCTTTCATTTTCTCGGTGTTATCGAAATTCGGGATTCTAGTATGTCTGTCAGGTTCAAGTAAGTGATAAATAAAGCATAATTCTTGAAACACATCTTATTGCTTGTCAGCTTCAAATGAGTGCAAAATAACGCAAATGAATAAAGCAACTTCGTTATCTTAATGTGTTTGATTCTTATTTCTACATATTTCTCTCTATCACTCGCTCTTTCAAAGGAAAAAAAAAAATAATAATGAAATTTTGTATAAAGTATGCTCTCAAAGAACTTTATAACAAAAAATGTTTTATGCAACAATTTCAAAACTTTCCATTTAATAATACAATAGCATAAGTTTCGCTGAATATTTAGTGAGTTGAAAAGAAAGGAACTGTTGCATTATTATTATTTTTGCAGGTACAGTCAAACTGCGTTATAGCGAAACCGGTATATAACGAACTCACGGATATAACGAACGCAAATTTTGGTCCTGCTGTTTTCCCTATTGTACGTAATTTAATTAGTATTGTGTCAGTTTAATGCAATCGATTTTAGTCGATTTAATTCATTAATGATCATTTCTAATAGATTTTATCATTTTTTTAATACATCATTATTGAATGCACATTGCAACTAATCAGTTATACATTTTATGAACTCTAGCATTTTTCTTAACGGTTCGGATATAGCGAACCACGTATATAGCGAACAAATATTTGGTCCCTTGAAGTTCGTTATAACGGGGTTCGACAGTATAGAACTTTTTATTTCCAGTGCAGCAGTCACTTGTCTCGAGGACATTTGCCCACACACACCAGAGTTTCGTATCTGTAATATGGGAGCACCATGTAGGTCAGCCATTTTTTTCTCTCATGGGGTCACATAACACATGTTTGTTACGTTAGGCGGGCAGCAACACAGTACCCTATACCTCATAATATAATGATGTAAAAAATAAAACTCAAAACCTAAATATATTGGAACGTTTATGTAAAAATGAGTGTGATTTTTTATGTTGAGACAAACGTTTGACTATTTTCGACAAATCCGGTTTATCCTTGCTACACGCTACGCTCAATACGTCATCAAGATAAGAATCAGTAAGCCAATTTCTATATACGTGCTTCATTATATCATTTTGAAATTTGGTTATTCACAGAGATACATTCATGCGAACAACGTGAGCAGCAGGTGGTACATTTTTGTACATTTTAACGTAGGATTACGCCCCTCAATAACGGTCCTCTGGAGAGAACAAAATTGTCCGGCGTCGCGAGTTATAATTTTTGAAGCGCTCCAAACCCAGTAGAAGTAAACAGTTAAACAGAAAAGTACCAAAATGCGTTTAAAAGAAAAAAAAGTAACGATATGTAATCCTACGTTAATAACCCGCGGTAGTTTCGTTAGAAGAGTCTACCTGAAATATTTTTTTTATATATTCTCCTCTTTTTATAATTTTAAAGCTTGAGGAGAAGAATTTAGAATGTTAAAAATCATTTTAATAATATTCTACTCGAAAAAAACGTCATTTATAATTCACTATACCTGTCAGTTTCATATACCTGTGGCAACCCAACTCGCAGACAGCTCCGACGTCGCGTTCTGCGCATCTGGTTCGCGCAGGAGTGGGGATTGCCGCGGACATTGGAACACCGATCTTCACTTCACTCTCCGTACTAGTGTGGTACGCACGCTTCTCCGCTCCGAATTCACCGTATGAACTACGAGCCGGGTTTCGTAACGATTATTGTAAATTTATGTCATGTGTCAAGTTTTAAATAAAAGAACATGTTAATAAGTTCTAATTGCTGCTTATACCTTCTGATGTCCGTAATATGGGAATAATAGTTCCCATAGACCTGTAAAGTAAATGATTTAGTATTAATATTTGATATATGTTATGAATGAGAAATTTAAAAGCATTTTTGATGTTCAGGGTATATTCTATTATTATTGTTACAGATATTTTATTTTTTAAATAATTTATTCATCATCATTTTCTTTCACAAAATTGGTGTAATAAAGTGTACTGATATTGCGGGATCTCAACATTTAATGTGAACTACAGTCAATGCAACCCTACATACATACATACATATATATAACACATACATACATACATACTGTCCGACCACAGTACGAAGAACCACGGTTGGCATAGTGCCAAGACGATTCTATTCCCGCTGTAGGTAAGGCTGCTGAGGAAGGAGGGGGAAAAGTCTCGTATTCTCTCGACATTCTTTAGAATCGGTTACTAACTGAGCTTGCTTGCTTTTTCCTCGTCTGTTATTTTGATTATTATATCAAAATTAATGGATCCTTTACCCAACACAACTGCTCGGAATAAGCCGTTCCGTAGTGATTGTAAACGTATAATACACAATGTAATTAAATTGTGTGATAAAGAAGCACTAGAAGGAAATGTTATTGCTCCACTTTCGCAATCCCTAAAGAGAGCTAGTGAAATGACCGGGATATCAATGTCCAGAGTAAAAAGAATACGCAGAGAAGCAAAGGGTGAAGAAACTCCAAAACTTGAATCTCCGAGGGAACGTCAAAAAAAAAAAAAAAGAACCACCGAAAACGTAGCTTTAGATAATTTTGATTTTGATGTAATCCGAAAATATCCACTCCTATAACACTCCAATTTTTTAAATAGATTTGCTTCTTTCTTTTTATTATTTTGAAATTATTATTCACATATTCGATCAAAAATAAAATTTTAAAAAATAACTTTAAAATTGCGAAAAAAAAGCAGTCTGAAATACATTCCGTATTTCATAAACACATCCGAAAATATGACGTTTTCCCCTATTTTCTAAGTAGACTAGCTTTTCTCGAGCATGCGTAACAGCTTCCAGGGACCTTGCTTTCGTGGTCGGACTGTACATATATACATACAAATGAGGTAAGCATCGAAAAGTATTCCTACTTTAATAACCCGCGGTAGTTTTGCTAGAAGAAACTACCTGAAATATTTTTTTTCTCTATTTTTCAGGCACTCATTTCCAAAATTATGATTACAAAAGCACCTGCCGGATAATGAGTGTGGATGTTTCGGGCCGCACATAAAAGCTTAGTGAGCCGCAGTTTGAGTATTCGTGATGTAGGTGAACCGATATTGCTTCCTATGAGGATATAACACAGAAAGGGGGATTCGACGGTGACATACAAAGTTTTTGTATGGCAGCGAAGCTTTCCGAACGAGTACTCGTTATTTACATTATTTTAGTGTTAGAAAAGACTGTTTACTTTCAGCGGCAATGAAGTAATTTTTCTGCAAAAGTAATCGGACATGGACTTCCTGAGTCACGAATAGACGACCTACCAGCAAATTGGTATTCAGTTTTTACCACCAATAGCTTTATTGAGACTACACTGTGTGATCTGATACCCTTCAAAAATGTGAATTCCGTCATGTACAGATGTGGTTCAGACAAGTATTAAAATGTTCCTCGGGGTTCTAAATTTCGCACCATAACAGGATACGTAAAACGGAGCGCTCTGTAGAGTTTTGAAACTTCGATTGTCTTCTATTTGACTGGTAGCTCTATTGGTAAGAAATCGGTTCCTGGAATTATCACTTTCCCGTTCATGACATTTGCACTGGCATCAATATCATTCAATGAAACATTCAGTAAAAATGGAAGGTTATCGATTTTTCAGATGCCTTTGGGAAAAACAATTCTATTTGGAGTCGGCAATAAGATTTGAAATTATAAACGTGTGTTACGAAAGTTAGTGATTAAAGCTGCATTTACCTGTTCCATACCTGTTCTTAAGCGGATTATAATTGAAAGTACGTCCTGAAAGAGTAAGAATCCAAATAAATAATTCAAGCTAACGTTTAATTCTGATTTAACTTAATTTAAGGTCTTCGTAAATATTTTTCATCATTCGTTAATGCATTGTTGGATAAGTACATTTTTTTCCCGATCTTCATTTGCTTTGCAGCCATTTTGTTTTTCTCTTTGCAAGCGACAGAAATTTTTTCGGATTAAAGCGCGTCACGCCGTGAAAAGTTATCGATTTGATCATCAAACTTCGCTCCAACTTAATTTCTTCAAAATCCCCAAGGAAAAATTTGTGCGAAAAAGAAAGAAAAACATTCTTCTGCCCATGATTCTGTTTACGTAGGCACTCAACTTTGTTTTTATTTTCTGATTCCAGGAAGCTGAAAAGCACTCAATCATTCATGTTTTACTTGGGTTTTCGCTAAAATTTAATTTTCATTAAAACTCGTACTCGAAAAGAGGGAATTTTTACTATCCGGCCGATGTTTGACATAGTCATTTTCCTGGACTTTTTTTTTTCAACATGTGAATTTGAAGATAGTAATGCACAGATATTCAGCTCTCGAAACTGTATAGAAGTAGGTGATAATTATTACACATATGTTTCTGTTACTTGTACTATATTGTTCTGAATTTTTTTACTTTAAATATTTTTTTAAAAACTTTTGGAAAAGAAATTTTCCATGTTTACTTAGAAAAAGGGATGAACGTAATATACAGGGTGATATTTATTAAGCCATCTGTAAAGCGATCTATCTGCCAGAATTCCAACAAAATTGATAGAGGGACTAACGACGATATGGGAAAGAGTTTCCGTGAAAAAAAAAGTTCCAAAAGTCGCCGATAGGAGAAGATATGGCACTGTAGTTGTCGGCGCACTCAAGAATTTGCATAAAACGCAAGTAAAACATCAAAAGGCCAATTCACGACTACGTAATCGACAGCATTTTGATGTTTTGCTTGCGTTTTATGGAAGTTCTCGAGTGCACCGACAACTACAGAGCCATATCTCCCCCTATCGGCGACTTTTAGAACTTTTTTTCCCACGGAAACTCTTCCCTATGTCGTCCTTAGTCCCTCTATCAATTTTGGTGGAATTCTAGCTGATAGATCGCGCTACAGGTAACCCTGAGTAGTTCCAGTTTCATAAAAATCACCCTGTATATTTGCTGGGGCTGATGAGAACGGCTAAGATTCCCATGCCGAGCCTAGAGAGCTTAGCTAGTCTTCTAAAGAGTTAGGCTTATGGCTTAGAAGCATAACAAATTGGCCTTCAACAAATTCACACCTTCAACAAATTGGCCCAGCATGAGTTCATGGAGATGCAGCATCCTCCATACTCTTCGAACATAGCACCGGCAGACTTTTTCTTGTTTCCAAAACTGAAAGATTTGCTGAAGGGAAAAAGATTTGAGGTTATCGAAGCCATCAAGAAAACGTGACGTCCACATTAAACAGCATTCAGATTTAGGACTTTAAAAGTTGTTTCCGAAACTTATACAGCCGAGCACAGAAGTACATTACGGCAGGTGGGAGTTACTTCGAAACATATTAAATGGGTATATATTTCATATAATATTTTCTGGAGTTATTAGATCAGTTCTAGAAATTAATGGCCGCACCTTGTATTATACCATATTGGTCCACGCTCTGCTGATAGAAGTTTCCTCAAAATCGAGGGAATAACTGTCTACTCCATCATTCCCATTTTGTTGTTTTTGCTTATGTCCCCAAGCCGGAAATGTGTTCCAGACCAGGTCCATTTAGGCTTACGGCTGAAGGATGGGGCTCCGTTTAAAAAAAATAATTATAATGGCACTACAAGGGTAGGAACCAGGTGCCTCCCCAATTTTGATTGAGCACCCCCAGGGGTGACATCTGGGGGATCGTACCTTCCCCACCCAATGACCTCATAGAAGGACTTTTTGATCTACGGATTTAACGTGCCCATATCCGGCCTAGACACAAATGTATTTCACGGTGCTTGTAAGGATTTGATCCAAGCATCCTCAGTACCGAAAGCCAACATACTACCGCTGGGCTACTTCTCGCCATTTTCACTTTAAATCATTTGACTTAATACCGCCGAATACGTTAAGGCAGAAAATGATGAGATAATTCGAAACTAACGTATATGATTGGAAACCCCAATATAACACAAAAACTGAATTAAGCTATTGTCGTTAGACCATTTACCGTTGGTTTGACTTTTTAATTTCACAACAAAACAGCCACATGACGATACACGATATTTCGCGTTAAGTACTTGCTTGCGACACTATGTTTTGCGAAAAAAACATCGTTTAGGTAAAAATGAATAACTTAACGGAAAAAAGCTAAATGTAACTTATAGTCACAGTTGTTAAATATATCTATAAAGTGGCGTCTGGGTTGAATTGAAGAAATTTTTTAAATTAGAATTAAATAAAAAATTCAAGTAGTCTCTTCTAACGAAACTACCGCGGGTTATTAACGTAGGATTACTTATCCTTGTTCACCTCTTTTGTATGTATTTATGTATGTATATCATGAAGCTAAAGAAGGAGCGTATGCTTCAATGGAGAATTCTTCGAAAAATGGACCAACTATGGTCGCTCACCGGCAGATGGCGCGACATGTCAATAAAGGGCGGATTTTTCATTGAGTTGTATGGCCATGCGGTTTTTAAATCATTTAAATTTTTTAAAAAAAAATATATATATACACTGCTGGCCACCCAAATTGCAACACCAAGAAAGACAAGAGATATCACAACAAAATTTATTTTGTAGATAACATGTTGACCAAGTATCAAATGATTAAATTTATAGACTTCTGTGAAGTGTGGTTCCTGCCAAATTCAGTAGCCAGAGTAGTCGCCATTGTTCGAGATCACCGCTGCCACACGCCTCGGCATTGATTCAAAGAGACTTTGGATGAGTTCTTGGGGTACAGCAGACGAAGCAGCTTCCACACGTTGCCAAAGTTGATCTGCTGTGGCACCTGGGGATGGAATATGGGTCAATCGTAGAGCAACCATGGACCACATGTTTTCTATCGGTGAAAGATCCGGAGAGCGAGGCGGCCAGGGAAGCAATTCAATCTGACGATTGACGAAGAACCGTTGGACAATGCGTGCCACGTGTGGTCGCGCATTATCCTGTTGAAATATGGCTGTGGGCAAGCCCTGAAGATAAGGGAGGACAACTGGCTCCAACACCTCGGAGATGTAGCGCTGGCTGTTTAAAGTACCGGCAATGCGTACTAGAGGTGTGCGAGAGTGATATCCAATACCGCCCCATACCATATTACCCGGTGCAGGACCAGTGTGGCGGTGCATAACGCAGCTGTTCAGCATCCTCTCTTCACGGTGTCTCCAGACTCGAATGCGACCATCGTGGTGTTGCAGACAGAAGTGTGACTCGTCAGTAAAGATAATTTCATTCCATTCTGCCGTCCACATCCTTCTGTCATCGCACCATTGGCGGCGGAGACGTCTGTGGTTCTGTGTCAAGGGTAGGGAAAGCAATGGACGTCTTGTGGACAGACCACTCTGCTGTAAACGGCGTCGAATGGTACGCGCAGACACTGGATGATGCGTTACAGACTGCATGTGCTGTGCTATGGTTCGTGATGTGACTGAGCGATCCGTCACTGCCATGCGCACAATTTGCCTGTCATCACGTGAAGTGGTGCGCTGTGGTGGATGCGATCGAACACGCCGGTCCGTCGTGCGCTCCTGAATCCAACGATCCCATATCCGCATTACATTTGTTTGGCTTCGTCCAACACGACTACCGATTTCCCTGAAAGATAATCCACAATCTCGGTAGGCCACTATCCTTCCTCCGTCGAACTCGGATACTGGATCCAAATTTGATCGCTGTTTTCGACGAGGCATAATTGATCGTTTTTTGAAAAAAACACAAGAAAAACACAATTGCCGAACTTGAAATCGTCGAAATCTCCAAGCCTTAAATAGCGCTTTGAAGTGGCGCCACATGCATGTTGTAGATTTCATGTTATTTGCATGTTTCATTCAGGGTGTTGCATTTACAGTGGCCAGCAGTGTATATATATTTTATATATATATATATTTGTATACATGTATATATATATATGTATATATATATATATATACATATATATATATATATATGCATATATACATATGTATATAGTAGCCGGGCTTCACCCGTCTAGCCGGTCGGTTTAGGGACCTGCTCCCTTCAGCAATCATTGTCAGAGAATGGAAACACTAAAAAACAACGAATAAAGTTATTTAAATTTTGTGGTGCAACAATAAATAGCTCAAAGACTGTGATACAGAGCATACTGTATCAGTCTCGTGGCGCCATCTAGCGGACCTTAGACAATAGCGGACCTTAGAATTAGACCTTAGAAAGCGGCAAATAGAATCAAATATTGCATAAAAAATTGAATTAATTAATTTGAAGTGTGTATAATGTTTTTAAACTATCTTAATATTATTAAGAGAAGTAATGAGATTTTAATAAAATTTATTTCTTTATAATAGAAATGTTTTTTTCGGTTTTTTTAATTGCATAATCATGCTGTGAAAGAATCACCCTTTGTTTACATCGGATGATCTCAAGATTAGAATTTAAATAACTCTAAAACTATTGAAGTTACAGATTAAGTGTAAGCAGAAAAAATTATGTTTTTAAAGCTCTTTCCAAATATGTAACATTTATGTACTTTCATGAAAAAAATACATCGATTTCGACATTTTTTCAATTATGGCTGAATTTGAAAGGGAGGCTCTTCCATTTCTGGATTCACCCTTAAAAAATTGTTGGTTTTTTAATAATTAAAAATTAACGGTAATAAAATTTAAAATTTGGGCTTTGAGGTGTACGTGTTTAGAGTCTTCACTACCTGTGTGCCAAATTTCATAGTTGTAAGTTTTATAGATTCGTCAAGAGGCAGCACACAAACACACAAACACTTCCTTTTATTAGTATATATATATATATATATATACCGGGTGGCCATAATTAAACTGACAGTGCTCACAGTGTTCTGTAGCGCGATCTATTTGCGAGAATGACGCCACATTTTGTAGGAAGATTAAATTAGACGGGGGACGAAGGATTCCGCGAAAAAATAAATTAGTTCCAAAAGTCACCGCTAGGGGAATATTTGGCGCTGTGCAATAGAAAATAGAGTGTTAACAAATGCAAATTAATACGGAATAAAATTATCTTTTATTATGCACATTTTCTTATTTAGTTCAAGTGCAATATGGCAACACTTTTAAAAAAGAGTAAAATCTACATAAACACCGATAAAGTCTCGTGATCTGCAATATCACGTACGCTGAGCAGAAGAAGAAGTTCTTTATTCAAATTTCACGTTACATCCATTGGCACAGTGCCAGCTGCTTGGGTTTTAAAAGGCAATGTGTTACGTTTCGAATCAATCGGATTGAAAGTTTATGTGCAATGTCTCCTTCTTTAGTCGTGGCGCTTTATGTCCTATTTTGGACCTTGCGCCATAAAACCCCAACCAACCAACCAACCAACCTTCTTTAGTCGAGCGTGCGTTACTGGTCAAATTCTTTTACCTCAACCAGTGCAACGCGTCAGCCGCTCTTCGTGCTTTTAGAACGCACAAAAAATGCGTAAAGGTAACGGTCCTGTGTCAGTTAATGGGCTAAAAGCAATGGTTGCGACGTTTGAGAAAACAGGTTCTCTGAAGGTTCAGTCAGGCAGAGGACGAAAACCTGTACCACAGGATACAATCGAAGCAGTTGCCACGGCGATTGTCGACAGAGGACCAGACAATATTGCTGCCACCTCTAGCGCTCGTGGATTAGCTCGGAATATGGATATGCCTTACAGCAGGGGTTCTCAACCTTTCAGGCTCTGTGCCCCCCCTTTGAACACTAATGTGAGCTCACGCCTCCCCCACCACCACCATATGTGGTCAATACAAGTAGTAAATTCGGAATTTGAAACTGAATCTGGTTATTAAATGAAAATATAGAATAGATAATTTCATACACAAAATTTAATATTACTACACTTATATTAATTTGGAACATATTATTATTAGAACGTATGAAATCAAAGAATTAAATACAGATCATATATATTGGCGGGCACTGTTTGTCCTTGACAAGTTTCTGAATATTAGGTTGTAACTGTGACAAAGCACACCTCAGGTCACTTTCAACGTCCAGACGTACGGCAATTATCGTGTTCATGTTCGTATGTCGGAAATACGTTACGTTTACATTGAAACCACAAAATTGAGTACAGTAAATTACAGTTAGTTTTACTTTTTATTTTATTTTCACGCCTCCCTTGAAATTCTTCTACGCCCCCCAGGTTGAGAACCGCTGCCTTACAGTACGGTATGGAAAATCTTACGAAAGATTATCAACAGAATGCACAGAATGCAATATGTGGTCCACAACAACGGCAGCCACATTGAACCTCATTTGAATGCAAAATAAAAGGTAATTTCCTTATTGATTTGCATTTGTTAACACTCTATTTTCTATTACACAGCGCCAAATATTTCCCTAGCGGTGACTTTTGGAACTAATTTATTTTTTTGCGGAATCCTTCGTCCCCCGTCTTGTTTAATCTTCCTACAAAATGTGGCGTCATTCTCGCAAATAGATCGCGCTACAGAACACTGTGAGCACTGTCAGTTTAATTATGGCCACCTGGTATATATATATATATATATATATATATATATATATATATATATATATATATACACTGCTGGCCACTGTAATGCAACACCCTGAAGGAAACATGCAAATAACATGAAATTTACAACATGCATTAGCGGAGGTGAGATATGCAAATGATTAGAATTTCAGCGCAGACGCACATCACGCGCGCCTGTGGCGCCACTTCAAAGCGCTATTTAAGGCTTGGAGATTTCGACGATTTCAAGTTCGGCAATTGTGTTTTTCTTGTGGTTTTTTCAAAAAAAACGATCAATTATGCCTCGTCGAAAACAGCGATCATCTTTTGATCAAGTATCCGAGTTCGACAGAGGAAGGATAGTGGCCTACCTAGATTGTGGATTATCTTTCAGGGAAATCGGTAGTCGTGTTGGACGAAACCAAACAACTGCAATGCGGATATGTGATCGTTGGATGCAGGAGGGTACGACGGACCGGCGTGTTCGATCGCATCCACCTCAGCGCACCACTTCACGTGATGACAGGCAAATTGTGCGCATGGCAGTGACGGATCGCTCAGTCACATCACGAACCATAGCACAGCACATTTGTCTGTAACGCATCATCCAGTGTCTGCGCGTACCATTCGACGCCGTTTACAGCAGAGTGGTCTGTCCGCAAGACGTCCATTGCTTTGTCTACCCTTGACGCAGAACCACAGACGTCTCCGCCGCCAATGGTGCGATGACAGAAGGATGTGGACGGCAGAATGGAATGAAATTGTCTTTACTGACGAGACACGCTTCTGTCTGCAACACCACGATGGTCGCATTCGAGTCTGGAGACACCGTGAAGAGAGGATGCTGAACAGCTGCCTTATGCACCGTCACACTGGTCCTGCACCGGGTATTATGGTATGGGGAGGTATTGGATATCACTCTCGCACACCTCTAGTACGCATTGCCGGTACTTTAAACAGCCAGCGCTACATCTCCGACGTGTTGGAGCCAGTTGTCCTTCCTTGCCTTCAGGGCTTGCCCACAGCCATATTTCAACAGGATAATGCGCGACCACACGTCCCCAGATTTGTCTCCAATCAAGCATATCTGGGATCATTTGGGGCGACGAGTTGGGCATCCCACGAGTTTGAACGAACTAGAGGCAAGGTTACAGCAAATATGGAAAGAAATGTCCCAAGACATCATACAGAACTTGTATGACTCAATGCCCGATCGTATCGCATCGTGCATTCGCGCTAGAGGGGGTCCAACGGAGTATTAACTCCTCCGTTCTTTTGCCTTTTTCTCTGAAATAAATTATCCCTTTTCTTTGATTTTCTTATCATTTACTTATATCAAAGTAGTCATTACGTATGTAAAATTTCGTTTCATTTTGACGACTCTTTCTTGGTGCGCTAATTTTTTTGTCCTTGAGTGTATATATATATATATATATATATATATATATATATTGTTAAGTTGAATAGATGAATTCATATTAAATACGCACTTAAAAAAACAACATGCTTTCTGTTGAAAAGTACGAAATATCCATAGTATGGTTTCTATGTGAAAACCCTGAGTTCTGCGCGCGCGCCATCTATTGGCGGTGACCAAATGTGAGACACATTTTTAACACTGGGCTCCTCCTTCTGTAGCTTCATGATGTATATATATATATATATATATATATATATATATATATATATATATATATATATATATATATATATATATATATATATATATACAGTGGAGTCTCGATAATCCGAAATAATTGGGACCAGAGCATTTTCGGATTAACGAATTTTTCGGATTTAGCGAAATCATTGTTAAAATAAATTTAAATTACATAATAACGTGTGATTACACTAAAATTACACATTACGTGTGATTGCATAGTTTATTTTATAAGGTCTGTCTAAACATAACCAAATCTCGGGACGAAATGGATGATAAGAGAGCGGAACGCTGCCTAGAATAGTACAGTAGAGTGTAAGTTGTTCTAACAATACGTCACAGTGCTCGACCGTTGGAGAGGTGGGGCCGGGTAGAGGAGAGGGGTTCAGTTGACACGCACTTTCTTACACACAATCACAACAACATTACTGGTAGTGTCAGTTTAGCATTAGCATAAACACGTGTTGTTTATTCTACAGTGTCCTGCTTTATTATAGTGTTGTCTAACTTTGAATTTTCTTGTAATTTTCGAAAATATACTTTATATTACTTAGTATCTCTCTAGTTTCATTGAAACCTTAGTTCTTTTTAACTTTTGGTTTCGGATTAAGCGGACTTTCGGATTATCGGAACTACACTGTATATGTCAAAGTTTTGACGCATTTTGGTACTTTTCTGTTTAACTGTTTACTGTTTGCCCAAGCGATGCAGACTAGGTTTGGTGCGTTGCCAGAATTATAACTCGCGACGACGGACGGTTTTAGGGTCCGAAATTTTGCTTTCCGGAGGACCGTTATGGAGGAACGTAATCCTACGTTAATATTGTGCCATGTTAAACATAAGGTTTCTTAATCGTCAAGCTTTAGACTGTGATAGATGATTTTATTTAAAATATAGGAGGAAAGCTACGTTGCTCATGATTAAATATCGTATCTCAAGCACAGTATCAATTCCTGTGAGTTTTATCTTTCTTCCTATGATTGAAACTATTCTCGGAAATGTGCCAATTTGCTTTCCGCCAGGTGGAAGAACTAGAATAGATTGTGAGTAATACTATCGATATTTTTTTTAAACCTAAAATGATGTTTTAAAGGATACCTTAATTATTTTATATTATTTATACAAGTTGACCAGAAAATCACAATTTGCATTTGTGAATTGCCCATGGCCATAATCATCTCTAATGATTTACGACTTGAAGAAGATCTATACTTATTTTTTCGCAATTAGTAGCTTCTTTTTTTTACCTTCTGTTGTGGTTTTTAAGAAACTGCTTCTTCTAATTTAATACTTATATGATTATTGGTTGAAAATTAAATTTTTAATTGAAATTCATGTTATAAAACTGACATTAAACAAAATTTTACTTTGAGTATCTAAAAGGAAATAATTTATAACAATTGCGCTCTCATGCATGCATCCACTTTCGTTTTTCAGAGTTTACGTCTATTTTATTCATGCTGTAACCATTGATTCATTTCTCCCCATCACATTATGTGATATAAATGACATCTTTGCTTGATCCCAAGAATTCAGAAAACACGTTTAAAATCCATTTCTAATTCCCTCCTGGCATTATCTAATTTAATATTTAAATTATTATTTCATTATTGGAAAAGAGCCCCGAGCAAGTCTCGATAATTTTATCTATTCATTTTCGTTAAATAAAGGAGCTGCGAATAAATGTCCTCGAAAAGATTCGAAAGGGCTTTTCACTGAGAATAATGAAGATGGAAAATATTTGTTTTGATGGGGGGAAAATATCGAAGTCGGGAACTGCACGTGTGCGTCAAACTTGAATAATATATAAGTGTAGTGGAATGATTTACCGGTTTTTATTGGGTTTTAGCCCTTGATCAGTTATGCGTTCATTCATTGCTCTGTGATTTTTAGTTTCCGTAAAAGAGGCAGTAAATAAGTGCGCATGGCAGGATAATTACTGTCAAGTTCTTATTAAGGAAATACTAGAGTCAAAGAGAGGGGTCCACAAGATATTCTGTATCATAAACAAGTTTATTTCGTAATGAAAATATGCAAAAAGTATGGATAGAATCAATGCCAACAGATAAACTTCTGAAACATCTTTTTATCTCCTATTTGTGTGTGGTACAGCTTGGGCATTTTATTAGCTGATCTACAGAGTACAGAGTGAACGACAAGAGCAAATGGTCTGCGTATACTTGAAGGTAGCAGATGAGATGTTAGAATTTACCTTTGGCGTAAATCACTGACTCTTCAATTGGCTATCAAAATGGTGCCAAGACAGACAAATAAAATAATTTTTCTCCTTCATTAATACGAAATATCGTACTAAACTGTTCTGCGTTCATCATTTACCCAAGTAAAAATTTAATTTCTTTTCTTGATAAAGATACATCATAAGAAAGTCAGAAAAAGAACAAACAAACAGGAATATTATGATACGTGGAACTGCCCATTGTTCTCTTAGAACGTAAGTAATTTTATCTAGACGGCAGAATCTAGCTGTTTGCGTATTTGCTTCTCTGTGGCGTCAGTAGCTTATCCATGTAAGTTCAATTCAAATTCCAAGGGAAGTTACTCTTCCAAAAGTTGAAATGTGTTCATTTGTTACTACTTACCTATTTAATTATTGTATTTCAAAATACCTCTGGATGCAGCAGTTGTTTTTAATAATCTTGACTAGATTTCTTTCTGTTTCTTCTTCGACAAAGCGACAAAGCAAATATCTAACCAGCCCTGGCGCACGGCTTAAAAAGTGCTGCAAACATCACCATAGAGCATGCAACAGCGACACCAACAATTTTATTTTATGTATTGATGACGAAAAATCGACTTGGCTTGTAAATGAGTTTGAGTGTGCACCGAAAACGGTACACGCGGTACGGAACGTGTGTAAGAATGTGCAAGACGGGGGGGGGGGGAGACGAAAGAAAACAACCGACGCCGACGTTTCTAAGTGCTTTTGCTCGTGGTTTTAGACAGTGGCGTAGCTAGGGGGCTGCGGTCCGCACCGGGCGGCACATATTTTGGGGCGGCATATTTTTATTTAGTATTAATTGTAAAAAAACCACTTGTTCAATTCATAAGTTTACTATTCGATTTCTACGAATTATGAATTCCTATATGATTTCGAATATTTTCCCTCATCGTCAAGTCAATGTAGGGTTGAAAATATTATCTCTAAAAATTTTGCTCGGATACAGTCTGTATCCGAGCAAAATTTTTCTGTCCCTGGACAAGGTGTTAAACGCAGCGTAGAAACTCGCTGGAGCGCTAGAGCAGAAGCAGTAACTATAGTAAAAAAACAATTTTTTTTTCACATTTTAAGCGCCTTGGAAAAATTGACATCTGAAGAAGAAAATAGTAAAACGAGATCAGATGCTGGAATATTACTCAATTCCATGCAATCTTTTTCTTTTCTATGTTATCTCAATTTCTAGGAACCTGTCCTTTTGGAAATTAATGACGCGCAAAAATACCTGCAAATAATGCGGTATTTTTGCGGCATGGATGCTTGCCTCTGCTTTGAATGGGCTTTGAACTGATGGTTCTTGCATCCTCACCCTCATGCAGCAAAAAAAGGTGACTGTGGCGCTCTATATTTCATCAAACCAATTTTTGCAGAGGATTTCCTTTCAATGATGTTGCACACATTCCAAATCCAGCTGAATAATGAATGACAATAGAATTTTGTTGTTACTATTGCCAAATTTGGCGGTAACTGCCATTATTTCACGTTCATGATTAATCTGACCATCGAAACGGGTATCGTTTTCTTTGCTGAAGAGTTTTATTGGAAAACACCTCTAATTTTTCCACAATATTTTCTCTAAAATTTCTTCTTAAAGTCTTTCTCTGTGATGGGAAAATCCATTAATAGTTATTAAATGTATCCTTAGTTGAAGGATAACGTGATGTTAATCTAAATTGCTTTGATTGTACATTTTGGCGATGAACAGGTCGAAACATTTCAGTTCCATTATTAAATAGTTAATTTAAGACATGACGTTACGCTACGTACAAGTTCTTCTGGACACAATTTAATTTCATATACAGAGTTTTCTATAAAGGGATACACGCATATTACCTGAGATTCGAACCCATTTTCTCCTGCTGCGAGTTGCATCAAACTAGATGACACATCAGGATATCCAGCATCTACATAGGGTACCCCTACTTTAAGATGACGCTGGTAAATCTCTGCAATGATGTGTGGCTGCATAAATGAATATGTGGGAGTTAGTGAGGTATACAGATATTTACATAGCTGGCTTCCATTGATTCCCGAAATAGAAGATTGAAGTCGCTCTCTCGATCAAAGCTTCGTCGAAGTAATACTCGAATTTCGTTCGCCTTCGCATTTATTGACATATTTTACCTGCTTCATAAGTAGAAAACATACAAAATGTCCGAGATTATGCAGTTTTTATTTGTAAGGTATCTTGAATATTCTTTTTCCAAAATTTTAAGCTGTGCCGTTGAAAACAGTATCACTTGCTTGTATTATGCCGTAAAAGGAAAATTTATCAGCTGTCAGACAAATTCAAACAACCAAACTCCCATTGTTTTTAGGAGGGATATTTCAAGGCCAAAAAAATTTAAACAAAAATATATGAATTTTCAAATTTCTCAATAAATTCTTTTTACATGTTGTTATTGCAATATATAAGTGTCTCCTGCATATTTATACAATAACCAATCAGACCCTTCTCCGTTTCTCTTTAATTCTTAAGGCTGCTGTGTACTAACACTATTGGATTCACTCACCTGAATGTTAACCTATAGAGGAAATTTGTCCAAGGATTTAAAGATTTAAAAAAAAATTGTACTCCGTAATAGAGAAAGAAATTTTACAGCTTGGGGCCAAAGGAATTGATGAGTGTTTAAAACACTGTAAGGTATACACAAGATTCGATTCACAAGAATCGAACTTTTGAATGAATTAAAGAAGCTGCTTCAGATATGCTAATTTCGGCATACGCGCTTAGTATAAATACCATGCAGCGTCATTAATGAAAAGAAGAGGTTGTTAAGGTTGAAAAGGTGTTATCCTGCGCTAGTGCTTAGCGGGCCAGAAGTTTACATGGCAGTACTGCTGGTTTGACTTACTGTTCGTGAGTATAGAAAATATATTGTTCTTGAAAGCTGTATTTATATTCCGTACAAGTAGTACGCATGCTTATTGCTGTAAAAGCCAATTATATGTGCAACGAATTCAATAAACATTGTTTCATGTATAAACTGTGTTTGTATATAATTCAAATAGAGTGCCACTTCAAATTATATACACCCAAGTCTGGGTAGAAGTGAGCTATTTACTCTATAACACACTATATCATATTTTCCCCCGGAATAATTTAAATCTAAAAATGTTATTTGAATTTTTTTTTAAATGAAAAATGCTCCAAGGTGTGAAATTACACCTTGGGGTAAAGGAATTGATGGGCGTTTAATACACACTATACCATATTCCACCCCGAATAATTTAAATTTTAAAGTATTATTTAAATTTTTTTTAAAAATGAAAAATGCTCCAAGGTGTAAAATTTCTTTCTCTCTATTACTGAGTACAATTTAAAAAAAATCTTTAAATCCAAGTTGTCAATCCTTGGGCACATTTTCTCCATAGGTTAACATTGAGGTGAGAGAATCCAGTAGAGTTAATAAACAGCAGCTTTAAAGCAAGAAAGGAATTATAAGACTCACGTCAGATAGGCCAGATCTGTAAATATGCGGCCCCCCCTCGAATTTTGGAACCACTAAAAAATCAACATGGTGGCTTGAGTGCCAGAACTTTGTCTCGGACCCGAAAAATGGCATGGTTTTTACGACTTCGTTATTTTCGTATCTGATACATTATAACTTCAATGTGTGTGGGCGTGTGAGGCACAGATGAATAAAACTATGAAGGATAGATGACTGGAACCATAGCGGAAGAGCCTGTAGATAAGTTGCACGATTCTGATATAATATTTTCTTTGCAGCAAAAGAGTTCGGAGCGAAATTTTGGAGAAATTTTGTGGAGTGCACTTGGATTCTTCTGAAGAGTGAGGTGAGTGTTTTTAAAAATTTCCTAAAAATAATTACCCACAATCATAACTTATTTCCATTTATTTCTATTTCTCAGGATGCTGTATTCGAAAGTCTTTTAACTGACGTACGGTATTTTCTGACTCATTAATTTCAGTTTCAGATTTTGATTTTTTTTAAAGGATCAAAAGCTCTTTCTTCAGAATCATTTCATTTATGTTTATTCGACTAAGCCCTGTGTGCCGCTAAGTACTCCTTTGGGAAAATCATGACAGGGCATTGCAGCATTTAAAAAAAGTTTATCTAGTTGTTTTGTTCTAAGAAAGGAAATTTGTTTCATATGCAATACCTGGTCATATTTAGGACTCGTAATCCAATTAGTGGAGATTGTTAATTTTTTCTGAATTTTAACTGAAGAGTCAATGATTCTTCAGAATCATTTCATTTATGTTTATTCGACTAAGCCCTGTGTGCCGCTAAGTACTCCTTTGGGAAAATCATGACAGGGCATTGCAGCACTTAAAAAAAGTTTATCTAGTTGTTTTGTTCTAAGAAAGGAAATTTGTTTCATATGCAATACCTGGTCATATTTAGGACTCGTAATCCAATTAGTGGAGATTGTTAATTTTTTTTCTGAATTTTATTAACTGAAGAGTTGTTTCAGTAAGTTTCATTTTTCTTTCCCTAGAATCAGCTTTAGTTTTTCGATATTACTTAAATTGAGACGGATATTTCATTTTGAACTCAGAAATACAATAGAATCAACTAAATATTAATACACCGTATAGAATCCCATTAAAAGAATAATACACTATCTCTGCTTACACACTTATATGCAACAAAACTTAAATAATTTAAAATCTATGGGAGATTCGGAAATATTTCAGCTATTCCATAATCTTTTGAACGAGGAGTAATCGTTACGTATGTTAAAATTTGTTTTGATTAAATTAAATTTATATTAAAACTGGTGGCCCCGTTGCTCGATATCGAGCAAATTTTATTTCATTTTCCTAATAAAGACTTTTTAACTTACGGAGTGCAATGATCATTGAACTGTAACATTTCAGTCTTTGCATCTAATTTATCACCTTTAACTGATTGCCACGGGCTCTTATACTGAATAACCAAGCGGGCTTATTAGTGAAGAGAAATTTTTCAACTTTGAACACAGATGCCTCATCTATAGGTGCGGTTTCTTCTGGTTGCTCAACATCGGGAAAAAGATTTAAGTTTAGTTTCAATGAAGCAACTTGGCGGCAAATCGTGTTGTTGGTAAAACTATGTTGTCACTCTTCTCTTCGGCGTGGGGAATGACTTTTTTCAGCTTGACTTCGTTGATAGAAGAATGTTGCTATTGTACCGTAGTCAATAATAAGACAAGACTTTCGCTTCAATTTCTTTACTACGATACGTTAAACATATTACAACTACAACATTTAAAGCATGTACAGCGAGTTAGAATATATAGTTAGATCATCAGGTTGGCTTCAGATTCAAAGACAGCTCTGGCCTATAAGGCCTCTGACCAGGAGAGCTCCGTCTCTCTGGCACTCAAAAACAGATCTCTCTCCTCGTGGACTCTTGCCGTCTGTCTTTATACTGTCGGCGAATTCAAAGGGATTTCTCTGGCGTTTTAAGTGCTGGTAAGTGTTCGAAGTTTATGGGATTCCAGATGTCACTATTGTGTCAAAAATCTGAAGAGCCCTCGAACCACTCTGGGATTTATGCGTTCTATAAAGTCAAAACCGAACATTACAAGAACTTTATGGCCTCTTATCCTAGAGTTTATGAGACCGCTCAGATCAACAGTTCGCAGATAGATGACATGTTGAAGGGTAGGGACGGGGCATCACATACTTATATAAATACTAATTTCGTGTAGTAATTGAGACAATGTCAAACTATTTAATAGTATGGACCCTTTGAAATTCACGGTTAATCTTTTTTGAAAAGGATAAACACATAATATGGGTTTATCCTTTTCAAAAAAACTAACCGTGTTGCTTGCAATTATCAAGCAACAAATGTAGGCTAATATCAAGCAACAAAGGTAGGATAATATCCAGCAACAAAGGTAGGCTAATTTCAAGCAACAAAGGTATGATAATATCAAGCAAAAAAGGTAGACTTTAATTGATTGCAAATAAGTTACAAATTTATTTAAAGACCTTCATTAGGGCATTTCTGAAACGGCATGCATCTATGATCTCTATCAGTTGTGATAAGTAATGTTAACATTGGTCCAAGAAAGAAAATACCGTGATCCACCTCCTACGTATTAAGGGATCAATTTTTATTTATGATGAGGTCAATATGTGTTGATGCAGGAAGGTCGGAATCTATAATTATGAAGGCGATGTGTTACCATCCACAGTTGCTGCTGGATTATTACGGATTTTACAAACCATTATATAGGAAATATTACTTGGATTAGAATGTATAGTGGAATTCTGTTAAGATGTTGGAAGTGGATATGATAATTTAAACCGATGAAGTTACGGCAGCTGGCAGGTTTGCGTTGCTTTGACTTAATAATTCAAAGCTTTTTTAAAATGTAAGCCCGTCTTGTTAAGTTAATAAATTTTCACGTGTTTTTGTGTGGTATAGATTACGCTGGTACTTAACTTTCCATTACATAATAAACTATTTGTTATCTTTAAGAATTATATGCTGTTAATTTTTACCTAATCATGGCGGGAGAAGATATCCGGCCATAGGAATCTTACGAACGAACGACGTTAAAAAATGCCATGCTATTGCGGTAGACCCTGTTAGGAACCAGTGGTTGTGTATGGTTGTTAAAACCATGCGCAGAGAGGTGTTTACTATTTTATCAGTTTTCATCTGAATTTTCATCGCAGTTTGCATATGCTATCGTGTGTAAGGTGGTAGTGGAAACGTATGGAAAATATACTAAAGTAGTCCTTCTAGACATTAGCACTTTTTTATCACAATAGATATGTTTTTCAGTTATGTTTGTACACAAAGTTTCTTGACTGTAGTAACGGTCATTAATCCAATCACGAAGTTCCAAACAATTGCGGAAAATTCTAGAATAGAAATGATCTCACCCCAGAATGGAATCTCAAATGGTGAGCGGAAATAATTAGATCTTAAGACGAAAAAAACAATTCCTTCTACCTTAAATTTATTTATAATAATGATAGTAATCAACCTACTTTAAGGAAGAATCGTAAAGCATTTTCATAAAGCATGTATTTGCTTGTACAGGTGTTAGATATTTTGACTACCTGTATACCGGTGTCTACATCCGAAGAAGCTGAGAAAACTAGATGTGCTGTCTGCTCCAAACCAGATCAATGGATAAAGGTATGTTATTAAAACCATTGTTTCATCACTATATTAAGTAAGATGAGTATCTATATATTGACGACTGCCCATTACTGGTGCATGGGTCTCTTTTTCAAAACAACTTCTGATACATTTAAGACTGCTATGTACTAACTCCATTGGATTCGCTCACCTCAATGTTAACCTATGGAGAAAATTTGTCCACGGATTGCCGATTTGAAATCAAAGATTTTTTTTAAAAATTTGTACTCCGTCATAGAGAAAGAAATTTTACATTTGTGTACCTTTTTCGTTTTTTTAAAAATGCAATTAATATTTTAAAATTTAAATTATTCGGGAAAAAAATCTGGTATAGTGTGTTTTAAACGCTCATAAATTCCTTCGGTGGACGAAATTTATAAAATGAATCCGGTAGCGCTTTGCAGAAAAGTTCAGGCTATCTGACAATACCAATTTTATTGGATTATCAGCATTTATGTACCTGTAAATAGGTGACAAAAATATATTTTAAATAAACAATTTGGGGACACCGCTTAACCCCCCCCCTATAGAGAGAGAACCATTACAATCCCTCAAAATGTCAATCCTAAGGGGGGTGGAATTCTCGAACTGTCAACTGGACTTCTCCCACCACAAGAATCTGCAAGAAGATAAAAGGGAAATACGATTTTTTTCTTAGTATATAGCAGCCTTAATTTGAAATCAGACTGCTAGCATTTTTCATCAAAGGTCTTTTTCTGCTGTTTTGATGAATTGTGTTCAGTTTTTATCTTCCAAGGGCGTTAGGGTATAAGAAAAACACGAAGTATTATGACAGTGAATTTATAACTATTAACAGAAAATTTAATTATAAATTAGACTTCATAATGTTTAAAAGAAATAAAGGCAAAATGAAACTTTATTCAGAATCGGGTATAACATAAGCATTCACGTTGAAATCCAAAGTGGTGTCTTATACCTATCAATAGAATTTGTACTCGGACGTGTAAATGAAACGATATTAAAGTCCTTGGTGGAAAGCAATCTTCCTTATGTATTTATTCAGCCATAGCGTAACTTTGTCATGATTAAAATCAAAAGCAGATAATATAGTTGGGTAACACTAAAAAAACAAGCGGGACTAAAGGGTAACATTGTTTTTCCTTTATAAAAATTTTTATGTTTTTTCATCATGGGTTTTAATTTTAATTTAAAAAAAATGAGAGATAGAAATTTTGAATTTGATAGTATGGTACAGATACCCCATGCATTTTAAAGAAATTAAATATTTTGTGCTAGTTTAAGGTATACGCCCCCTGTGTTCCAGATTTAACCATTTACAATGCTTGCAATCTCTGATTAATCCATCTCGTTCGATACAGCTAGAAGAAATATTTTGTACATCACCGAGAAAACTGCTTTCGGTTAAATCGTAATATCAGTCTCAGAGTGAACATATATCGCTTTAATCTATCTATATATATAAAACAGTTCCGTAACTGACTCATTCATTCATTCACTGACTAACTGACATACAACGCACAGACCAAACCGCTGGACCTAAAGGGCTGAAATTTTGCATGGCGATTCTTCTAATAGTGTAGGGGTGCACTAAGAAAGATTTTTCAAAAATTCTTCTTAGATTTTTTTAAATTAAATTTTTAAGCTGTTTTTTAAACTTTTTTTACGTTTGCATTTAAAATAATACATTGAGAGTTATAAAATTTATATCACGAGAAAGATCATAAAAATTCCTTTAAAATGAGATCTTTTTCGAATCTTTACCTCCATTTCCTGAGTTTTGGTGAATTTTTAAAGATTAATTTTTAGAATTTAATTTATTAAATGTTGATCACGTGATTTCTTTTTCTGATAATTTAAATAAATTTATCGTCACGTGCATAACAACTAAATAGACAAATAAATATTTTTTTTCTTTCTAATGCAGCAGACGATTGGATATTATAAAAAAAAAATAAATATCCCTTACGATTTTTTTATAAATATATATATATATTTATTTTACATCAATTGTATACATTGATCGTCGCATTTATTATAAATATATATATTTATTTTTTTGGCATTAATTGCATACATTGACCGTTGTATTTAATTTGAATGTACTCCGTAGCGAAGCGCGGGTTTTCAGCTAGTGTTAGAATATAAATTACATCATACATGTTGCAGTTGCTGTTACAATTCAGCATACCCAATCGTTGTTTTTGAGTTGTTGTGCAAAAATATTTAAACATTATTTTAATATTTAAACTGTAATTTTGGTTGATTTTCTTCATATCGTGATATATCTATTACTAATAAATTCAATATTTTTATTATTATGTTTAAAACGATGGTATTTTCAATTGTCAACATCAATGTTTAGATTACTAATGATGCGTTCCGAGGCAAATACCAGTATTTCCTTTCAAAAATTTTCAACAGAAAGGCATTATCTGAACAGTCTATATTCTAACTTTCCAATTAAAAACAAATGTCTCTTTTAACCCAGTAAATCAGTTCTTGATTCTATCATGTAATTTTTATTACAGATGATGGATTGCATGAATAAACGGCTCATCGAACTTCAAGTAAGACCATTTAATTATCTTTTAAGGGAGCGGGGAGATCACATTTGCACACGCAAAAATGCACTGATTTTACTACCAAGCTTAATGTGTTGTCAAACAGTTAATTTGTAATTACTTTAAACCAATTTTTTATGGTGAATTATAGCTTTATCTATCAGAATTTGGGGGGATTATTAGAAATTGTTTTATGTAAAAAAAGTAATGCTTTATGAATAATTACGTGCAGATTTTTTAAAAAACTATAAGAGATATATATTAAATTATTTGTATATATTCTTTCCATAGGTTATACTTAATCTACGTCTTAAATAATAACCATATTTCACATAAAAATATTTTTTTTCAGGCAAATGTATTGTAATGTACATGAAATATCATAAAATTTTTTCACAAAAAATTTCTGCAAAAAAATTAGCAATATGTACTTACCTAAATTTAGATAGAAATTGTATAAACGTTTCAGCAATTTGTGACCATCAATTTTGAAGAAATAATGCGCACAAGTTTGAAAATAACAGTGTTTAGAAAAAACCATTTAAAGTTTCTATAAATTACTGTAGTATTAGCTTTATACATTTAGCCATAAGATCGATTCTAATTGTAGTATCAATTTAATTTTTTTTAAAGATTCCTTATATTCCATTTTTCAAAATTAAATCACAATAAAAAATTGAGTTTTTTGAAGGTTTTAAGGTGATCTCTCCCCTTAAATTTTTTAAAATTTGTAAATCGCTGAGAATATATAGTATAAATACTTTTTGTATTCTCAGCATTTTTTGTTTTTGTTTTTCAATCTTTAGAAAAGAAGATGTAGAAGGTTATAGCAAGAGAACGTACTCAAGGTTTTAGAAAGATATATTCAGTTTATCCTGCAGCCTTTTTGAGCTTGTTTACAATTAAGCTTCCTGCGCTTCGCAGGTATCCGCCCAAGCGCCCTGATTTGGCTTTGCTATTTAATGGTCCGAGACCAATTCAGAATTCCCTGGCTCATTTACGGAGTGGCCAAACAAACAGTAAGCGCTTTGAGAATTCTATCAAGGTCTTCCCCCCCTTGTCGCTGTTCTGTTACTCCTGTGAATCCTTCCCATGTTGTGGACTGTTTGGGAATCCTTGTCAACATGATTGCTGAGGATATACATGCTGCTGCCACTCATCTATATATATAAAACAGTTCCGTAACTGACTCACTGACATACAACGCACAGACCAAACCGCTGGACCTAAAGGGCTGAAATTTTGCATGGCGATTCTTCTTATGGTGTAGGGGTGCACTAAGAAAGATTTTTGAAAAATTCCCCTGAGATTTTTTTAAATTAAATTTTTAAGTTGTTTTTGTAACTTTTTTTTAAAGTTTGCATTTAAAATAATAATTTGAGGGTTATAAAAGTTATATCACGAGAAAGATCATAAAAATTCCTTTAAAATGAAATCTCTTTCGAACATTTACCTCAATTTTCTGATTTTTGGTGAATTTTTAAAGATTCATTTTTAGAATTTAATTTATTAAATGCTGTGGGTATTATCCATACGAGTTTTTATGGATAATATCCAAACGAGTGGATATTATCCATAAAAATTTCCCTTACGCTTTTTTTCTAAATACATATGTATTTCTTTTTTACATCAATTGTATATATTGATCGTCGCATTTATTATAAATATGTATATTTATTTTTTGGGGGGGGGGGCATTAGTTGCATACATTGACCGTTGTATTTAATTTGAATGTACTCCGTAGCGAAGCGCGGGTTTTCAGCTAGTTTGCTCATACGACAGAGTCTCGTGGACTTGGAAATGAATTTTCTATACCAGGGAGCTTTCCAACAACAACAACAGAAATTAAACAGCCAGATATGTTTTCACATGGATAAATAATTTCTTCGTCAGTTAGAGAGTAAAATCGAGATCTTTTGTATATCTGAAAATATTTTAATCATTTAACATTATGTTCTTTTCAGTCGCTATTCCTTTAAATGTAAAAAAGGGAAGAATAAAAATTATTATTTTAAGTTTAGGTGCCCATCAAGCTATTTTTCACATATGTTGGTAAAAAAAAAATTGATACGGGTGAATTTAAATGAATAAACCTAGACACGGTAATCATTTAAACTTTGGTATGACGGGACATTTATCACACCCATTCAGCATTCTGCCAGAGATGCATTTCAGTATACTGCATTCAGTAGATTAATAATTGCAGTACCGAGAGGCGAGAACAGAGGTTAAAAGCTGCCCACAGCATCGTAATTGCTTCAATTCTGTGGTCAATTGTTTGTAGGCATAAATTTTACTGAAATAAGACGGACAGAGATTCGGAAATGAACATATTTCCCTTGTAATGAGTCTTGATTTTAAATCTAAAAAAAACTCAATTTATTTCGTTTATCTAGCTCCTTGCTCGTTTGTCTTTATCTCCATCCTGACAAAAGCCCCGATCGATCTGAGCTCCTTATGTTGCCCTCGCATTTTTCTCGGCGCGAAGGTTGTTATTTATTTATAGGACTGCGCCACCTTTTGCGTTTTTGTCACTGGCTTTTACATTGCTCCGCTTATGTGGCTTTTCCTTTTTCTTTTTGTGCGTAACGTATAACTTTCCGCATTTCCTTCCTTTTTCTTCTTTTTTTCTTCTCCATAATTGAGTGTCAATGTCGCGTTTTCAAACATCAATTTATTTTCCTGGTGTTAGTAATCAGATTGACTTATCTTTTACTTACTTCTAAGTATTTCTGCTTCGCTTTCATATTGCTTATATTTCTCGCTTATCGAAATATGCCTGTGATTGGAAGTAAAATTCGATTTTTAACCTTTCTGCTGCTTTCACCTCTCGAAGTTTGCCAACTGATGATTAAGAGAATATATATAAAAAAATGTGCATTTCTATTTTCAGCAGTGAAAAAAGTCAGCGTTATCTTACGCAAGTTTGTAATACGTACATATCCAGTACATACTATATGTAGTAGTCAGTCCAGAACGGTAAAAAGACTTGATGAAGTTTGCGATAAGAATGATGATTAGGTGGGGATTAAAAGATGGGAATTGTATGGAAAGCCATTGAAATTAAAACTCATATTATCGCTTGGATAGGGCAGAGGGTAGAATATTGGCCTGGAAGACCCGGTTTTGAAGTCCTTTAACGTCGTAGGGCTGTTATAAAGTATGAAAAATAATTCGATGTTGTTGCTTGTATGGGAGAAAGGCATAGGTGGTCAAAAACATGGATAAATACGCAAATTGACAATTGTTAATAGTACCTGATATGTATTGACTTACGTAGCAAATGCAGATTATTTTGGCTTGTTTGTGAAAGAAGAGGTGAGAACTCTTGACTGATGATCTTAACCATATCACTGGGATGGTTGTATCAAAGGCCACATCCAAAGTTTTGAGTAGTTGGCAAGTGGAAATATTATCGCGAAAGCTAAAGGGGGTCACAAGAGAGGTCCCCCGTGATAAACTTCCCCCGCTATTTATCCTTCCTGTCAGATCACTTACACATTTTTAATGTCTGTCCATTGAACGAGTTGCTTCCAGCAAAATAACTGCAATATTTCTATGAGTTTGCTCAAATGACTTGAGGACAGAGAAAAATGGTGTCGTATTGGGCCTGTCCTTACTTTATTTGATTTGGGCGTGAATTCGTATTTTATTTGTGGTAGTACATTTTATGTCATTAAAAGGGTAGTTGGGTGAGTTGTGTTTAGGTATTTGGTTGAATAACACCCCAAGCTCTGGACATGATTGGCCTACGAACAAATTATTAAAGCTTAACCTACAATCTTTTTTTTTATACAAAGCGGAAATCAACACATTGACGAAAGCAAGTTTTCTTAAACACAAAATTATAGTTTATTTACAATCACATATTATTTACAGTTTATTTCATCAAATTTTAATTTATATTATAGCTGCTCTGTTCACTATCAACAGGGTTAAATTTAGTTTGACTTCGGATTCAGGGAGCGTAAATACATACTACACAAAATTCTAAAAACTCCTATCCAAATTAAATGCACGATATCTTCAAATACGTGAAACTCACACTAACTATCAAAAGGTAAACGCGGGATCTGAACTAAACATAATCAAATAAAAACACTCACGTCTTTCAGCTGAGAGCAACTTTCGGGTTCTGTGATAACACTGGTAGGAACTCCTTCCGTGACTTCAGTTTGCACTCTGTGGTTTCTCCTTATTTTGATGGGTGTCTCCTCCACGCTGGGGTTAGCTTTAACTGTAGGCGTACTGGCTCCAATCTCCTCTGCTATCCTTCTCTTTATTTTGGATTTGGGCTCAGCTACCACTCGTTTCTCCACACGTACTTTCTTTCTCTGGACAGGATCCACCGAGCTCCGTCGCATCAAAACCCCTTAATTTTATTTTTGCTCCGGGAATATTCCACCGGAGTCTTGGGGCAAAGAAACAGGGACAGGTTATTTTTCAGTCGACCCCAGGGAAGGCTCCTGGACTCCGACTGACTGACTTTTTTCTCGTCTCCAAAAAAAAAAACTCACTTCAATTATTTTAATTCTCTCACAGTTCACGCCTCCGAAATCATTTCTTCAGCCATTCAGGAAACTCACATCTTTTTATTTGCTGAGTCCCAACACCTACAAGCCTCTCATTTGCTGCCCTCATTCTTGATCAACAAGGCCCTCTTACGCAATAAACCGAACGGCTGATGACCACCCGCAAGACAAACCGCTGCCCCTCGTGGTCTACCAGCGAACCCCGCTATCAATCTCCCCCAACGTGTCATTGTTGCATAATGTCACAAGTGGTGCCATCCACAGCTTATCTGCGTCTGGAATCACAGACCCCACATACGCTAGGCTCATAAAACCTTCGTAAATTGGCTAATGTTGCCGACAAACGCTTTGCCCTATAATTACGTCGGCATTAAAGACGTTACCGACCTTACACACAAAATGTAATGAATCAAGCTTTCAAACTTTTTATTTTCTCTTAAAATATTAATTTTAATCTTTTTTGAAAGCGCTTCATTACAAATGGTTTGACTGTGGCTATCGACTACTGCATAATGGCCACAGTGTTTGCCTGATCTCCATCGTATTGAAAATTTCTGGGATTACTCGGACCGAAAGGTTCAGGGTTTAGGTGTCTCCGGCAGAGTACTCTTATTTACTGTCTACAAGAACATCTGGTTTAGACATCCACAGAGGATACGATATCCCGATTCGGAGATCTCAGGGAACTGATATCTTGAATAATAGCTGCAATATTGGGTGTTCGTTGACCTACCATCTATGAGTGGTCATAATGTTTTGAGACGTCGATAGAGTTCCGAAAGAGAGAATGCCATTGATGACTTCATTTTTTGTTTACTATTGGAAAATGATAAAAAAATTGTACAGTTCAGTTCAGTCCATAGACATTCTGTTTACCAATAAAAACTTCAGAAATATCTCACCATTAAAAAGCAATATCTCAAATTTACTTAACTGCGTGACTTATCGTCCATGAGCTAATTAAAAAGTAGGAATGTCTTAAAACAAAATAAATGCAAACTATTCCCAAGTGTAAGTTTCAAAGGAGTAAATTTTAAGCCAGGAACACTACACATAATGATGATGCTTGAATGATATTGTTGGATAATTTTTCGTCGCTTTAAGAAAGAATGAATAAAATCTCTTGAGCCTTACTTTCGCAAATTTTTGAAAGTTTAACGAACACTTTGATTTTGTATTTGAAATATGAACTCAAGGTACAAAGAACAGGTGTTCTAAGTTGGAAATTAATTGTACCTTACAGCAAATAGTTGTTGTTTCTAATGTCCCCTGGCCTGGAGTATTCAAGACCAGGTCCATATAGGCTAGGCAACCTAGGGGTGTGGGTCCAGTTTATAATGGCAACACAAGGGTCGTAGTCTGATTTAGCCAGGTGCCACCTCGATTTTGATCGAGCACCACTAGGGGAGGCATCTAGGGGGATCGTAGCCTCTCCCACCCTCTCTGACCTCATTGAGGGACTTTCCAGAGAACGGATTTAACGTGCCCATATCTGGCCTAGACACGGAGGTATACAATGGCGTTTATCAGGATTCGATCCGAACAATCTCAGCACCGAAAGACGAAGCGCTACCACGAGGCTACCCCGAGCCGAACAACTTCGGATACAACAACTTCGAAACAACTTCGGATACATAGATACGTGTTTTGTAATTGGGCTTTTTTTGGATAATACGTGTGACCCACCAGTTTTTAACAAATGATCTTTGGTAAAATTGATTTATAACATGCCCTAAATTCTTTATTTTTCAAATTTATATAATTTTTGCTTCCTCGAAGAATCTTTTTTCGTTTTATCGTAATATCTTTCGCTAGAAATACAGGGAACATTTTTTAAGATTTAAGAGTCTAACAAGTGCTCTGTAATATATTGTACAAAAGGAATCCAACCACCAACAAAATGTGGGATTATAAATATATGGGCTACTCGAAATATGAATGATTCACGAGTCCTTGACGTAATATTCTTTGGTGAACAAATAAAATATTTAATTAATTACTTTCAAAGAGATTTTAAAAAAATATTTTTTAAAGGACGTTTTCATTATTTGTTTTTGAAAATGTTTTCGTTTTCTCCCATTATTCCTTTTCCCTAGAATTACAGATTTTGATAACGTATTTTGAGTTTTACGAGGGGCTAATAGGTACTCTTTGATGTATAATACCAAAATAAGTTCAATCAAGAAATGAATGTCGTTTTAAAAATGTTGAGAATATGTGCTTTCAGTAATAATAAATGATCAGAAATATACATGGATGTTCTTAACATAAAGTTATTCGGGGGAAAAATAAGATTATTTAATTCATTAGCTCCCCTCAAGGGAACTTTTATTTTTAAAATCAAAATTTTGATTTCTTCGGGGAAAATTGCTTTCTTTTATTCGTGTTTTATTTTTTGAAGAGAAATAAACTTATGGTTACTCATTCCTCTGAATCAATAAATATAATAAAACTATATATTTTTCAAAAAATAATAATAAATGGTTAAGAGATTTCATAAGAATATTATATAATTATTTTTTCTTTGAAACAGGATGAAAGCAACCCTCACTTGGAATTGAGCCCTGGCCTGGTTTATAAAGTAAGTATCAGTTAATAGAAATTTTGAGACATTTATATAAGTTATTTTTCATCTATATATGACTGATGCATGGATTCGGTGATTTATAATATACTGATTACGAAAAGTTGAAAAAAAATTCCGCCACAGAGAATTTAAAAAAAAAAACAAAAATTGAAAGTTACTCTAGATGAAAAACTGTAATCACCTAGCAAAGATATAGATGAAATTTATAAAATTTTTGTGTGGTAGAAATATTCATCCAAATGACATTTGAAATGGGCGATTGTACACTATAAAGTATAATAACTTAAAAACCTAAATATCCTTGTAGAATGTGGTAATAACTATATGTACGAGGTGCTACTCAAAAGTTCCCGAAATGTATCGATAAACAAAGTTGTAGAATACCTTGATCTTATTCGCCACTGTCACCTTCAAAGTAGTCCCCATGAGATTGTAAACACCGATCCGGACACTTTTGCCAAGAAAGCAATGGCTGCTGGAAGTCTTGTTTTATTAATGTGTTCAGCATCATCTGCGATTTAGCTTGAATTTCCTCTACCTTGTCATATTTGCGTCTCTTCAACTTGATTTTCATCTTTGGAGAGAGGAAAAAGTCGCAAGGATCTAAGTCGAAAACAGGAAGGTGGATAAGGAACAACGGTCATGTTGTTTTTTGCCAAAAACTGCTGTATGTTAAAATCATTATGAGGCATTATCATGGTGGAGAACCCAGTCGTTCCAATGTCACATCTGTGGACGTTTCATTCTCATGTCCTCCCTTAGCCACCGCAGAATATCACGGTAAAATTATGCACTAATCGTCTGAACCGCAGCTACGAACTTGTGGATTATTCCCCTCAATATCGAAAAAACTGATCAGTAAGGACTTTATGTTGTTCTTGACTTAACGGTCTTTCTTTGGCCGAGGTGAAGATGGGCTTTTCCGCTGTGACGATTGTTGTTTCGTTTCGGGATCATACCCATAAACCCAACTTTCGTCACTTGTGACGACGTTAGGAAGAAAGTCTGGATCAGTTCGCAGCTCTTCTTTCAAGTCTGTACAGATATTCATGCGACATTGTGTCTGTTCATCACTTAAGAGTCATGGCACAAACTTTGCTGCTATCCTTCGCCTGTTTAATTCTTCCTATAAAATCTGCTGACATGTGCCATAGGATAATTCCACAATGTTACAGATGTCTTGAATGGTCTGCCTACGATAATTCACAACTCCATTCCACACAGAAACGACATGTTCTGGTGTAATGCCGGCTTATGGTCGTACGGAACATTCATCATCATCAACCGATCGGCCATTTTTAAACGTTTGAACCACTCGAAAGTTTGCGTATGGCCTATATGTACACAAAATGTTAAAGGTAGCTTATGGAAGTCATTCACAAAAGCTTCCTTTAAAACATTTTGTGTGTTTCTGCAGCAGTCTTACCGAGTTTAAAACAAAACTTAATACAAATTTGTTGTTCCTTCAAATCAGCCATTGCAAAATCGCATCAACACACGCAGAGAATCAAAAATTGTTTACCAACAACGAAGACGTCCACTTACAATGAAGCCGCTTGGCATACGCACAAAAAGTAGCCTTACAAAGATTGTACGCAGATCCTACTAGAGGCGTTTGACCGTAGCTACATCCGGTTACGCGTGTGATTCAAATCTCGGGAACTTTTGGGTAGCTCGTCGTTGCTTGGTTTCGACAATATATTAAAGCAGCGGTTCCCAATCGGTGGGTCGCGACCCACTAGTGGGTCGCGGAAGGGTTACAAATGGGTCCTGACTCGATCCTAAAACTATTAAAATGGTGTTTGTGAACTTTTATAATTGTAGTTCTTATCTTCACCTAGAAACACTTGTTAGTGAGTATGAAACCACTTGTTACATACATTGCAAACGTATATCTATTGTTAAATAAATAACTGTTTTGCTACAAAGTGCTTATATTTTGTCAACCATTTTCAAATCAGAACACAAATTGTTTATCAATAATCAATCTGTATCTTCAAAAAAGCATATACATATATATAGATATATATGTATATATATATATATATATACACTCAAGAGCCAAAACATTATGACCACCTGTCAATAACGAGTTGGCCCACCTTTGGCGCGCAACACAGCTTCAACCCGCCTTGGCATGGATGCCACAAGTCCTTGGTAGATGGCCGGAGACAGATTGTACCAGATGTTTAAGCAACGGTCACGCAAATCCGAGATATTGCGAATTGGTGGTCTTTGAACTCTGAGCTGCCGTCCCATGACATCCCAAATGTGTTCTATCGGATTGAGATCCGGTGAGTTAGGCGGCCAGGACATTAACTGGAATTCAGCATCATGTTCCTGGAACCACTCCAACACAATTTTAGCCATGTGCAACGGGGCGTTGTCCTGTTGGAACATTCCATTTCCAGCTGGAAAAACAGAGGCCATGTAAGGGTGCAACTGGTCCGCAATGATGTTCAGATACCCTGTAGCATTCATGGTCTGCTCTACCACAACCACGGGTCCCAGAGACGCCCAAGAGAACGTCCCCCAAAGCATAATACCGCCACCACCGGCCTGTGTATGACCTACTGTACATTGAGGGAGCAACAGTTCGCCTGGAAGACGGCGTATCCTGACACGGCCATCGGCGTGATGAATGACAAACCGTGATTCATCTGACCAGGCAACTCTCTCCCACTGATCCATGGACCAGTCGCGATGTTCCCGGGTCTAGCGCAGGCGCAGTTGGCGATGACGCTTGGTCAGCAAAGGCACACGAGTGGGACGTTTGCTGCGTAGCCCCATATCCAACAGTGTCCGCTGAACAGTGTGCTGCGATACTATTCTACTTGGCCCTGCATTGTATTGGGCTGTCAGCTGAGCCACTGTCTGGCTCCGGTTTTGCTTCACCATGCGAGACAGTCCCCGACGACCTTTTTCTTGATAGCGTGTGGACGTCCAACACCATGTCATCTACTGCTGGTTTCACCGTCATTCATCCACTTTTCATAAGTACTAACAACTGTAGGTCGCGAACAACCTACGAGTCGTGCAGTTTCGGAAATACTTGTTCCGAGCCTTCGAGCCATTACAATCTGCCCTCTATCAAAGTCGCTTAGATCCGCAGACTTTCCCATCACACACATAAGTAAGTGAAAGAATGATTCTTCAGACTCTCCAGCAGCAGTTAAATACCACTTCCACCTGATCACGTGCCTTCCACGTCATCCAGGCGAATTCATTGCAAAATGTAGGGGTGGTCATAATGTTTTGGCTCTTGAGTGTATATATATATATATATATATATATATATATATATATATATTTATTTGCAATATTTTATGGTAAATTATATATACATAAGGAAGGGATACGATACAAATAAGGTTTTTTACTCCACCATGGACCGATGGACCGTGGAGGTATTCCGAAAAGGAAACTGTATTTAATATATGCTGTATTTTTCTTATATCTTATTTAAGTATGGTCATCTGTTGTTGAAAAAAGAATCTAAAAGCTTCGAGCAAATATTTCTCTGAGATAGATACTTTATATATACAAAAATCGTAAATAAAGGATCCCAAGTGTCAATAATCGCCTTTCGAATCACTATATTATCTCGTATCTTATCATTTTACACCTTAAATGGGCTAATATGATCAGATTTTCACAAAATCGTCAACTGAGTATTTAGTAGTCATCGCTTTATCTCGTTTGGATGGTTGCATAAAATTTAGAAGATACACCCTCAATTTTCGCATGTCTTTTCTTTTGAGTTTTTCGGTATTCTAATCGGCTACATTAATAGCATTTCGGTATATTCTGCTATCGAAATTAATCCGGAAATTCAAAACATGCATATCTGTCATGTTTAATATTCACCACGCATGCGCACAAGAGGATGTCTGTAGCTTTGGTGGAGCGATACGAGGAACATTTAACCCTTTGAGGGGCGTCGTTTGCACAGTGCAAACGCCTAAATCCAGTCTTTTTTTTCACTTGCATTTAGTTTATTCCAGTTAAATGAGCTTCTGAAAAATGGCTAGTGCTACCATCTGTTATCAGTTTAAGGAAGTAAAAACATTTTGCAACCGTTAAGTGAAGAAATTTTCAAGATTTTTTAGGTTAAAAGAGATCGGGGAAAAAATCTGTACCGTGTATAGTTTGACACCAGGGGTGTCAAACTCAAAGGCTAACTTGGGCCAAACAAACAAGGTTTAACTATAGGTGGGCCGCAAAAAAAAAACAATATTAATAGAAACGTAGGTTTTTTTACAGTATATTTCCTAATTACAGTATATTCAACATAAATATACACATTTTGTTTAATAATAGCAAAAAAAAAAAGAGTATAATTAAAAAAACACTTAGCGAATTATTCCTATCTAATTATAATTCTGCGTCGGTTATTTTATTTTATATTATTGTGTGCCAATATATTGGCCGGGCCGCAAAAATGTTCGTCGCGGGCGGCATGCGGCCCGCGGGCCGCGAGTTTGACACCCCTGGTGTAAACGGTGCAGGTTGTTGAAAGGGTTAAGCGACGTGTTCCTTCGGTGTTTGACGTTTTAACTGAAACACTCCGTCTATTCGATGTGAGGCGTTCTTAACAACACTTATTTAAGTATTTGTGTCGCGGAAAGAGCATAATCACCCATGTAATGATATCTGGGGTCATGACGTGGGTTAGGGCATTTCTATGACTATAACTTTTTTTTGTCCATGAAGTTTCAAATGTACGTATGATGCATCTAGTAGTAGCATCATCTTTATTATTGAAAAGCTATACTAAAATTCTCTCCCTGCATTTTCCATGTAAATTAAATAAAAATTCATAGCATCAGGACCATGCAGAACTAATATGTAGACTAATGTAAACATATTCATTCTATAATATAGGTATATTTCTGCTCAAATAGATAATCTTAATTTCAGAAATGCCGCCCACATGATACCGTGGTTAGCGTCGTGAGCTTCCGCGCAGTGGGCTTGGGTTCAAATCCCGATTAAGGCTTGGTCGTTTCCGTGTCGTCCTCCTCATAGGGAGCAAAGCTGGCTCATCTAAATGGTGCTTAGGGATGCGACATCGATGTCGATGTTTTGATAAAACACCGATGTTCTAAACATCGATTTATTGAAGCCGATGTTTTTTTAACATTGATGTTTTGTGCTCCATGTTTTTTTTTAATGAAAAAGTACCATAATAAAAAAATTTACCATGTAGCATAATTTTCACGCTCAGTAAATGTAAGTATGAAAAGTACGAATACAAAGGGGGAACGATTCCTTAGCAAACAGATAAATGGCAATCAACAACCAATGAACCAGTCAGAGCGCTTGGTATGTTCCTGGCACTCCAGGACCTTCCTTGGGGTTTTATTTTATAAATAGTATATACACGAGAGCAGCCATTTAAGTTTTTGTTTAGTTCTGGTTTTATATGCGTTAAAATATTATCAGTAAGATGCCTCCCAAAAGTACCGTTTGGAAATATTTTTGCAAAACATCTGACAAATTGGCGAAATGCAATATTTGTCTTAAGTCCCTCAAAACTTATGGCAATACCACGAATTCATCTGGACATTTGAAGGCAAAACATGGCGATATTTACAACGAGAATTTTGAGTCATCAATGTAGCCTAAGTTTGCCTTGAGCAACCAAGTTTTTGTCATTTGTGTCAGCCCAATCACAGAGTAAAATTAAATCACACACCCCCACGACTAACCGAAGTAACATTAATGTTAGAGGTTACTAAACCAGTTTTAAAAAATGGATGTTCTAAAACATCGATGATTAAAAACATCGATGGTTTTTGGGCGATGTTTTATTAGCATCGATGTTTTAATATTGAATGTCGATGTTTCAAAGCATCGATGTTTTGTTATCGATGGCGCATCCCTAATGGTACAGGCGTCTAAACATCGCGAATCCAGATTTGCCAACTTGAACGTGATTGGATGTTCTGATCATGTGATTTGCTGACGTTCCCGCCTGTATTACACGTGGACAAGAGTACTGTAGCTTCATGCACGAGGTATAGCAGCCTGTTGTATTACATAGCCGCCTGTATTTTATCAAAAACAGAAGCATCTCCGTTAACTATGGATTACAAATGTGATAATGTCATGCAGAATTTTATCGTAAACAGAATTTAACGAGACACAAATCCCGAGTTCATGGAATAAAATCGAATGCTGCAACTTATTTTCCGTGTGTATGCTGTGAAAAAAAATTTTTATCAAAAAATATCTATCGGAGCACAGAGTAAAAATTCATAATGTAAAGAAATTAACTATATCATTAACTATAAGTTGATTGATCCATAATTCAAACGTATATCTATTTGAAGACAACAGTGAACCATTTGAAATAACATTTACTTTGATGATGCTTAATTAATCTTTTAAATTATTCGGATTTCTAAGCGTTTACGATACCATGCGAACACATCATGAAGCTACACATCTGTAGCTTCATGGAACACATAATCTGATGTAAACATTAGAGAATGAAAACAGAAACATGCACCGAAACGTCAGCAAATCACATGATCAGAACATCCAATCACGTTCAAGTTGGCAAATCTGGATTCGCGATGTCTAGACGCCTGTTAATGGTTCTCCCATAATAAAGTTGCCAGCAAGGCTTCGCGGTGAATAACAAAAACAGGAATGGCTCACTACAAAGTCCTCCGCATTAGAATTCCCCCCCCCCCCTCCTAGAAATTGGTCCTATAATGTTGGTTTGCACTTGGGATGCACAAAATGTGATCCCAACATTTCACGTTTTTTTTAATTACCTTCTGTGAGGTTTATAGTGATTCCCGTTGTAAATTTTAAAATTGTGGCTTTTTAAAAAATAATCCTTTTGTTCGCGGAATGTAAAAATTAATGGTTTACCGAAGAGAAACCAAAGTCAACGGAAAATAAGCCAAGTGTTTGGAAATGTTCTTACCAAATTGAGGGTCCTCACACTCAACTTAATTAAATACAACTGCATTTAAATTTAGACGGATGGAGAGCAGGCTGTTTGCATAGTTTTCTTAACTCTTAAAATCGATTTCGAATCGATAAAAAGATTTGTTGAGAATTTAAAATTTTTATATGACGTGTAAAAACCGGAAAGTAATTAAAGTAAGGCAGTTTAGGTATTAGCTAATACATCGAATTATATTTGCTTGAAACTTTAGGATATAGTTTCAATAGAATAAGTTACTAAGTAGACCATATTGCATGATAATAAGTTTAATAGAGAACATCCTCGTGATTTCTCAAGAGAGATTAAATTTTGAGACAATTTCTTCACTATTAAACCGTGCAACGTTCTAGTTACCGTAGGATAAGAAATTGTGCTGCTGCATTGGTATTTGATAAATAGTAGATTTTAGTCTTAGAAATGCTTTATAAAATAAAACAAATTTTTATTGTTCTTAGATTTACTGCTGAATACGAAGAAATATTTTTCTAGAATTTTAAGCTCGATAAGATAAAGATTTATAGGTTCAACAAATGTAAATACTTAGAAATCTATCTACAAAAGTATTGCATACACAGTCGAAAAATATTGCGTTCAAAACATTTAAAGAGGAGTTTGTCAGATGGTTTTGGTATATTTCATTCAGATATCAGAATGACAAAATTAATTCATCCTTAAAAAAAAACAGCCTTTAGAGACTAACAGACTAACAACTGACATTTTACTATAGATGATAGTATTACGGAGTTCACACTTAAAAATCTGAGATATAAAATATGTTTCCAAGTAAAGAACTTGAGTACTTGTTTTGTCTATATTTGACAGTTTTATGGTTCTTGTATATCAGATTGTAGTAAAATCTTGAGTTCTTGATTTTTTTAAAGTCTAAAATTTCAGGATAAGCATCACTTAATTAAACCTTTACGTCACAGACCTAAAAATGGCTGCATCTGAAATTTGCTTTGGCCTATAATCTGATAAAGGAAGGGCAATTTACGAGATTCTCTTTTTCCTCTTCGTATTTTATTTTGTTTTTTGCTCATGCTTTTAGCAGTAATCGCGTTATCGTCTAAAGAATTTTAACTCCCCCCCCCCCCTTTAGCACTTTTACGACTTGGTGTTTCTACGCCCAGCGATGATGTTCGTTCTGGAATTCTTCGGTAGTTCGTTGAGTGTACCAAGCAGTTAAACAATCTGAGGCATTGTGTTTCATTCTCTGATATTCCAAGTGAATGGTACTTTGACGAAGGACTGAATAGTATAGTTGAAAACAAGTTGTAAATCTCCTGATTGATTGTAGATTATAAAGAGTGTCGTTTCCAAATTGTGATTTGTCTGTCTGTGGCAGTTCTGATTGTCCACTGAAAGGGGTGAATCTGTTTGAGTCCACAGTTACCATTGTTTCTCGATAGCATTCTCTGTTTCGACCAGATTTTACAAAGAGGATTATACTATGCTTAGAAATGATAGTTTATGAGTGATTCTCCAATGCATGGGAATTGAACGTAGACCTTTCGAAACAAGTTTTCTTGCAAAGTCAAGCCTTGACCTCCCCCCCCCCCCGTCACTGACTTCTGTATTTTGAAACATTCAGAAGGTCTAAACGGCAGATACATAACTCGCAATGATATAAAAAGTTATTCAAGCTGTGTATAGCAAGTAATCCAAGATTACTTTTGAGAAAAATTCATAAAAATGTAATAATTTTGAAATTGCTCCTATTCAGCAACATTAAAAAAGCAGACTTTATCGTTAACTCCTCTTTAGTTTATTTTTTAACACATGAACTCCGGTTGGGTCACACTATCAAAAGATCATTCCAGCTTCATGCGCTAATCACATAAGCAGACACACAATAGTTTAACCTACTTTTTAATTTTATGGCCACAACACCAACTCCGCGTATTTGAACTGAGTAGGTGTTTTCCTAAAATATGACATTAAAATTTAATTTAATATTACAACCTCGTAAAACAATTGGTGTCACACAAACTGAATAAATCATACCTTTTAAAACAATATTTTCTATAAATTTTAACCAAACTTGTTTAGAGATATTCAGTATCAATTCCCCTTCCTCCACGTACCTCTCTTTTATATTTTGTTGCAGCCTTCTCTGAATTAATTATTCAGAGCTATATGATTGTATAGTGGGAAGATTTTGTTGACATTCCACTAAGACAGTGGTTCTTAACCGGGGGTGTGGGCACCCCTGGGCGTGCGAGAGAAGGTTTTAAATTTTTAATGAAAATTTCCGTCTAACCGTTTATGAGAAACATGCATTATCCTCTTCGAGTTGAAGATGGGAATTTAGCAAATTTTCTTTTCCCGGATTCAATGATTTTAGAAAATGATAAAGCAACAATTATACCCGAAATTAAATTACACCTCCACAAATTGAGTGAATCATTTGATGAATACTTTACCACGGGCAATATAAGTCAAATTAATAGATGGATACTCGATCCATTTTGTTGACCTAAATTCAATGGACGACAACGTTTTATTATAAGACGATCTTATCGCAATACAAGCTAATGCACGTATTGAAATGGAATTGGAAAAACTGGACTAAGAATAGTTCTCGTGTACGCAGTTAGAACTTTATCCATAATTGGCAAAATCAACATTAGAGACACTTTTACCATTTGCCACCACTTACCATTGTGAAATGAGTTTTTCATCACTTTTGCACATCAAAACAAAAGCCAGAAATCGCTTAAAAACATCTGAGGGCTGACACACGTGGCTCTTTCCAAAAATAAAAAGTTCCTTGTTTTAAAAGGATAATTATGAACAAACAAAAACAACGTAGCCATTAAAAATGTAGGAATTGTTTGATATGTAATAATATGGTATGCATTGTAAATCTATTAATTTTTTTCTGCAATAAATAATCTTGCAATAAATGTCTTTCCTAAATAAAAAATAGAAACACATTTTTCAAGGGGGTGTGAGAGCTTATTTCCAGATTCAAGGGGGTGTTGACTATTAAAAAGGTTAAGAAACACTGCACTAAGATTAATGTTTATCTATTTCTTTCTTTTACTAGACGTGCGTTGCAGGCCTTACACGAGAAGCAAATCGTTCAGCAAACGAAAAAAAGCCCTTCCTTCCTCAAGACAATAGAACCATACACTCAAATTGCTCCGAGTTTTAATGACTTTTAGTCGATTGGAGAAGTTTGTTTTTCACCCATCTGCTGTTTGTAAAGGAAAAAACGTGTCAATGTAAAGACAGCTTGGGAATGCTAGAATAGCATACGTATCTGTGATATATATATCAATGAGCATTTATTTTGTATCATACTCATTGAACATTGTGATTTATTATTGTTATCCTTGAAGCAGCAGTCGGAACATAACATACCTCATTATGTTACGGTTCTTTAAACAAAAGTCATTAGTTAGGTTTTATTGTTTCCTTTTAGAATCTTTATTAGAACCTACTTTCTCTAATATTAGAGTGGATTTTCAGTTATAATATCACCAGGACATCGATAGTAAGACATATACAACTAAAATTTCATTATTTCATAGTTTTGTACAAAAGTTTTTGGTTGACAGATTTTTATTTTATTACAGAATTTTTGGAGATACTGGTCATCACCAAAGAGGCCAACAAAAATTTGCCTATTTTCTAATTTTGCGAATGAAATACTTACATGAAGTACTTACTTTTAAGTGCCGAAACTAAAATGTTTGAACAGGAGAATTATTAGTAAGAAATATTTAAAATAAGTTTATACCTGGATAGTCAGAAAATTATAATTAAAATATTAAATTACGATAAAACTTTTTCATTTTGTATTTAACTAGAAAGTTAATTTTTTCTCTAAATATTATATATTTTATGGTTTTTTTGTTGCAGTTTCTTGACATTTATAAACTTTATGTCCGCAAATGTTTCATAGAGTTGTATATGAGTAATTTTTAGTTGACATCAGAACTCTTCCTTATGTAAGAAAATCATTTTTTTGCTTCATTTAAACAATGCTCTTTGACCAAAAATATAATTATGCTTAAAATTTAATTGGTATTAAAACATAATAAATTTATCTCAAAAAAGAAATTTAAATGCCTCATGAAAAATAGTTAAACTTTAATATGTGTACTTTTCATGTATTGTACATAAGGATTTCTGAGTGTTTATGTCTTCTGCCATTATTGCTTCTGTGATATTATTCATACTATAATAGTATTACTGCTGGGTAAAAGTATTTGTTACCGCTCGATTTGTATTTTTTAGAGAAAAAATTTTATTGATTTTTAATAAAATTGCTGTTGGCATGGAGATATTTTTTACTAGTAATGTATTCTTTTTAGACTTTAAAAATCCGGTGTAAGTTGCATTAGGACAATCAAATCATTCTTAGAAAATGAATGCCTCCAGAAATTTATAAAATCTGACAGTTTTGAAAAGTGCTAAAATAAATAGTTTCCATTTTAAAAGAGAGCAGTCATGACTCAACTCAGAAATCAAGATATAAAAATTACTTAAGAGTTACTTAAATATTGTTTCTATTATCGAGCAAAATATTAGACACTCCTCAATAATGGACTAGAATCTAAATGGAACTGAGACACGACACAGGGGCAACGTAAAATTTTAACTTAATAAGTGTTTCAATAGGGCCTAGTTTGAAAGTAAAATCTTTGATACCTTTCATTTGGGTGTAGGAGAACATATCCAAACATTTGTGCATCCAAGAAAGGTATTATCCTTGACTAATAAAGACTCATTTCGCACATATATACCGAATAAAATTGCTTTTCATTTAATTAAAAAATTTACGAATAAAAGACCTACGAAAGGGAACAGAAATTATAGCAGAAGTTAAAATCATCTATATTCCCCGGCATTTTGTAAAAGGTAAATTCTAGTAATTTTATCACACTTTATTTTAAACAAAACCCACATATAAAATAATTCTGTTTTAGTGCGGAATTGTACCTTCTAGGTTAATAATATTGAATATACACTTCTCCAAAAGTGGTTATATGTGATACTAGCTGAATACCCGTGCTTCTCTATGGAGTACATTCAAATTAAATACAACGGTCAATGTATATATTAATGCCAAAAAATTATATTTATAAAAAAATCGTAACGGATATTTTTATAGACAAAATAATGCAGAAGAAAATATTCAAATTAAATACAACGGTCAATGTATGCAATTAATTTGTATGTTTAATATCCATAAAACATACTGCTTTGAATTAAATTCATAAAAAAATTCCATCGTATTAGTCTAGTGGTTAATTTTTATCTTTTAATGTATTTTAATATTTTTTTGTCAATTTATTTCGTTGTTATGCACGTGGACGCAAAATTAATTTAAGTATCACAAAAAGAAAGAAATCACGTGATCAGCATTTAATAAATTAAATTCTAAAAATTAATCTTTAAAATTCATCAAAAATCAGAAAATGGAGGTAAAGTTTCGAAAAAGACTTCATTTTAAATGAATTTTTATGATCTGTTTTGGTGATATAAATTTTATAACCCTCATCTTATTCTTTTAAATACAAACTTTAACGAATGTACGAAAACAGCTTAAAAATTTCATTTAAAAAAATTCTAAGAAGAATTTTTCAAAATGTTTCTTAGTGCACCCCTACACTATAAGAAGAATAGCCATGTAAAATTTCAGCCCTTTTGAACTTTGGAACCCCTACACTATAAGAAGGTCCAGCGGTTTGGTCTGTGCGTTATCTGTCAGTCAGTCAGTCAGTTACGGAACTGTTTTATATACAGGGTGATTATAATTAAAATTTAAGTTTCAAAACGCTATAAAAAAAGAACCACTGATGAGAATGACGTCAAATTTGAACGGCATGTTATTGAAGAAGGCGGAAAGCGTATGGCAGAAGAAAAAATTTAGTTTCAAAAGTTAGCAACAGATGGCGCTGTAAGCGGCAGAAGATGTAAATTAAAATACCTGTCATGCGCACGACACATTTCAGTGTTATAAAACCGCCAGGGTACACGGCTGTTCCTCATTGCGCGTCTCAGACGTTCGCCATGGGTATCTCACTGCAGGACCGCGCCCTGCTGGTAAAGCTGTATTACAAGAACGATGATTGTGCAAGAGTAGCTCTGCAAAAGTTCAGGACACTGAAGGGTATAACAGAAGGCGTTGGTCCAATGAGTGTCGTGGGTCTGAAGAAAATGATGCAAAAATTCGAAACGACAGGTTTGTTTGATGCGCAATCTGGTAGAGGGAGGAAAACGAGTGCATTCGACGGTAGTTGAAGAAGTGGCCACAGCATTATAGGAGGGGTAGGCCGGTGGTGTGCAACTGTGCAGTGCACGAGGAATTGGCCCGAACATTGGACAGGCCTACGAGCACGGTGCTGAAAATTGTACGAAACATCCTGCAATGCTATCCGTACAAAATTGGCCCATGTGCAGGAGTTGCTTCCGTCTGACCTGCCAGCAAGGGAGACGTTTGCGTTAGAATTTATTAGTCGCATGAAAGTGGATATGAATGGCCGTGGAAAGTTTTGTGACAGATGAAGCCCATTTCCATCTGACAGGGTACGTCAATACCCAGAATTGTCGAATATGGGCAACAGAAAATCCACTAGCAACGCACCCCGTACCACTTCATCCTGAAAAGGTCACGGTGTGGTGCGGCTTTACGGCATCATTCATCCTACAGCCATATTTTTTCGAGCAGACGGGTGCTTCCGGTTCTGTTACCGCTACCGTCACTGATCAGTGCTATGCGTCTCTTTTGCGCAACCACGTCATTCCAGCTCTGCAACAGCGTGGATGTGTGGATGAAATCATTTTTATGCAAAATGGCGCTCCTCCGCACATTGCACATCCCGTGAAGCAGCTGGTGAGGCGCCATTTCAGAAATGCTCGAATTATCAGCCGTTATTTCCCTACAGCCTGGCCGTCCCGATCACCTGATCTTACTCCGTGTGACTTCTGGATGTGGGGTTATCTCAAAGATGTTGTGTTCCGTGCTCCAATTGCAAATTTAGCGGAATTAAAGGCACGCATTTCGCAACACATTCTGAACATCACCCCGGAGACACTGCGATCCGTTGTGGAACATGCTGTTTGTTCGCTTTCAACTTGTTGCACACAACGGTGGACACCATATTGAACATGTTTTGCGCAAATCTCGCGACATTTCCGACTTCTTTGATGAATGGTTCTTATGCGGTATGTCGCCGCAAAACTCTTGAAACCGATTTGTCCCTTTCGATGTGATATGTACAGTCATGCAAATAAAATTACTCAACAATTCTAATTTGTCAATGCGTTTTAATGTGTAACGTACACCTTAGCCGTTGTTTTACGAATCATTTCTCGTCGTCATTCTGCCGCTTACGGTGCCATCTGTTGCTAAAATTTGAACTAAATTTTTCTTCTGCCATACGCTTTCCATCTTCTGCAATAACATGCCGTTCAAATTTGACGTCATTCTCATCAGTGGTTCTTTTTTTATAGCGTTTTGAAACTTAAACTTTAATTATTATCACCCTGTATCTATAGATAAACCTAAATTCCGTGATATAATTTCCGATTAAAATAGCTGAAACAAAATGATTCATACTACATTTTTTTTCTTTTAGCGAATATTTTATTTTTATATTTATTACATAGAATGATGTTGAACAAGATTTCATTTTTTTTGTTGTTGATTCATTGACAATGAATGATTTCTTCTTGGTGAAATTTCAACAAGAGCTACAAAACATGATATGACGAAATAACAGGCCAGTCCCTATCATCCTTGGGAACACCAGATTAGAGTGAAATGACACAATCGCTCTCCAGGCAGTCTTCTTCAGGTGGAATTAGTATTTCGGGTGTACTAACAACAGAATTCTTCAGAAGTGACGGATGATTCACGTTATTGCGAAGAGGAAAAATTCTTCAGAACGGGTTATTTTACAATACGATAGAAACGTTATTTTAGTAAGTGACCTTGTTTCGAGTGAGAAAAAGTTGAAGTGTATTTGAAATTGTAGTTGGGTTCTCAAAGAACTGTGGAGTTGTAGTTCTATCGATTTTTTTTCTTTTAAATAATTTTATTTTACACAACCTATAGCTTTGAATATCAAATTTCCTTCACTAGATATATATGTTTACGAAGCAGATGTGAAGCTTGAAGCAGTTAATCGTTTCTAGGGACAAAAAAATTTGACATTCCAAAATGTTTTAATGGTTTTTTAACTTGTTTAATTTATAATTTGAATGAGGAGCAGTGGATAAAATATTCACTGGCTTTATTTGCCATCAAGCTCCTAAATTGGCGCAAGTTAACTCATGTTAATGAAGTCATACTAGGAAATTTTCTCATTACTTGCTTAACTTTGTTTTAAGCTTGCTGTAAGGATGACCGTATATAACCCAAAAGAAAATTTGAAAATTTATATGATAACACTGCCTAAAAGTGAGTTTATAATTTAAAAACAAATTTTTAATTTTTTATATCCTAACTATAATTTTTTTATTCATAATTACCAATTGAGTGACGTAAGGTAATTATACTTTAAACAAGTTGAATTAATGTAACTTAAAATTCACCTGACATAATCAAACAAGTAAATAAATAATTTTATTTACTTGTTTTCTGGGAATAAAGCCTTAACCTTTTCCGGGATAATGACTTTATATAACTGTAAATAAAATTGATGAGAAATGACAATAATTTTCAATCGAAGTTTAAAACAATTCTTATTCATAATACATTTACTATTGCGAAAAACGAAAATATCGTTAATATCTATATACTTGCATCTGAATTTATCGAGAACTATCGGAAGACATTGTTGACGAATTTTCTTTATATTTCAACTTGCGAGGGAAATTACCTGTATATCTTATACTGACCTTTAAAATAAGAGGAAATCTGAAATGCTCTGTTTTAAAAAATCTAGCGTAAACTAGCCAATGGATAGTAATCATATACCATTCATAGGGATTCAATGTTCAAAAAGAGTCAAACATTTCCAATAATTTCTATGTTAATGGGTTTTGATAGATGTGTTAGGAAGTTGTAAAGACTGTGGAAAAGGTATGTAAACAGTAGGCTAATGAGTATTAAAATAACAGGAGTGTGTATTAGTCCTCTATCCTGTATATTGCTATGTAATAATCTATATAATTTAGCTACTAGACGAAGAAAAAATCTCAATATATAACAAAATATATGTTGTACGGCATATTTATTATATCTTTGAGATTTATAAGTATGCTAGGAATCGGATATGAGATAACATTAACTTCTAGAACATTATACGGTGTGTTGTGAAGGAGACGAGAAGGCAATGCAATTTTTGTTTCCGAAGTATCTTTGAATGATTACAAAGAAGCTGAATAATGAATAAGGAATTTATTTTCTGCTCAGAGGTCAAGATGAATTTATTTTAAATTCAATGAAAGTATTGAGTAATAGGTCTAAAATTAAAGAAGCTTCACGAATTATTATAAACTTCCGAGTTGGTAAAGCATTATTGCAACTTAAAACAACGTATCTTCATAAATCTAAATTTCTATAGCAACTTACATCTGGCTTACTAGACAATTCTTTGCAGATAACATGGACCTCAAAAATAGAGTCAACTGAAGAGAATAGGATATCTAAAATCAACCATCACTAAGTAAAATAAGCCCTAAATTTGACACATGTTTAATAACACCAATAGGAAAAAGTGATTCCAGGCTATATAAAAAATATGGTTAATTTATTGTTACGAAGTATTAGAGTACGAGAAGCTGTAAGCTGCCATTATCTTAAATACCCTTAATGACTATATTTCGCCCTAATAAGAGTTTTTTTTTAAATTGTAAACGATAAAGGATTTACACATTTTCAATGAACTTTATTAGAAATTCAAAGGAAGACAAATTATGGATAAATAATGAATGAAAAATATGTGATTACATTTAACATGGACATTGATTAAAAGAAGCAATATATATTTACTTAGTAGAAGGACATTGTTTTCGTGCTGTGGCTTGTTTGAGAATCGGAGAACTTTATGATACGATACAAGCGAAACTGAAATGACGAAGTTTTGGTGAAAACTTTGTGGTTATGATGTAAATTTAATTATTCGACGGAATAATTCTGAAAACACGCATGATCACCAGAAATAGATGGATGTAAAATGATTCTTTCAGTTTCTACCGAAAAATATACATTAATCATTTGTTTTAACTAGAAACGTAGCTTATTAAGAAAATGATTAACTATTGATAGGCAATTTTTCTGACAGTAAAAAGGATTGCCTGTGTCAGTGTATTTTAAGAAGTAGAAAATTAGTAGATTATTTGTTTCAAAAGCAAAAATTTAATTTATAGGTAAAACATTTACGCAGAGAAACATATAAATTATATGTTTGTTTGTTTGAAGAAAAAAAAAAGTGTCTGCACAGCTGTATGTAGGACTGTGAGTAAGAATGATCCTTTGCATGATCAATGACTTCACATCTGCTTAGTAGAATTAATATCGTTGTTTCATTTTAATAATTATTAATGTGCAGAAAAATTACGTTATTATCCCATTTTTATAAATACATTATGGATTTTATTTACAAAATAGCCAATTTGGCTTCTATGATTCTTGTTGTAATCTTATAATAATACACTAAGTTAATTGAATGCAGAGGTCTTTAAATCAATTTGAACTGAATGAAAGATTTTATGCAATTTTTTGTAAATCCTATGTTGCATAATGTAATACACTCTGTTCTACACAAAAACAAGTTTTTATAAACATACAATTTTACAGTTCTCAACAAACTTTAAAAGGTAATTCAAACTGTCATGAATATTTCAGAAGTTTGAAAAAAGGATTTGCATACCCTTCTTTATAACTTTGTTTAACGACAAAATTTTTTTTGTCTATCGTTTTCTGTAAATGTTATGTTCATTACGTTAGATTCACGTACTTTTACACGTTGTAAAGACATGAAAGAAAAAAAAGTTCTTTCTCTTCTGGAATACAGCACTCAAACTGCCTCCATTCTCGAAGTCAAGAAATTGATACTTCTGTAATTAACATACATAACGACCAATATTAAATATCTTTTTTACTCCACGATGTCTTAAATGAAAGAAAATGAGTGTAAAATTTTTTTCCTAAAGGGACGGTAAAAGTTTGATCTAATTACTCACATGTATATAAAGAGTAGATTTCAAAATCAGTCCAAAACACTGAGAAATAAATTTTAAACTTTGTCTATGCATTTTTTAAGAATAATTATTCAAGAATAACAAGAAAAAGCTGAAGATTAAAGAAATATGTTAAACTGTTTACTATATATATATATATATATATATATATATAAGAATAATAACGAAGTAATGGAGTAATAAAATTTACTTATTTACTTATCTTATAAATAAGAAATGGAACAATAAATTCCATCGTAAAAATTTCATGATAGACAGGAAGTCTTATGTAAGTTAGGCAACATTATGTTTACACGTAACCTCAAACTCACATTGTGAGTTACAGTATTTTTTCCCCAAACGTTTTTAAACAGCAAAGTTATCGAGAAAAACTTTTATACCTGTTAACCTCTAAATATGCACTCTGTTCTGTTCCATATTTTGCAGCATTAGACACGAAATAATATCTAACAATAAATATTTCTAGTACATTTTAACAAGAACTTTAATTTGTTGTTAAATATTAATAATATTATAGTTAATAATATTATCGTTAATAATTATCGTTATCTTTCATTTCTTTAAAGATTTGCAATTTCTATTGGCAGCAGGTTGAGTTTGAATAGGATATTATCTACGAGTGATTTAGTGGTGATTTTCTTCTTGAATTCCTGAATAATTATTCTTTGTCTTGGATTATCACAGTAAAAAATATTTTAATTTTAAAATTGACTAATCTGACAGTTGGTGAAAAATATAGTATTACCGTAGGCACATAGATACTTAAAAAATCTTCATAATCGGTCACATTTAAAATAATTCAGCATATTTATATATCCGTTAGAAGGAATGAAATTGAGTTAAGAGACAGATAATAAATAAACTACGGTGGATCCAAAATCACAGACATTATGATAATAAGCAAATATCATAATATACGTATTTCAGCATTTTGGTAGTATAACTATCATAATTTATCAACTTTTTGTATAAAACTTTTACATATGATAAAATTCAGCACAATATTTAATTTGAATAAAATTGCTTCCTATAAGGCTTACTTTAAAACATAGTTAGATTCAGCACAATAAAGTGATAATTAGCATTCCAAGAACATTAAAAAATTCTCTGTGACATCAAAGTTTTAGGATAAGTTAGAACACCGAGTAAATACATTATATAAAATTGTCTGTTTTTAATCGGTGTTGCCAATTTTGAAAATTTATCAGTGTTGATTATATGAAAGTAAACAGGCGTTGAAAGAAACCGAAATTTTTAAGTGATAACAACACTGACTGAACTCGTCCAGAGATTTATACCCAATTCGGAATAAGGAATAATTTGTTGATAGTAAATCACAGGGTAAGTACTGAATTAAAGTTGTAAAATTTTTTTACATACATAAAAAAAATTCTTTAAATTTTTGAATGTAATAAATATGACGCCGAAAAATCGTGACTTGGATCTTGAGAAATTCAGCAATTGAAATGAACTTTGTCAAAACTTTTCTGGAAAATTCCATGACGACGTTCTTTTAGAGGAAAAGAATCACAAACAAAGCTTTACTCGCGCCTGTTGCATAATGATTTATGAGTCGATCTACTTGTAAGAGTGATAATGTACAGGTATACGAATATTAGTTTACACAAAAATTTTTGTAAACAAAAATACACTTGTTTTCAAGATGTCATAAAAATTTTATAATTACACGAAACTCATATATATATACATCACGTAAAGATGGACTGCTTTTCAGGACATTGAATGAAATCAGATTAAATGTTTTCTTTTGTACTGCTAAGCTTTTTATTGATGATTCGTTAGGGTTAACATTTTTAATCTAGCCACTGAGTGCTCTATGCCTTCAACGTAATCCACTTTTAAAGCACCTACTGCAAAGAACATTTTGTGTTGAAGTGGCATGAGAAATGTAAGATCTACACACTTAACATCATAGTACAACGAATTCCTACATATTTAGACTGACATAGAAAAGCGAAATTATAAGTTAATGATAGTTTTTTTAGCAATTAAAATTTCATGAAACCAAGAAAAATCCTGCATACCACCGAAGAAACAACTGGATCAATTGAACATTTAGTTGTGGGACCTTTTTCATGTCTTGGTAAATTAATTTCTAGAATCGGTCATGCACGCGTATCGCTGCACTCGACGACTAATTTTTCAACACTACACCTGCAACGGCTGTACTCTCCACTATATTTTACAGAACACAATATCATTAAAAATATCACATACAAAAACTTCCAAGTGAAAAATTAGCTTCTAAATTAATTTAAGTTGCATAGGAACGTAATATATTACAGCACATAATTTCTTGTCTCGAAAGTTATTTACAGATTTGTGTTTGCTCATTGTTTGAAACTTTGAAAACTTAATAATATAAATAAATAATGCCCAAGCTTTTTCTTCTTCGGGATATACATTACGCTACTACTTTGATATTTCAATCACTATAAACAATACAAGAGTTATGATGCAGAAAATGTAAAGTTGTCAGTGATACCAATTGAACATGCAGCTGACAAAATCACTGTTTTTTTTTGCTTCTATAAAGTTTCATTTTTTTGGGCAAAATAATATGAATTTAGGAGTAGATAGAGACCAACATATTCATATTTTTCTTTCATGAAATTTTTTCCTCACATTTCTTAATGCAGTCATATTTTACTTCAAAATTCGTAATACGTAGAAGAAAGTGTGACAATTTGAAGAAATTTTATGCCCGTGTTTCATAGTGACATTTGAAAAAGGCTGAAGGAGTATTTTTTTGTATTTATATTTATACCCAGAAGAAATGATACTGATATTATTTAAACAAGATTTAAGGCACAAGATTGGCTACGCATTCTGCAAAATAATTTAGTGCTAGCCTGTAAGTGTGTTCAAAATTACTGAGGGAATTATGAACAAACTTTTGATGACACATTTGTTGTGTGAGAATAAATTCCAACCAATAACCGTAGTTCTATCATGGTAAGCAATTCAAGTGGGTTACAAATATTTAAAAATACGCAAAAAAAAAATTTGAAGTTGTGTTTGCATTCGTCTATATCAACGTAGCACCATATTTTCTTTTTAATCCTTTAAATCAGGATCAATATTTATTCATAATCATGATTAATAAACAGATGTTTATTGGGAACATTCTTCTTTATATATTTTATCGTTAGTAATGACAATGCATTGATGTCACCCTTTACTATATAGTTCCCATAATGCAGCAGTTTACATAAATGGAATTTTTTCTTGAAGTAGATATTTGTAAGGCAAGCAGAATTTAGCCAAAGTATTAGTTCTTCAGGTTAATTATGTCCTACAAATGTTTTGTACAATGTGAACATCTCTGATGTTCCATTTCTAGCTTCCTACAATTAATTCTTTTGAGAATTTCAGTTTATCCAACCATGTTACAAAATTATAATACTTTTTAAGTATTCTTGAGCAATTATAACGAATACATTATAACTCGCCAGTTAAAGAAATCACTCAAGAACTATTTCCATAATTCTTTTCAATGTTGAGATATATACCTATACACTTTTTATATTATTCATCTGTAATAAGATGAATTTTATTAAAAGAAATATGGTAAGACTGAACATGGTAAACTTTCGAATATACCAAAAATTTCAAGTTTAATCGCAACAATTTTTGTTCATGGCACTATATAATACAAAATTAAAAGTGATATCTGGAGAGATTATGAGGGGGATATTATAATTGAAAGTCACAAATTGCTTACTACGTGAAATTAAATGTCCGTGGCATAATCGTGAAAATAATACTGAGAACGTTTAATTACATACGTAAAATTTACTTAATTTTATAAATAGAATTAAAAATAATTTTACAGTGAAGATTAAGAAAAAGATTGGGCATTATAGAGGATATATTGTATAAGGATATTATTAAAACTTTATTCATATATATACACTGAAAATTTCACAAGTCACACAAGTCAATTATATGGCGTATTTTGATTTTTCCACAAGAGTTAGTGAGAAGAAGTTGAAAGGTAGATCTTCAGTCATTTAAATAAGGAAAACTGTTCCTGCTTCAGATATAACATTGTTTTCATCTGAACAATAATTATACATTTTTTTATATGAACATGTTTATGAATATTTTGTAATTAAGGGAATATATGAATACATAATTGATTCATGTGGAAAATATCATTACTACTTCCTTATCTTTTGAACGCTCTGAAATATTTTCAAAGTAGCAAAAATGTATTACTGTATTGGTACACACATGTTTTGAAAAAATTATTCAGAAGTGTAAGAAAAAATGATAGACAATTTTTAATTTCAGTAAAAATTAAACATTTCATAAATTATAATAAAGAAATAAACTGATTGCTCAAGGTAGATCCGACTATATTTTATATCGCTTTAGAGGAACGTCTCAGTTGCATCTTAGCTAACTTTGGATCTTTTGCGAAATTTATAACAAAATCGGGGTAAACAGCCCTAGTCTGTTAAGCCTTCATCTCTTTTATATCCAAACGTAATATTGGCAAGAGAGATGACTAAGTGATTTTGCTGAGATTTTCATGCAAGAGTGGGGTTAATCCCCTCATTTACTGGGATTAGATATAAATCATAAATGAATTTGAGCTCTTGCATGTGTTCATCATCCAGATACGCATTAAACTTGTGTTAGTGAGAGTTTGGGTACAGAGGCAGCCTAAATATCACCAAACAGTTAAAAAAATTACGATAAATACAACGGTCAATATGCAACAATGCACATATAAATAACTAAGTACGGTACCTGGTCCTGGCTCAGCAATTGTAGCAGTCAGTGAAGGATGAACAATTCGTTTTATTCTCACAGGACTTAATCTCATCTTACTTAATCTCATGAATTTAATGAATTTATGCTTTTATTCAGAGAAGAAAAAATATTGTGTAGATTTTACTACTCCCAACAGCTCAATTTGAGTCACGATAGCAGAAAATTGAAAATTATATATGGAAGAAAAATTTCCGAGTTGCACCAGACCAGGATTATGATGAAGTTAAAAGTTCTTGAAACAAATTAATAAATCGTAATATAAATCATTTTCTTGAAAATGGATTTTGCTACAAAATATAGATATTTTAAATTTTTCTCATGGTGACAATTACATTAATTTGTCACATTAACCGGCTTATAAATCAATTACAGCCGTTGATTACAGCCGTTCATTTACCATACTTGGCAACTAATATACGCAACCACTAATAAGAGATTCAACATTAATGAAATATTTAGAGTGATTCTTTAACAACACAATTTTATATCTTATTGAAGAAAATCTCAATTTTTACTTTGGAAGGGGTTATTGTTAAATTACAAGTGAAGTATACGAATTTAAAAACCAACTATTTGGTAGGAGTTAATTGTTATTACATGACATTAATTAAAATGAGATAGGTTACGATAAAATTTTATACCACACGCTCAAAACGGGTTTTCTTCTTCAGTGAAACATAGTGCAATTCAAAGGTATCGATTCCCTGCTACGTTATATTTGCACAGTTCAAAAACTTTTTTACGTTGGTTGTTGGAGTTGGAAGCAGTTCGACGGTTATGTAAAGCAAATGTTATCCCAAAGTTGATTATTCTAACTACCTAGCCTTCGACTGTTTATTGATATCAAAGGTAATACCAAAATCGACATGAGGGATATCGCCAAAAGAATAGAAAAATAGAACATTATCATTCAATGGTACTACTTAACAATAAAATAAAGATGGAAACTAAAACGCTTTTTGATGGATCCTAAAGTAAAATAAGACAAACTTGCTTGCTACTAATTTATAAGAGGGCACTGATAAATAGGCAATTTCATTCCTTGGTAAATCCATAAACAGATTTAGCTGTCAAATTTGGTTATAATCATGAATGTTATCCGCACTGGGCTTACTTTTATACCATTGAACACGTACATTCATTTTAACATACAGTGAGGGGTTAATACCTACACAAAAACAGCTTTAACATTAATACAAAAATTCAGGTTAGGATTACAATGATGAATTTGTAGTTTAACAACATAAAAGAATGAAATATAAATATTGCGTACCTCAATCAATGCATGAGCTGTTGAAAGATGAAATTATCGAAATTACTAAATTGTTTCCAGTATTTTAACATATAAAACATGGTAAGTTTAGCTTTAGACATTAGATGAAACGTAGTGTACGATCGAATTAATTATTTCTAATTTTATAATACCAATTTCAAGTTCAAATGGTAATTTTAAGTTTATTTATTATTAAATGTTTATCTTTATTTAACAAATCTTTTATTGTTATTTTTTAAGCTTTATTTTAAAAAAATGTACGTATATATAAATATATGTAAATTTTGACAAAAAATAATCTTCTTATCATTTATTTGTTACTTTCAGAATTATCTGAATAAATTATATGGATGAAACATACAGTAAATTTTAACAATTTCAGAAAATATTTGAAACAAATTGTAATCTAGTAATGCAAGTGTTACACAAGTTAATTGCTGATGCACTGACAATTATATTTACAATAATAGTGTTTCTTATTGTTTAAATCATGTTACTTCCGTATTTGTCCGATTTCATGATTTTATACTTAACACGAGGTAATATCTTTGAAAGTTAAACTACTTTAAGTGATTTGATTTATATTTCAAGCAGTCAAAAACTTCAGAAGTAAAAATTTCATGAATAGCTTACATTAAATTTTTTTCTATTTGATTTTATGATCTAACTCTTCTTTAGCAATTTCAGAAGAAAAAATCATTATTATAGAATCTAGGCACGGGAGTATTCAACAGCTGGCCACCAAGTCTCAAAGGAAAATCTTCTCAACTCCAGACTTTTGCTGTCCCCAAAAGAGAGCTGTTCAAAATGCTCTGCAATAAAACAACGTATGAAAAAATCTATGTATTAAGAAAAGATACTCAAAACAACGATTATAAGGAGCAAGTTGAATAATATACATTAGTTAGCACTGAAATTTAATTTCATGCACACACCACACACACACACATATATATATATATATAATAAATTTTACACTTGTTTAAGAGCTAAAACCCTAGTTTTTATCTTTGCTATGTATGTAAGAATTATGCATGCCTGTTATATACATGGAGAAATTTTACCCAAATTTCACGCTGTTGGGGTGGTACTGAGTACACAACCTGACAACGTAGTATTTTGCATACAGAATGTCATACTTTCTAATGTCTTTGGCTATTCCCACTATTCAAAAACAATCTAAGGACCAGTTCACATAAAATCCGTCAGCGTCCAGCGTTAAAGATTCCGTTGGCGCTGATTGGTTAAATGGGTCAATGATTGGTATATGATTGGGTTAAAATTTTTTATGCTGACGGATTCTATGTGGCAGTCTCTTAGAAGTCAGTTGACAAGTAGAAATAGCTTCCTGGGGATAAGATGAATAAATAGATCTCCGCGGGGTAAAAAGAATATAAAAAGGTTTGCTAGATTCTTAACCACTAGAGACGGACGCTGCTGTCGCTGATTTCGATGTGAAAACAGATGCTGAACAACTCTTTGCATTTTAATAAAAGAAGTACTGGTAAAAAGAACGGTTAAACTGATATTTCAGCAGCCGAAAAAATTCCATTCCATTAAAATTAGCTGCTTACCTGAATGACCGTGATACTCACCGTTTTCTGGAGAACCTCATTGAGAATTAATTAAGCCTTTACAACAAGCGCTGAATTTTCAGTTAGAAATTATTTTTCTGAACATTTTGGTCGCAATTTCAGTTGATAATTCCTGGGGTTTGATGTAGCATGGAGAAAGCGATTAAGAGTTTATTGAAAATTTAAACTCCTTCTCATTCCCAAACTGTTTATACAGATACCCATAAAGCGTTAATTGCTTTAACTATTTGTAGTAGTTTTGTATTTATGAAGATCACCCCCAGACCCAAATTCCTGGATGGTGACTCTGTTGGGGTATTTATTTCATTCCTCGAGAGAGCTACCTTAACTATATTTTCCAAAATAGAGTGACACTTACTCAAAATTATAAGAACTATCTTTTTTTCCCCCAAAAAGAATTTTTAAAACCATCTATTGCGCATAATTTATTAAACTCCGATCATTGAGATGGGTGCGTATGCTCTCCATTCAGAGCGAGATTTATAAAATGGATAATTTTTAACGTTAATTCATCACATAACAGAGAAATTTTAATAAATGACATCATTTCTGTTCCATATATATATATATATATACACACAGGTGGTCATAAAAAAACTGCCTATATATGGACCTCTAGCGGCTGTTCCGTTCAACCGATCGATATGAAATTTCAGATATAGTTATTCAGAAGCATGAGCTCAGGATTCTGTGTACGGCAAACCAGTGACGGTCATGGTTACCGTTATAGGTACAGAAACTCGAAATTTTCGAATGGCAACGCCCAGTTTTTTCCTGTCACAAAATGCTCAGCGCATGCGAATCCTGAAGAGCGTTGGAACGGTACGTGTATCAATAAAAACGGACACGTTACGCACGTACGAAAAATACTGTGCGAACGACCACTTAGCGGCTGAACGAAGCAGCGCTAGAGGTCCATATATCTGCAAAGTTTTTTATGACCACCCTGTATTTATATATATATATATATATATATATTATAATATATAGATATATAATATATCATATATATATACACTGCTGGCCACCCAATGCAACACCAAGAAAGACAAGAGATATACAACAAATTTATTTTGTAGATAACATGTTGACCAAGTATCAAATGATTAAATTTATAGACTTCTGTTGAAGTGTGGTTCCTGCCAAAAGCAGTAGCCAGAGTAGCCGCCATTGTTGGAGATCACCGCTGCCACACGCCTCGGCATTGATTCAAAGAGACTTTGGATGAGTTCTTGGGATACAGCAGGCAAAGCAGCTTCCACACGTTGCCAAAGTTGATCTGCTGTGGCAGCTGGGATGGAATCTGGGTCAATCGTAGAGCACCATGGACCACGTGTTTTCTATCGGCGAAAGATCCGGAGAGCGAGGCGGCCAGGGAAGCAATTCAATCTGGCGATTGAAGAAGAACCGTTGGACAATGCGTGCCACGTGTGGGTCGCGTATTAGCCTGTTGAAATATGGCTGTGGGCAAGCCCTGAAGGTAAGGAAGGACAACTGCTCCAACACCTCGGAGATGTAGCGCTGGCTGTTTAAAGCACCGGCAATGCGTACTAGAGGTGTGCGAGAGTGATATCCATTACCACCCCATAACCATAGATACCTGGTGCAGGACCAGTGTGGCGGTGCATAACGCAGCTGTTCACATCCTCTCTTCACGGTATCTCCAGACTCGAATGCGACCATCGGGTTGTTGCAGCAGAGCGTGACTCGGCAGTAAAGACAATTTCATTCCCCATTCTGCCGTCCACATCCTTCTGTCATCGCCCATTGGCGGCGGAGGACCGTCTATGGTTCGGCGTCAAGGGTAGACAAAGCAATAGACGTCTTGTGGACAGACCACCTCTGCTGTAAACGGCGTCGTAAATGGGTACGCTCAGACACTGGATGATGCGTTACAGACTGCATGTGCTGTGCTATGGTTCGTGATGTTACTGAGCGATCCGTCACTGCCATGTGCACAAATTTGCCTGTCATCACGTGAAGTGGTGCGCTGAGGTGGAGTGCGATCGAACACAGCCGGTCCGTCGTACCTCCTGCATCCAACGATCACATATCCGCATTACAGTTGTTTGGTTTCGTCCAACACGACTACCGATTTCCCTGAAAGATAAGCCACAATCTCGTAGGGCACTATCCTTCCTCTGTCGAACTCAGATACTTGATCAAAAGATGATCGCTGTTTTCGACGAGGCATAATTGATTCGTTTTTTGAAAAAACACGAGAAAAACACCAATTGGCCGAACTTGAAATCGTCCGAAATCTCCAAGCCTTAATAGCGCTTTGAAGTGCGCCACAGGCGCGCGTGATGTGCATCTGCGCTGAAATTCTAATCATTTGCATATCTCACCTCCGCTAATGCATGTTGTAAATTTCAATGTTATTTGCAGGTTTCCTTCAGGGTGTTGCATTTACAGTGGCCAGCAAGGTAGATATAGTGGGGGGTGTAATATTTAAATTAGTTTATTTACTTCCATTACTTTTTAAGTCTCATTCTCCCACCTTTTCCATCTTTATTCCACGTGTTTCTCGTTTTTTAGGTCCCTGGTTTAGAAACGTCCAGCTGGCACTATTTTTTGTTGCTGTAAGAGATGGAAACATGGTCCTTTTGCTGGAGAGATCCTCATTGTTAAATGACGTTTTCCCTGAATGTTACATGACATTTAAAGAAAGATTCTGTGTTATGCCCTTGAAACTTGAAAAGGTTATTTTCTTAATTAATTAATTTCTAGGGTTATTGCGTTTTCCGCCGGCAATAGGTTGTTTCTTTTCTATGAAACACATAGGTCAAAAGCCTTTGATCTGAGAGATTTTTTCCTGACCTGACATTCTGATTGACTGACTTGGTTCGGATCAGCTCAGTGGCTACAGGCCAATAGCATGAGAATCATTCTGACCACATATATTCTCACATCTTTTTTAAAATAAAACGATAGTACTTAAAAGGGTCAGGTATTTATGGTATTGTTATGGTAGTTAGACTATTTTTATCAGTATGATATTCTGATGTTATTTTAGGTTACTTAGGATGTCAGTTTCCTCTGAAGGAAAATCAAATTAACTCTTTTCAAAACCGCTGTAATACTGATAATAAATGAAATTACTAGAGCTTATTTAAGTCAACAGTATATACATTTATTGACTATCTTATAAACGAACTAAAGTCAGTAGTGCATATCTTTGATTGGTTTCCAGTAGCTGTGGTTAACAAGCATATTATGTGAATTTCAATGGAAGTGTGGAAAATAAAGAACAGAAAAAAATTCTTTTAGGGAACATCTCCTTTCTTAGTAACTGTAGGCGTAACCTACAGGGATAACTAAAGAACCTTCTTTCTGAATTCTTCGTACTAAAATCGGGTATTCTAAATTTCTTTTACATCCTAGTCTTTAGTTTAGATTCAGACAGATATTTGCATATATATCCGAAATAATGACCCAAAAGATTGCAATGAGAATAATTTTACTGAATTCCTTAAGATGGATTCCCCCCCCCCCATTTGAGTTACTATGCTATTATAAACACTTTGATAATAGTATTTTCTTCGGTAAAGAGCTCATTTATAAACCCATTCTATCGATTAGAGATTTTTTTGACTGCTAAAATTAACATTCAGAATTAATATAATAGGTTAAGATATGATAAATTGCAGAAAAAGTTAGTTAAAGATCAATATCACCTGCTTTCTAATATGTTCGTATTAACTTTATCCTACAGATGTTTCAGTACAGGTTTCAGAGGTCTTTAATAACCAAGGTAATAATATTTTAGTTGACTTTACCTGCTAAAAATTTTAATAAAATTTAAGCATCAATAAAAATGGTAATGAATTTCAACTTTATTTGTACTAGTAGTGTTACATGTTAAGTGAACCGTGCCATCCCCGACACTTCTTCTAAAGTCTTGTTTTAGCATTAAAGAGAGCAAAAGTAGCGAAGAATAATGAAATGAGATAAGGTTATAAAATAACAAAATCATAACTATTGAATCTCAGCGGATTTATCCTAAGAATTCTTATTTAGCGACTCTAAACAGGTTAATTACAGAGAGTCAAACTTTTTTTAGAGAAATCGTCAGGGAGACTACGGACAATGCAAGTTATCTCGTTTAATGTAGACCACCGTTTCCAAGATATGTTCATGAAGGTTTTCGGAGATAAGGGATCTTTTAATAAAATTTAATTATAACATCAGGAAAAAATAATTTGGCAACCGTGTTGAAACAGTTAAACGTTTAGTGACTTTCTCTATGAATTTGATCGAGATTTGAAGGGTTGATATTCGAATGATATAGAAAATCATTTCTGAATCATTTCTGTAGTCTACCATAATTGTTGAAAGTGTATTTCCCACCAATTAAAAGGCAAAGTTTAATTATAACAAAGGGCAAATAAGGGCAATTTAATGAATAACAGAGGTACAAATTAATTTCGACCGTGTAAAACAGTCAAACCTTTCGTGACTTCTCTAGGAATCTGATCGAGATTTGAAGGGTTGAAATTCGCAATGATATAGAAAATCACCTCTGTAGCCTACTAGAATTGTTGAAAGTGTATTTCCCACATTTAAAGGGCAAAGTTAATGATCGATAATGATAGCCACTCAAATTTAGAGGAAGAGTCATCGTATTCCTTTCAGTGGATTTATGAAATGTAATTGAAACTATTTCAGGTTGCTCGGATTAAAAGTTTGAAGGAGTTTCGTTACTATTTTGTCGAGAGAGATATTTGATTGAAATTCCGGATTTATTGAAGAGGGCTATTCAAATTCTTTTATCATTCACATGTTTTCCAGGAATCTGACTTTTCTAAATTTATTGGCGGCAAAAAACTAATTAGTACAACAGACTGCCGTGAGTTCCAACTATGGGACCTATAATTATTAATCAACTACAGGACCTATGAAACCAATTTTCAATGGAGATTCGAATCTCAAAAGCCTCAATGTTCTTTGCATCAATGTAATTATTATTTCCTCCTTTCATAACAATTCCAATTTTGGTAACAATTGGCAAAGATAGTTTTTATTATTTCAATGTTTAACTAATTAAATGATTTTTATATGGAAAGCATTTTTTCTTTCAAAGGAATTTTTCGACCCACTTATGCCGTATTTAATTAAAGGGAGTTGGTTGCCCGTGAAATACAGGTCTTGTCTGATGAGTTTTAGAGAATATGATGGATCCGAAACGAAATACGTTTGGAAACCAAAGGCTAAATTTTTTAAAAGTAATAAACGATGACACCTTGAGCTTCATTTAGTGAGTAATAAATCGACTTGAAAAAAGAAAAAAAATTATTTCATATCATGCTTTACTTACAAGTCTTATTAAAGTATTGCAACCTTTTATTTGCTTTTAATTGAGGAAATTCCTAATCAACGATTTTATAATTATATCACGTCACTCGCCAGCTGCAGATGACAGCTAAAAAAGCTTATGAGAATTGCCTACTATTACATCAATATTTCTGAGTTTAAGGTTTGTGTATTACGGTACCACATTTTTATTGTTCCATTACATATTTTAATTGCATACTGCTTTTAAGTGTTCGAAGTGCTGGTTGTTTAACTCTAGGCAGCCTAGCTATACTACTTAATTGCTTGTATGAAATCTAATTTCATTTTCCGGTTCTAATGAGACATTATTTTTTTAACTCCTAAACATTCGTAAAAATTTTAAATTAAAACAATTCTGTAAAAAATTTGTTTCACTTCCTATAAAAAGTAAATAATTATAGTGTGTACCATTTCTGAGGTTATTTAATATGGTCCCCAAGAAATAACAAATGAAATAGTATGCATAATTTTAGGATATCTATTTTTAAATAATTTGATTATATTTTGAATTATAGCATCTACGTATGCTGTGATTAAGTTGCCAAAGTAATATAGGTGCACACGCGTTCCTGTATATTCTCAATGTTGGTATCTTCAACTGTGCTAAGAACTTTAGCACAGTTTTGCTAAAGTTTTATCAATACAATTTACGTAAGGGAATTTAAATCATTATAACTGCAATTACAAAGCGGTAAAAACGATAAAAGTCATGATTAACTGGCTGTTCTAAATCGAATAATTTTTAGTTTAAATGAGTACAGGTTTCTGATTCCTTGTTTTGATTATATTAGTAAATAGTTTTATTACATAGAAGCTTTTATTTTATTGAAATATTTTACTTAAAAAAATGAAATTATTTGGCCCTTTTTAAAATTAGTGACTACGGGAATAGATTAGACACAATATTGTACCTTCTTTTTTAATCAAAAATTGTTTCTTTTTTATGTGAAATCTGCAAAAAAAAATTTG
>OU015491.1:71513735-71693735 GCA_907164885.2 Dolomedes plantarius
TGAGTTTATTTTAATCAAATTTGTTATCTTTATTTCAGTTGAATTTGTATACTTTATGAGGAGGTTCTTATTACATTATACATAAACGTATGAAATTTTAAAACCGGACATTAAATGTCATACATGAATACATTATTTAAAATATTTAAAAGAAAGAGTCCCTTTGTACGAAGCATTGGTTATTAAACTATTGTAGTATGACTTAATATCTCAGTGTGAGTATTTCGTACTTTTCTGGTTGCATTAACTGTAGTTCATATTAAATGCTGAGATAACGCAATATCAGTGCGTTACACCATTTATGTGAACAAAATGATGATGAGTAAATTATTAAAAAATAAATATCTGTAACATAATAATAAAAGATACCATGAACATCAAAATGCTTTAAAATTTCTCTTTCATAACATATTTCAAATATTAATACTAAATCTTTACTTACAGGTCTAGGAAACTGACAGGTATAGTGAATTATAAATGACGTTTTTTGGAGTAGAATATTATTAAAATGATTTTTAAACATTCTAAATTCTTCTCAAGCTTTAAAATTATAAAAACAGGAGACTATAAAAAGGAAAGAGAGATAAAGATGATCAATGAATATAAGATTATTTTAAGAAATGAAAAAAATATAATAAGTAATAAACCTGTTGAAAGAAAGCGAAAAAAATTTACTACTATTTAGTTGCTAAACTTAATAAAGAGGGTAAATGAAGAAATATTATGATTTTCGTATAATGGATGAGAACAGCATTTAAAGTAATCGGGTCAAATTCTTTCAAATCATGCAATCGTGTTTCGTATTTATAACAGTTAGTTCTCAGAGTAGGTTAAGATAGGTTCTATTAAGAATGCATGGGCTTTGAAATATTGTGATTATTACTTAATCCTAAAACATATAAATGCGTCTTAACCATAACCTCAAAATCTGCAGATTTTAATGAAGTTGTGAAAATAGTTGATTATTATTTAATCCTAAAGCATATAAATGCGTCTAAACCACAAACTCAAAATCTTCAGATTTTATGAAGTTGTGAAAATAGTTGATTATTTATTTAATCCTAAAAAATATAAATGCGTCTAAACCACAAACTCAAAATCTTCAGATTTTAATGAAGTTGTGAAAATAGTTGATTATTATTTAATCCTAAAGCATATAAAATGCGTCTAAACCACACACTCAAAATCTTCAGATTTATTGAAGTTGTGAAATAGTTGGTTGCTATTTAAACCTAAAAATATATAAGCGTCTAAGCAGAAACCTCAAAATCTTCAGATTTTAATGAAGTTGTTAAGATTCAAATCGAACTTATTTCCTTTAATGAGTTTTAATATTATCGAATGGCTTTCCTCATAATGACACTTTCCCCGATCTCTTTCGGGAAGAAAATAGCTAACCCGTTTCTAAAAAGGTTCTTCGCTTGCAATGTTATAAGTTGAAATTAACATAAAAGAAACGTTTGATGTTTGTAAGCTTAGAAGTTTTGCCGATGAGAAAAAGTAATTTTTTTAAAGAAAACTTTACTTTGAAATATTAACTAAACAAACGTTGTAATATTCTTGCGCACAAAATAAAGGATCTTAATTGTTAAATAAAGGATCTCAATTTTAAATAAAGAATTTAAACATTGGGAAAGAATTGTAAAAGGATCTTAATTTTGAAATGCTTCTATCGGAGCCTTCAAAAGTTCTAGTGACAGGTAATGCTTGCAATGCATTTTGATGCCAAGTAAGCTTTGAGCATTCATGATTTCTTACCCCCAAAATAAAATTTTTAAGCTTTTTACGCTTTTTTCAATTTTTAAACAAGAATTAATCTTGCATTTTATTCAATATTTACTGAGATAAATAAGCTTCCGATAATGAACTGCGGCTAAGCCTTGTTTAGGAGCCCATAAGAACAAAACCTAGCCCCAAGTCTGCTTGGTGATCTTGAGGAGTATGTATTTTCAATTGTGGCCCCTCTCTACGAGGACGCTTTCCTTGTATTTTTTTATATTAAAACTCTCTAAATTTTGCCCCGCAGTTTGTAACAGACAATGATTCTCTACGTATCGGGCTGGATGATTGCACTTTGTCGTCATCAGTAAAAATTTAGAGAAATTCCGAATTTGGAGTTTTATATCTTCCAGCGTTCTTATCAGCAGTGCCTTTCTATGGCGCCCACAGCAAGGGTGATATCTAGGTACAAGGCTGCTGGGTGCGCTGGAGTATATGCCAAAAACTTTGATAAATTACTTATTGAATGCTAAATAATAAATTAAAGGTTTATCTATACTTATATATAAAGAGAGAGAGAGCGATTTGGTACGTGGAAGGTATCTTCAGAACCACTGTACCTATTTGAAAAATTCTTTCACTGTTTGAAAGGTACATTATTCCAGATGGACATAGGCTATATATTAGGTAGATCTGATCAGAAGAAATAAAGTTAGGGGCTTAATCCTAACAATCTCCACTTGTTTCCGCTACTGTCATCTACCGCTTTTTGTTCCGAGATTTCAACGATCCTTATCGTGGTGCGATCGCAGTGGGCTTCTGTTCTGACGCTAGCGGTTCGAACCTAGCCGTTCTCCGGCACGCCTTTTCTTTTAAAAAATTTATTTTAATTATTAACTAACTTAAAATTAATTTAGGGTATTATTTAGGTATTATTAAGGTAAAAAAAGACTTACAATTATTGGCTATCAACTGGAAATTTATTGGTATAATTTTTGTTCAAAACCCGACAAGTCGGGACGGGCCGCTAGTAATAGATAATTTAAGAAATGTGAGTCATCATTCTTATCAAACGAATGTTATTTTGGATTCAGAGACAGAAAAACAAAATCCGTTGAATTCACATGCAATAAAGAATTTCGACAGGCCATGCAACACATTAATTGCATGGCACGGGGGTTTAAAGGGTCTGGTAATTCATCATTAGGTCAAGCAAAAAAAATTCACTCAATCTGCTGAGTTCATCGCAACTAAGAGTGTAGATTACTTGTGGTTTGCTTGGATGCATCCTTGTTGTCAGTTCCTGTCGTCGCATTGGCATTGGCAACGTTTGCGATCCTCCACCTTGCTGTCCTTTCCTAAAATTATTCAGCTGAGCTTCTTGTATCTTTCAGAGATCTGTCAATTCAGGATTTTAAGGAGAGTGAACGTCATGTAACGATAGGGGGTAGGAAATACAAGTAAAAAACATCTAAAGGTTTGCAAGATTCTAGTGATAAGAATTTCTCATAGTAATCTACCATGCAAATGCAAGTGATTTCATGCATATAAAAATTATTTATAAGTAAGCAGTTAGGGTTCGGGTCTATGGTGAGGTCATATTTTAAAAGTTTAAAAATGTTAATTTACCATGCTAACACATTTTAAAAATGGGTAACGACGTAACGAACTCTTGAATTTCCTCGTAACTGACTTGGTATGGCCCAGGTTCTATGGTAAAAAATTAGAATTAGAAAACTTCCCCTCCCCCAATATATATATATATATATATATAATATATATATATATATATATATATTACTAGCTGAAAAACCGTACTTCGCTATGGAGTACATTCAAATTAAACACACGGTCAAGTATGCAATTAATGCCAATATATATATATATATATATTATATATATATATATATATATATTATATTATATATATAAATACGATGATCAATGCATACAATTGATGTAAAAAAACAAAAAATATATTTATAAAAAATTGTAAGATATATTTTTATAGACAAAACAATGTACCCCTACACTATAAGAAGAATCGCCAATGCAAAATTTCAGCCCTTTAGTCCATCGGTTTGGTCTGTGCGTTGTATGTCAGTTAGTCAGTGAGCCAGTCAGTTACGGAACTGTTTTACACACACACACACACACACACACACACACACACACACACACATATATATATATATATATATATATATATATATATATAATATATTAGATTGATGAATATTCTAATTCCTTAACAAATAATAGATTTATAATAAACTGTTCCTGACCGAGAATTATTCATACCCGAGCTTGCACAACTGAACAATCTAAGTTAAATTTAGATTCTCTCAACCCAAGCACCATTACCTCTGACTAATAACTATATATAGAGTAAAGCTTGTATGACACATTCTCGTTTCACCATTCTTAATCCACAGACAAATGCTGCTTCTCCGAAGCATTTTCGAGGGATTTTGTAGGAAGTATGGTTACTATTCAGTCCATGGAATTTGTTACCAACCCTTCAGATTGTCCTTTTTCGTTTGTTATCGCACCAGTATGTGGAATAACGAATTTACTGTTATCATAGAAGAAATATGGGAAAAGATTTAGTCTGATAAAATAAGCACATACTAGTGCAGTCTTATAACTTTTCGCACCTATTCAGATTCATAAATTTCAGTAATATAAAATATAAATATATGAATAGATTTGAATAGATTGTAAAGAAATCAGAGGAATTATCCGTAGTTGGACACCACTGAGCGATAACCAACTTGGTAACAGAAGCGAAGTGATAACGAGAAAAATGTTTTGCATAACAAACTATCAATCGTCCAATATGTATTTAAAATAACTTAAACATTCAAGTCTTTATGAATGATTGGACAAAATTTAAAGATGCGAACACCAGAAATAGTTGAGTTTCGATTTCTAAAGGTTATTGAAGGTGTACGTAGCTTACGCCAACGTGAATTATGATCGTTCCTCGTTTGCTTCTAACAGGTCGGTTACTTGATCGTTTCCAGTTGGGACCGTTCTCGACATCGAGAGCAAAGACTCGTACCTGAAGGAACAATTTCCTCACACGAGGATTTTCACCAACTTGAGAACAAAAGACGTTTTTGAAAGAGTTTTCTTTGTGTTTGCCATAATTCTGCAGTGTGATATTGGCTTGATAATTCTTTTCAAATTTGCTACTCTCCTCCAACTCGCTGACTGGCAGATATGCTGAAATTATGTTCCTTTATGCTGCTTGGGATTTCAATGATAAGCGCTCGAGGAATCATTTCACTGGATACCGCTTTCTCCAATAATAGCTTGTTCATTGCTTTCGTAAAGCTTCCTGAATCAGCATATTACAGCCATTTCATCCCACACGCCAGACAGAAGTGTGTAAGCTTACGAAAAACACAGAGAGAATTAGTGACAGAAAGCAAAATCCAACATAGAAACTTGTTCATAACGTATTCCTAACACAACCAGAATTACTAAGCAACAACCTGTAAGTTAAGAATTGTGAAAAACTATATCCCTAAATTGAGAGGAGCACGTTCTTAACATTATGATTGAACGAAGTTCATGCAGACACGTTTCAAAATAGGTTTTTGGAAAAAAAGGAAAATACGCACTGCTGTAAGTTGCTGATCTGTTGTTCAGGCAAAATTTTTCCTCTTCCGAGGTGGACATGATCTGGAGTAAGCGAGCCAGTTCCGCCTGGGATCGGCTTGATTCCTCCTTGAGATTAGACAGCTCTTTCTGCATCTCGACATTTTTGCGCTGCAGTTCCGAGATCTGCTGCGGTGAGCATGAACTTTCATAGCTTCGGCCTAATGGTATTGAAAAAATATTCAGGGAGGATTGTTAAACTTTTACTAATTTCAGTATGTAAAAAAGGTACAGAACAGTTTATGATGAAAGAATTCCTTGCAAAAGTTATGTACACCGAATCCCCGATTATCCCAGGATTTGTTGTTTAGAGTGCTATGGTCATCTTTTGCAATACGAAGGCTAAACTGACCGGAATCTACTGTTGAAGGCTAACTACGAATGGCTATACTACCCCACGCCTACCAGGGATGGAACACGCCGATTCTGGATTCGAAGACTAGCACCCTGCTATTACGCCATCCGTTCGTTATCGATTATCTATTTATCGTGTAATACGCGCTTTACAAACACACACGATTTTATACCAGATACACTGACACTATTTAAATCATTGTATATAGATTTTTTAAAACCGCTTAATAGTTCCCTTTTATGATAATGATGCCATTTTCGGTCAGATTTTCCAGGCACACTAGAGCATTACGTAACAAAAATATGAGGAGTTGATTGCCCATATCTTAAAATAATCGAGAGGAAATTTAGAGAATATTGAAATTGATTCCTAAACATGTAGTTTCGAGTTATTTGAATGTAGATCTATAAAAAGTTTTCTATAGGCGATTTTGGGGTAACAATTTACCTAAGAAAATCCGTTTTCTTTTCGATAGTATTATTTATTTATTCTTTTTTCCTAAGGCGGAGGCACTTGTGAGACATTCGCCTTTTGTTATTCACCGCTAGGCATGTTGGCTACTTTATTACGGAAGCAACCATTTAGGCGAGCCAGCATTGCTCCCTTCAATAATATTTATTGAATGCTAATATGCTTGGTTATCTGGTCCCCTTTATTCCCCACAGTTTGCAGTGGTAAAATTGTGGAATTATAGCGAGAATGTTTTACAACGGCACAAGATGCTTTGACTATTACGACACTCGTCCATACCACAACGTGAATTTGTGGGCTTCTTTATTAGCGGGAGCACCATATATGTGAGCCAACATAGATCCCTAATCTCAGGCTTAAGCAGGAATCGAACCCACAACTTTCAGTGAAGAGCACTCGGAGAATGCCCGTGGGCCAGAACCATTGCGCCACCCGGCCGCAGTTATAGTGAAATTTAATTATGCAGTTTTTATTCTTCACTTCGTAGTTAAAATGTTTAATATGCAAAATTTCATTTCCATATTAAACATTTAAAGTCTTTCTCCATATTCCACTGTCACAATGTCCTATCTGTTTTGGGGAGGTTCTTAAAACTGTCTAGTAATGTCCTAATTGCTTTTCAACCTGCGTCCAAACCCCGGCACAGTTTCGTGGAAAAGTTAAAAATGAATTTGGTGCCCTTTAACTAAAGAGGGCAGAATATATATCAGCAAAAAACATTTTAAAATCTGTTCCATATACTAAATTATTTTTTGGTACAAATTGGTGTTAAAAATCCATAAATGCGCATGATTGTTAACTTTGATCTCATATTTTATGATAATTTAAAACATACTAGTCTTTAAATCCTAAACATAGTCCTCAAATCCTCAAAACTCAGAAGAGCTTCACAGGGTGTTTTCCAATGAGTTCTTAAAATCTTTTTAAGTAAAATAACTATGGTACAACTTATGAAAAACTTTAAACTATTCTAGTTGTACCATAGAATTTTCTGTACCTTTAACTTTTCCTGTACCGTTTTCTTAGCGATAGCTTTTCTGCTTTGAAACAATTTTTTTTTCTTTGATTCTACGATCGTTTATCTTAATCGTGAAAGAATAAGGGCATTTCAGGAGTTATAAATTAATTAAATTCCCTATATAATATACTTAAAAACAACCCCCGGGATAATTTCAACATTTAGTACTTATTTTGTACGGTTTAAAGAAGTTACCGACAAGGATATTTACAGTAGAGTAAGTAACAAGTCTATTAAGTTTTAATATGTTTTACTTATTAACAGTGGCGCACCCAGGATTTTTTCTTGGGGGGGGAGGCGAGATGAACTGATAAAAATATTTATAATGCATGGGGGGGGGGGGGCGAGATAAACGCATAAAAATATTTATAATGCAAAATAAATATTCATAATGCAATTTCTATTTCTTTTTTTTTGGGGGGGGGGGTGCAGGGCCCCTGGGTACGCCACTGCTTATTAAATATCTTGATATTCGGTAGCGCAGTTGTAGTAAAAATATCAAGATATTGTGTTACTTTTATTTCGATAAAAACAATATCTTTTAAGCAAAGTATTAAATGACTTCAAATCATTTTTCAATAAATACCTGCTTCAATTGTTGCTCCATTTGGTCTAGTTTCTCCTTCCTCTTCTTCAATCTTTTCTCCATATCATCTAATGCTCTCTGCTTGTCATCTAGTTGTTTCCTAAGGGCCTTAACTTCGCATCTTGTTCAGCTTCAATTTTCCTTTTTGCCCTTGGAGTGCGTGAAGATCCGACTAAGAAAGAATAATGAAACAAAAAAATATACTGATTTAGAAAGGTTAAATTTAAAGATCAAATACTTACTATAAGGATATATTTAATTCGGCTTTTACTACAATTTGTTTAAACAGGCAAGAAGAATCTTTTTGTAACGAGATGGAAAATAAATGGGAACAATAAAATCCTGCTCTAATACTTTAAAGATTAAACATACTTTTTAAAACTAAAATAAAACGGCAATATATGGACATTGAATTCCGTTATTTATTTCTTAATTGAAATATTGCCTACTTTTTACATAGAAATTAATAATATATAAACGCATAAAAGTGCATAAAATATCTCTTTAAAGGATTTCCGAAGTGAAAAGATTTTACTTTAGTACCATCTCTCTTTTTCCAGTTCTTGAACCAGCATTTCCAGTTGTGACTGAAATCTCTCGCGTTTCCACTGCAAAACTTTTAACCTCGTCTTGAGCTTTTCTAACTGGTTTTTTTAATTGTTGATTATCTTGCTGTAACCTTTGAGTCCTCATTTTATATTTTTCTAAATCATTTCTCAAGGCCTCATTTCCCGTTCATTTGCACTCGCTTTTCCAGAAAAGTTTTTGCGATTTCAGTTAGCTCAGATTTTTAGTTGCTTGTTCTGCTCTCTCCCTTCGCTAAATCTGCATTTGTGTCCTCAAGTTGCTTGTGAATGGTCGCAAGAGCGTCTAAGGAATCTCTCGAGTTCTGTTCGGAGATCTTGATTTCGTTCACTGTCTCTTGTAGCTGACCTTCTATTCTCTGTAGAATCATTTTGAAGTGTCATAACTTGTTTCTTGAATTTCTCAGCTTCATTTCTGGTAGCTTCCTGAGTTTCCACAGTTTGCCCAACTGTTGTCTTGTGCGTTCAATTTCAGCTTCACATTCTTTGAGCTGCCTTAGTAGTGAATCTTTTTCGTCTGATATTTTGCGTAGTTCCTTCTGAGCCATGTCTAACTTCTCCTGCATTTTTTTAACATCAGCTCTCATTCTATCATATTCGGATTGCATTTTTTCCTGACCATCCTTAATTTTATTTGTATACCTTGCGAATCTTCCATGTCCTGTTTCAGACGCTCTACTTCCATCTGTAAGCGGCTGTTTTCGGACAATGTTCGTTGCACTTCTGCTTCCGATTTGCTCAACAGCTGCTTCAGACGAGCTGTTTCATTTTGTGCATATTCTATTTCTTTTTGAGTGAACACGTGTGTTTCCATTTTAGATCTTGCTTCCTCTAATGAAGTTGATAACACATGAACCGTCTTTTTGAAGTGCATCTCTTTCGTCACGAGTTTTTAATAATTCCACTTGAACACGTTCCAGAGCCTATCACGCATGCGTTCAATATCTTTAGCTTCTCGTTCCAATTCCTGTTTCGGTCTTTTCTTCCATGCCAGTAACTTTTTCAACTCTGGCTTGAGCAGCTTCAGCCTCTTTTCGTAAATGTTTCTACATCTGCTTGTTGTTTCTTCAGTTCCTGAAGTTTTTTCAGTTCAGCCATAGCTGTTTCATATTGTCCTTTGCTTTCTCCACTTCAATATGAAGTCTTTCTACCATCCGTTGTATTGTTTTTCCCGTTCGTGAGTGTAACTCCTTTTTCCATTCGTATTTTTTCTAATATCTACATGCAAGCTTTTGAATTTCAGCTGTTAAGCTCTCTTTCTGTTGATTACTCTTTTCAAGTTCAGCCACAGCTTTTCGTATTTATCTTTGATCTTTTCTAAATCTATTCGAAGCCGTTCAAATTCTACTTGAGATTTTTCTTGGGACGAATGGTATTTGGACATTTGTGACTGGTAGCGTTCTAATTCTGATTGAACATTTTCTTTTTCTGATTGTAATCTATCTTTCTCTGTTTGCGCTCGTCTGAGTTCTGACTGAGATTTATCTAACTTCTCATATACTTTTTCTACTTCAACTTGTAATCTGGCAAGCTCTTCCTGAGATTTTTCATGATTTGTCTGTGTTTACCCACTTGGCTTTGGTACTCTTTCCATTTCAATGGTCATGTGATCAACATCTGCTTGGAGTTTTGTCTCTTTCTGACTGTAACCGCCTAAGTTCTATTTGAGCCTTCTCATGCCTGTCACGCATTACTTCCAGCTCCATCTGGCAACGATCTAATTCAGCTCTCATCTTTTCTTCTGATTCTTTTGTTTAGTTAGCTGTGAGTAATTTCTAGCATACATATCTTTTAAAGTATCAAATTCCTCAAGAGATTTGCGAGCATCTTCTTTCGTTTTGGTGGCAATAATGTGAGATTTTTCTACTTCTAAAGTTACTCTATCCAGTTCAGTTTGAACTTGTTCATATTTAGATTGTATTTTGTATTGTTCACTCTGAGATCTTTCAAGTTTTCTACTAACTTCTCGTATTCAGCAGCCCGAGATAGTTCTCTATCCTCAGATGCCTTTGTAACTGTAACTGCATTTTCTCTGATTTTTCTCTAAGAACGCGCAATTCTGCTTGTGATGTATCATAATCAACGTGGTATTTCTCTAATTGATTTGTGTTTTCTCAAGCCTTTCTCGTTATCACCTCAAATTCTGCTTGAGCATTATTCCTTTTCTTTTTGTGCTTATTCAGCTGCGTTTGTAGGACGTCGATTTTTTCTTGCAGTTTTTCTAACTCTGAATGGAAGACTTCTTTTTCTTTTTGAAGGCGTTGCAGCTGACTTTGAGCACGATCACACTTTTCCCTCGATTTCTCCATCTCTATGTGTGATGTTTCCTTATCTTTTGGAGTCGTTGGAACTGATTCTGAACCTGATTCAGCTGCATTGAAGACCTTCGATCTCGCATTGGGCGCGTTCCCTCTCTGATTGCATTTCTCGGATTTCGGCGTTGGACTTATCCAACTTTTCTTGAATGCGATCTGCATCCATTTGCGCCTTATCCAAGAGGGCTTGTGTCTTCTCATGCTGCAGCTGAGCTTTGCTCAGATTCGCTTGGACTCTCTCAAGCTCCGTGCGTAGCTTTTCTGCTTCGGTTAGAGCAGAATCCCTCTCAGAATGGCATCGTGAAACTGCGGCTTGAACTCTATCATACTCTTCTTGAAGACTTTCTTTTTCGACTTGAGCATTTCAAGTTTAGCCTTCAATCGGTAAATTTCCTCCTTGTGACCTTTCCAACTTTTCTTGAATCTGTTCCACTTCTCCTCTGGAATCTTTCCTGTTCTGCCTGATTCATTCTTAGCTCAGCTTGAGCTCTTCTGAGCTCTGACTGAGCTTTTTCAAGTCGATCTTGCAGTCGCACGTTTTCTTCTGACTGGTACAAGTGAGATTTTCCAAGCGAGCTCTGAGATTTTTCAAGTTCCAGCTTCATTCTTTCCAACTGTTCTCTGAGTCCTCTCGTTTTCCATAGACTGCCACGAGGTCTCGTTTCTTTGTCTGTCCAATTCACTCTGATATTGTTCTGTTCGCTCTGATTTTTTCCAGCTCCGCCTCTCGCCTGGCCAAGTTCAGACTGCGAGTTCTCCAACTTAGCCTCTACCCGGTCTTTCTCTGCCGCTGCTTCTCTAGTCTCACTTGGAGTTTCTCCATCTCGCTCTCCAATGCGTGCATCTTCATTTTGAAGTCTGCAATCTCGCGTTCGTGCAGCTCACGCTCTTCGTTTTCGCTCCTGTTCTGCGCGGTCCCTTTGTTCTCTCAACTGCTGTATTTGCTTATCTTTGTCCGTGATAGCTTCTTCGAGACTGGCAGAGCACCTTCGGACGAAGAGTGGTGAGCCTGCATGGCCGTGAGAACGAGCTCTAGCCCATATCCACCTGGTTATCTTCTCTTTCAACAAATCCTCCAAATTCTCGATCTGAAAAAAAGGTTATTTATTTTGACATTTTAAGGATTTATTTATATTGTATTTTGGTATCAGTATACATTTACTAACTATTTACCGATAATCAAACTTGCGAAGTGACACTGGAAAATAAGTGAAAAAATATTTTTACTATTAAATAAATACTCCTATGAGTATTGGAGTATTTTTGAGTAAAAAGAGATCTCATTCATCTCCTAAGTTCAAGATAGCAATGTAACCCACAAGAGCATTAACAATTTGCTTAAAAAATCCATCATGACAGTTTATTTTTCACAATTCGAATTATTATGATGCATTTACTTTCAACTAGTAAGTTTTGACCAAGAACCAGTTTAATATTCTTTGAGTATGCATCTGCATTTTCTATTTTCTATTATTCCTACATTATTTAATCCTATTCAGCAATATTAAATTTCAGATTAATTATCGAAAACAATTCGAACAAAAATATTTTAAGTTCTAAAACTGTTTTCAGTGCTTATGTAGTAAAAATATTAACATCTGTTAAATTCTTAGATTTAAATATTGACCCTTTATTTCTTATCAGCAGAGGATAAATTTTATCAATACCTTTGAAAACCATTGCGATGATTTTTTGCTTCTGCGTATACTAACTTAAAAAAGTAGATAAATAACATAATTGTATTCGATTTTTAAAACTAAGCAAATTTTTAATTAAGATAAAAAAATGAAAATAAAAGTTAAAATTTGGATTTCGAGTTTGTTACACAAACAGGGAGCTGAAAAACGAGCTTTAATAGGAGAGGGCAGGGCAAAGGTAAGATGTTTTTTTGATGTTTTACAACAAAAAAAAATTACATTATATTTTTGTAGAATATTACGAATGAAAACATATTTCTTTAAAACACGGCAGACATTTGTCTTTGTTGGCTGCTTCATTACGAAAGCGCCATATAGGTAAACCAACATCACTCCTTATGAGGAGAGAGTGCAAGAATGTCCAGACCTCGTCGGGGTTCGAACCCAAAACCATTTCTGCGGTAATTCGTAACCACAATACCACTGGGGCGACCAGGAAAACACCAGAATGTAAAAATTGCTTTCTTTCGAAACTACCTTTATAGTAAATTAATTTACGATATCCTGAGATGGCTGTTTGTTTTCTGAGAGCTCTACTGTTGATGCAAAATTGAAGGGGTTCAGTGGTATATTCAAAAGATAATCAAATAATCGGATGTACGGCTAAACATTACAAACAATTTTAATAACACACAAATAAATGCCGAACATACGGGTTAAAAACCCAAACAAGGATACGAGCATCAAGCTCTTTCGAATTGGACTTATCGTCCCTATCAAATCTTAATCTATCTAGTTCGAATCATAATCTAAACCTAATATATTGAGGTAGAGAGGGTACGGGATTATCTCAGTCAAACAGCGTCACCAAACGTCGTCTATAATTAGTTAAGCACGGTAGCGCTACCTAACTGAAACTTTCTCAACATTGTCAATTTTGATACACGAAAGAAAATTTGACCGGGACCTACTGCTTAGCGGCTACAAGCCTCCATGCCGATAGTGGGACTCGAACCCACAGACTCTGGTACGAATGCCAGCTGCCTAGCCATTCAACCGTCGACCGACATATCGTGTGATAAAACAATGGATATAAATATGAATGATATTAAAATTATGATAATAGAGTCCAAACGTATGGTTACATTAGCGTCTTTTCCCCTCGGGCATGAAAGATAGTGAATATATCTATACTATTACCAAATATATAAAAAAAAAACCTATTAAAAATAAAATTATCTAAAATAAAGATTAGATCAAACCACACCCGTGACAGAAAGGCAAAAGATATCCGAGAGCCAAAATAATAAATTTATCACTAGGAAAGTGTTTAGACCGTAGCCAACACACGCATTTTCAAAAAGTTCGTCAAATTTTGTCACTGAGCGGATGATAATCAAAACGAAGACATTGAATTTGACAAATATGTTTATAAAACTGATTACCATGGAAAACTTCCAACAAAACACATTTCATAGTGTAGTTAACTATTGATATCTGACGCAGGTAATTTTTCATAAGTAGAATATTTTATTGCCTAGGTGTGAAGTTTTAGTAGAGAGTTACAGGAATCAAGCCCATATTTAAAAGTTCCAATTTATTTTCAGGAGCAAAAGAGCCCGTATCCAAACTATAGCTGTTTTTCACATGTATCTGAAGTTGACAATTAGTATCTGAATGCTGTTTCAACCCAGAACAAACCTGGAATAATGCTAATCCTAAAATAACTGTGATATTGTTTAATAAAATGAGAAACCTTACTATGCCGTATTTTTATTTTATCCGTGGGTGATTGTTTACAAAATTTCAGTGAACTAATAAAATGAGTTTAAATTCTTTATTTAGTAATTAAATGCTATATTAAAATACTTATTAATTTTCGTTAAATTAATACGAGCGTTTTTAGATTTGTTAAAATGAACATGAAGTGTCCAGATTTGTTAAAATTCTATTTTAACAAATATTATCCGTGCAAATTGAGTTTTAAACGAAATAAAGATACTATGCAGGTTTTCAGTTTAATATAGAGTGCCAAAGTATGATATTTTAGGTTATTTTCCACTCGTTTTTAAAAGCATTTTATATATATTTATTACCTGTATCAAGCATTCTCTTTCTAAATGCACTGTCTATATAAAATGCTTTCATATCCTCCATACAATACGGAGCACAAATTTCCTCTCAGTGAAGAACCTCTTATTTTATTTTGTTCTCGTAGAGTAAGGATATTAGTGAGATGGGATGCTAAGCAAAGAATGATCAACCACATCGCAGACAAAATAAACAGAGAAATATTAGAACGCGTAAAGCAAACGGACCTCCTCTGCAGGACATTGATTTTCCTGTCCTTGATATCCATGTGGTCCCGGAGCTCTTGCATTCCTGAGACGCCTGTTCCTTTCCTGTGTTGCTGACATGGTTTGTTGGGTCTTCTTTCTATCATTTTAGTCTTTTCTTCTAGGCGTGCCTTAGTTCTTCGACCTGAAAGGAAGTAAGGGCGGATGTAGGAAGATTATTTCTGGGGTTTTCAATGACAAGAGACGGATTTAATATTTTTTTTGTTTAAATAAAAAGTTTTAGAAGGATCTGCAGTTTCTGAGTCACTGAAAAATTCTAAAAAAAATTTCAAGATTTTATTGTTTAACAAATAAAACTTATTTTTATTTCGTTCTAAAGTCTTTTCAGTTTAAGTGCAAGCGATTTTATAAAGCTATGTACTTAGAACTCCTCTTACTATCATTTGAAAATGTTCAGCAAATAATCATCGTGAGCCACGGATTTTAAAATTTTTATCCCTATATATTCTATTTTATCTAACAATGCTGTACAAACTATTGTGGATTTCTTAAAACATCTTAATAAAACAAAAATTCCTTTCATAAAAATTTGCTTATTATCAAATTTATTCTTACACATACTTCGTAAAACAAGACATAAACAGAGTTGCATGCAAGGAATAATTAAAATTTTTTGCTTAGTTTAGCTGAGAACTGCTTTTTAAAACCTATGACCATTTCAGGTATCTTTTTAAAAAGTTTGTATGTTATTGACATATTTAATACAAATACTGAAGATATTTTTATCTTTAATAATAAAATTACTTGCAGACAATTCAAGAACATGAGCAACAGGGAAACTGAACTTTTATTACAAAACATATTATATTACAGTACCACACGCATTGTAGAACTTTTAAAATTGGCCTAAATAAGCAAGAAAAAAAATGTTGTAAAACCTCAAAAACTGCAGCAGAAATAAATTTTATGTTGCAACATATACTTGTTATCATGCACGAAAAAATACATTTAAGTCCTTCAAAACGTTTTAGAAGGAAGACGTATCAATAATTGATGATTATTTCACGCTCATACCAAGAAAAATCCTTAATAACCTGCACCAGACTGAATAGTTTTTGGAACAGAATGTGGTTATTTTTACTTTTGATTTTAAGACTTTTGAATTATCGACAGGATAATATATAATTTTATATTTCCTTACACAGTATTAAGATTTTTTCACACAATGAACGTCGTTTCCTCCTCGGAAGGATTTGCTTATAAAAACCAAAATAGGCGGGAAAAATAAAATCAGCCAATATTTGTCATGGTAATAGTTAAAAGTATTTTACATTTCTGTGGTTAACTTTTTTAGTGTTTTGTTTAGAACTTGTGTAAATACAATAAGCATATTCAGCATAATTGAGAAAAAATCCATTGAAATATTTCATAATAAAATCAAAGATAAGAGATTTAAAAAAAACTTTGTTATAAATAGGAATACAGTTTGAAGGAAAATGAGATATTCATTTAGAGAATGGTATTACAGTTTTAGAAGTTTTAGAAAACAGCATATGGATTTAGAATAGTACTTACATCAGCTTGAAGCATACTGTAATGCTCTTCTTTGGCACACAGAGATTCTTTAAGTACCGCTATGTGCCGTTGATAGTCCTGATGCTGTTCCTCTAGGGTTTTCATTTTAGCATTCATTGCCAGCATTTCTTGGTCCCTTTTGTTCAATTCAATTCGAAGTTCATCCACCTAAGGAATTTACAAGATAGGATATTAATTATCTATGTTGGATTAGGCTAGAACTCACAGAAATAAAAACAACTTATGATACGATTAAAATTTACGCTATAGCTCACATCAAGTTGAAAAAGCCTCTCCCCCCCAAACAAAAAGGATAGAGCACGAGCAATTCACTTAAATTGAAATAAATTAATGAGACAGCATAACAGGAAATTTTATTTCTGTGAGGAAATCGTTGATAGGATTCATATTTTGAAAGGAGATAGTAACAAAAAGCTCATTGAACAAAGTAGACATATAAAATTGGAGCACATTTCCCACTTTGAACAATGATAAGAATTCATGAAAAAGTCAAAGAAAAGACGATACACAAAAGAAAATTAAATTAGAGGCTCGTAGAATATTGAATTATAGAGCAAACAAGAGCATTTGAATCTTTTTAAAGTTAGGAGTGAAGTTCTTATTTTTTATTGAGTGACCTAAAATTTCAAATGCCAACAAATAGAAGTAATGCATTAGAATATGTACATGCCTCCACTAATATGAAGTGTTGTGGCAATGTACTTAGGATACCTGTTTCTATGCTGTTTTCTTCCTATTCGCATCTTGCTGTCTGCATGTTGTAATTGAAAACGTGATTCATCTGAAAACAGTATCCTCTTCTTATCATTTACTGTCCAATCCTTGCAATCTTGTGCGAACTGGAGACCTTTGTCATCATTAGCTGCAGTTAGCAGAGGCTTTCTAACAGGCCTTTGGTTTCTTTACCCGATACTGTGTAATGTGAGGTGATCAGTACGTTGAATGACTTTCGGATTTCTCCTTGATTATTTGTAATTTGAGGTATTGCTGCCCTTTTTTTTGTACAGTGCAAAATGCGGTGAACAGCAAGTTGAGAGGCCAATTAAGTTGATCCCCCATTAAGATTAGTTGTTATTTGACGTACTTCTTCCCTTCTGTTGGACTGGACAAGTCTGGAAACTCTCCTTTGGGCTCTAACATGAAGTAGCCTGTGACAGCCATGAGCCACGCGTTGAAACCCGGTTTTTTGTTTGGTAGCTCCCTCTTTGTAAACATGAACAGCAGCTGTTATCGAACACTGAAAAGCAAAGCAGTTTCGCTGATACTCTTTCCACTGCTTCTAGACCCACAACTAAACCACGTTCAAGTTCGTTAAAAACGCGTTTTTTTACCCATTACTTCACATGCAATAAGGGCCTGTTCACACTGCGCCCATCGAGTCGGCGTTTCTCGTATTGACATATATTTCAAACCAATCACAGATTTTAAAAATTTCGTGGCTAATCGTTTGGAGGTTTGTAATTGGTTAAATATATTTCAATACGAGTAACACTGACGGACTCAATGTGAAAAGTCCCATAATCTTCAACTGTCTCTACAATCATCCAGTAATCTATTTTATTTCAGTCTCATTCTCTAGCAGCAACGTGACGTCAACGTGACGTCATAGTTTATTGCATAAAACTGCTAGGTAATCATAATAAATTTGCCACTCAGAGAATTACTGCATGGTTAACCTCATTCAAAAGTCAGGGAAAGCTCGCTGTTTTGAATTTATGTGAAATATTTAATTTGTCCCGTAATACTGTAAATCCGTTTTGCTTAGAAGCAGATATTTTGTGCAATAGGACAATTTTGAAACAAAGTAAGATGAATTTTTGTTGGCTATTTACAGATTGAACGATACCTTAAATTAAACCAGTAATTAATACTTAAGAACATACAGTATTTAATATTTAAGTTTAAAAAATATGAAATTAATACGATGAAATATCAACTACGGATATATTAATAGACACTAAGTATGAGCAGATTATTGTGACATCTAAACAAAGATCCAGTGTCGCTCATATCCCTGCCGTAAGATGAAGTTGTTTTATGTAAGGGAAGTTGGAAGCTTAAGACGATAAAAGAAGCGCGGCGTGAAAGAAATAATGGACAAGTTATGTTTCGATAAATTTTAAATGTAGAAAATTCACTTGGGACCACGGAGCTGTGGTACAAACAATTCTACAAATGTCTATGCAAGGTTTTTAATTACTACTTTATTTATTCCTCTTCAATGAGTTGGAGAAACCTTTTATAAAGTCTAAATCATTAATCCTACAAAACTACACAAAAAGCTCTCAGACAGTAAAAAATAATTCTGACGACCATTGATATTTATCATAATTACGTCATGATATAATCATAATAAAATCACATTAATCATTCATTCACAATAGAACAACCTTGACCACGAACACTTAGCAAACAGATGCGAAGTAGAAAACCGTCTGCCTCGGTTATTCCCCAGTCTCTCTTAAACTGTAAAACAACCCGAAATCTGCTGCCTGAAGTGCACGTATATCATTTAAGCTCACAGACCGTGTGGCCATTTTAAGAACGAACGTCACGGCTACACTTGTGAATTGTTTCAAAGTGGCAGCTATTTAAGCTTGCAGAGAATAAACCACGAGAAAAGAAACAAAAACGCGAGTCTTGTTATAGGCATCGCTACTGTGTTCTCTAGATGAGCGTAGTGTTTCCAGATTTGCTCAGTCCAATACCATGTAGTAAGTAGTTCATCAAATTACAGAACTTAGGATTAGGGGCTATGTTGTCTTATGATAGCATAGGACGCTGAACATTATATTTTATAAGCTACAAAAGCAGAAGGCTTTTCTGAAAGCTTAATTCCCTATTAACTGTGTCCTTTTGTAGAAGCACCAAAGGTTTGGATAGTAAATGTGTCAAAAAATGTCACACCCGACGAATCACGTTTTCTTGTGCATTATACTGATGGGTAAATGACGATATGCAGGCAACAGAATGGAAGCCAGTATCTTTCTCTCATCGTCACGTTGTTTAAGCTGGTGAAAGCAGCAATAGCATTTGGTACATATTATCGTTGAAATGTCAAGACCCTTTGACTCCAGTGAACCTGCTTTTGACACACCAAAGATATATAAATATTTTGTTACCTGTCGCATCTACAGCCTTATGTAGATAGTTCCAATGGAGGTGGATTCATCTGATAAATAAAATGCTGTGTGTCATACGGATCAAATTGTAAGAGAGATTGTTAATTGTATGTCTAATACTATTTTTTATTGAATTAGAGTCTACCAAGCCGTGAAATGTCCATTAAAACAACCATTTGTTGGGAAAAGTTTAACGAGGCCGGCTGATGGATCCGCTACAATAAAAGACGTGCAGAAAATAACTTATCACCTTTGACTTATGTACTGTGGAGAAGAACCCGTTTTGCCAAACGGCTTTCGAGTTTCGCCTCTGTACGAAGGGAAAAATATCCTTTGGTTTATATTCGAAATAAACTTAGATTTTTTTCAGGATTCGAATCCAACTGTACTAAAAGGCGGAAATTGGCCCTTTAAAGAAAAACCCTGTGGTCAAAGTAATCCAAGTGCGAATAGCATCAAAAATACTACATATGGAACAGGAATCTAAAGTCTGTTAATCTCTGTCATCTGTTTAAAAATGATTATATTGTAAGAACGTTAATGGATTAATATTGGAGTCTCTCACTTCTCTTAACCTTCCTAGATCCTTATCTTTGGCTTCAAGAATATTCTCTAAGTGCTTCGCTCTTGATTCACTTTCATATAACTTTGCTTTTAATCGCTCCATTTCTTTCCGCTCCTCTTCCATCATCTTCCCACCTGAGAGAGAAAAAAAACTGGAAAAAGACTGTTCAAGAGTAACATAGAAGTTTTGCAAATTGCATAGTGGAGAGATTTTAATAAAACAGAACTATAACTATTTAGTACTTCGATTTCATCAGAAAATGAGTGAGATCCAAGTAGGGAAACAAAATATACAAATTTAGTCAATATACTTGTACAAATATACGTCCATTTAGTAAGTATAATTTAAGGAAACTAGGAAAAAACCTTTTATATATATATATATATATATATATATATATATATATATATATATATATATATATATATATATATATATATATATATATATAAATTATTTATTTCTTCCCCATAATCTGTAAAAGCTGACTTTCTCTATTTCTTAAACTTGACTGTAAGAAATCCTTATTTTATGTTTTCCGGTAAAGTTATCTAGAGTAAAGTTTAAACTAGAGTTGTAATAAACATGTTTATATTCGCAAAAAATATTAACTTTAAATTAGTATATTTGTTGAGGGATGTTTTCATAAGAAATATGTTTATTGACAGCTTCTCTTTAATACTTAAATGAAATTTTCCTTTCAACATTTCAAATAATTTTCCTTAAGAAATCATTATTTGTTTTAGCTATAAATCACGCAAATGAATACATGTCTCAGTAGTATTATTACGTTAATCCAGTAAATGTTACACAAATTTCCCAAATAACCCAAAGCCTCCCCAGTAATCCAAATTTCCCCCAGTTTATTCAAATAGACGAACATGAAAAACTTTATCTAATTTATTCAAAAATAATTTTATATTATATAAAGATTATAATATTGAATCACATAAAATAAATGTTATTTGACGAAATATAATCCTAACTGTTTTTATTTTTTTTGTGTCTCATATTTATAATTTCTGATGAGACAGAACCATCCATGTACCTTACTAGTCTTACTACTTATTCAAAGATGGTGAGTATTTGTAAGATTTTTGATATTGCCTGAATATCATTTTTAAATTTCAGGAAGGAGAAATACCTTTTGCTCGAGAGACACCGCCGTTATGGCTCTTTTCGGAGTACCTGGGAGAAAGGCTAACTCCAGTGATGACTATGATTAATTTGATTAAGGGTGCTCGTGAAATTGGTCAGTAGAGGTTTTAAGATAAAATTACTTTAAAATGGATTATTGTGCTGAGTTTAGTGGAGTTAAATTTAAATTAAATATTAACTAGGAGTAGTTAATTAAAAGTTAGAGAAACAAAAAGTTAGAAAACACAGAAAATATTTCAATTCAATTATAATATATATATATATATATATATATATATATATATATATATATATATATATATATATATTTCAATTCTATATTATTTGTATTTTTTATAATTTTAAATTTAATTAATTAATTAATTTATTTTTAATTTATATTGTATTTTATAATTTATTTGTCATGATTAAATAAAAAGACACACAGAAAATAAGGGAGGGAAAGAAAAAGTGCCTTTAAGAGGCGATCAAGAAAGAAACAGTTGTCCCAAGGAGTGACAAACCAACATAAAAACGCGATGTGAGAGGGGAGAATTAGTCAGGCGCTGTCTCAAGTTGAGCAGCGCTTTTCACTGAGGTTTCAACAACATTTCCGTGATGGAAAATAGTTGACAATTATTGAATCTTGAAGATTGTGCTAATTTTATTGAGGCTTTCATCCTATTTGTTTCCCCCGGAATGAAAAAATAGTATTATTTCAAAGAGTTTCCTGTATTATGAGGATCTCATGGAATCACTTTATTTGAAATTACTCTTAACTTTCCCACTGACTCATCATTTTTCTGTTTTGTTAAAAAAATTCGCTTTTGTAGCCGATTTTATTTATTATAACGTAAGTTTAAGAAAACCTTATCAAAATAATTCCAAATTTTTATTTACTAATTTTTTAAAATGGCTATAAATTAATTAAAAATCCCTTCAGGCATTTTTAATTAATTAATAGCCATCCCATTTTTCTTAGCAATAGGGAGGACTATGTATTACTTCCTTTATCGTCATAATATTGTAGTAATAAATTCATTTTGAAAAACTTATCCTTTAAATAAATAACTATTTATACTTGATAAAATTATTCATAAAATAAATATTTCCTTTTGATTAAATATTTTTAAATGAGTTTTTTAAAATTTGCAATGTAATAAGTTATGGAAATTATATATGCATAAAACTTCTATTCTTGGAGACTTTTGAAATATTCTAACTACATGAGTGTAAATAATTGTTTTGAATATCCATTTATGCTACTAAATGAATAACCATTAAAACAAAATATTAATATTATTCATAAAATAAGTATTTGCTTATGATTAAATTTCTCTCTAACAAAAGTTACATTAGCATGTTCCTAAAACAAACACTAATGAGGAAAACTTTGCTATCGAATTTAAACTTCTAGACACACTATGAAAAAAAACCCGGTTTAGAGCACATAATCTTTATTTAAAGAGACAGTTTTATAACTATAACATTTATTTTTTGCCCAAATGACATATTTTACCAGCTTTCTCCAGCTATTTAATTTAATTTTATTGTTTGCATTCGGTGGAGCCATTTATTTCAACCCCGACTCCAAATGGGTCCTTTTATCGCATTGTTTCCGTGCAAAAATTTATCGTCCGTAATCCGACATCATGCTTTTGGGATTTCCGTTTCACTGCAAAAGAATCCTTTCATTTATTTATTTTTTAAAATAATAATTTCACTTTCAACGAGTATATTCGTGTATTTATAGTTTTGCTCGGCCTAAATGGAGGGCATCACTTGATTCATTTCCTATAAAGAAAGAGATCAGTTCGGATGTTTAACTTTTTTTAGCTTATTCCTGGAGATATTAGAGGTTTTCCGCGTACATAGATAAAAGGTTAGAAGTTGGATTTGCTAACGTGAGGATATGAATTTAAATTATTAAAGAAATCGAGAGGATGTATAATAAATGGATACAGGATATTCCAGTAATTGTAACGCCAGTATAAAGATATTTTCTAACTTTTTAAAGTATTCAAACCTTAATCCTTCAGCGGGTGCGCCAATTTTTGGAATACCAGCAGGCGCACGTGGCACGAAGTGCAACGTCTTTTTCTACCTTGATTATTCCTTTTGTACTTTTTTTTTCAAATTGAAAATAATAAATCTGCGTTTTATGAAAAGATATAAAATATTGATAATATTGAGATATATTTATAATTAAAGGCCAAAGTATGCAGATACAATCATCTAATTTCAAAACTGTTCGGTTTATTGGTTCTAAGGACCACTTGCGAATTGATTCCTATTATTTCTAAAAACCTAAAAAACAACGATAGAGTCCATCTTCGTGATATGCAGGATGCCGCGTAACAGCTGCACATTTGATCGACTACACCAACTCCTGCTTTTGCCATATTATAATCCAGTATAATCGCTGGTTTACCACGGTTAAATCACGACTAACAATGAATGGAAAGGAATACAAGGGTCAGAAAATCAGACCTGCATTAGAAAGGGTGTAGCTATAAATAGAAACTGCTTAGAACATTCAAACCTTACATGTAAAAACAAACCCTTCAAAATTACGAAAATGTTGCACTTTATACACGGGCGTGACCGCTGAAGGGTTAATAATTAAATATTGCCCCAACAGAAAAAATGGTAAGAACGGCCGAATGACTAAAGCTCTAGTTTTCGGAACGAGAGTCTGCGGTTCCGAATCAAGTGGTAGGCATGAGTATTTGTAGCCGGTCTAAATCGATGCAAGCAATAATAGGTCCCAGGTCAGCGTGACCCACGTATTGCGCGTGATGACCGTATCTGTTCCAACCAACCAACCAACCAACCAGAAAAATTATCTTCGTGCTAATCAAAAGTTTTCTTCTTAGTTGCCCTTTTGCACCAGATATATGCTGATCTAAGCCCATATCACCCGCTACAAGTTTTGACATTCAAAATGCAGAAACCCCACTTTTTTTACATGGGATTTTCAAACAATTCTGTCTGATGTTGGTAAGGTTGTTACTGTACGGAAGTTAATTGCAACTCCTCATTTCCAGAATCTAATACTGGCTACATTGAAAGAATGAGGGCTTAAATAAATGTAAGGGATTAGCACACAAGCGTAAACTTGTATATTTTTCCATGTACACAAACACTGCGAGTTCACATAATTTCTGATTTAAGTTTCTAAAGTATTCAATGGGTTACAATTATACCTGTTTGTTTATCCGAAAAATTTTCCTTGTTATAAATAACCCGTGGCACTTCATTTTGTCTGGACAAACAAGCTAAATCGTTACACCAGTGGCACTAGCTTGCTAGACTTCACAGTTTACATTACACCTTATAATTTTAGATAGGATAAGTTGATAGCCCAAAGATAAATCTAATATACCCTCGAACATGAAATTACCGATTTTACTTATCTCTCTGTTATATTATTCAAATCGGAAATGGGTGTTTTAGATCAGTGATTTTTAACCTTATCTGTTCTCCTATCCACGTTTACCTTCATTGACATAATGTGGAACAACTGTAGCAGTTGCACACTGTCCCTTGTCAGATATGTTTCTAAATTTTTAAATTGTCATTCTTTAATCTGATAAGTAAATGTACAAATAGAGGCAAAATAGCCGGTTCTTGCTTTGTCCCGAAACTAATATCAAACAGTTACGTTTTGTTTTTATTGAAGAGAAATCTATTTGTAATATAAACTATGTCCCAAGACTTATGAAGTAATTTTTCCTCTTTCGACAGAAAGTATTACTCTCTAAATTCACTGTTTCTTTATTGAAAACAAAAACTAAAAGTATATGCCCAGTTTGGAGAATTTTTTTTTACAGTTACTGTTTAATCCGATTTTTTAGAACTAAAAGTTTCCGTTTACTTTTAGCGTGAGACAATGTAGATGCTAAGAATAGGACTAGCAGTGCACCTTTAGGAAGAAATTAGAAATGTAATAAATGATGTAACACTTGTAGAATTATATTACATATGATTTTTGATCGGTATCGTCTATTAATTTTCTCTTTTCTCGTGAAAAGAGAGGCCGTGAAATACCGCGAGATAAATAATTTCAAAAATTCTTATAAGATTTATTTTCTGAGGAATAGATCCTGAAACCTATTTTTCATGCAGCTAAAAATAGAACATTCTTTTCTTTTCCAAGTATTTGTGAGGCAGCATTTCAACACAGCCATTACAATTATTTTTAGTTTAGAAAGTCAAGATTTTTCCCTGACAATTCTTGGTAAACACTTTTGTCAACAAAAGTGATCACAGTCAGTTTTGAGTTATGGCCCGTGCCTCAAATTTCAAGCTGAAGCTTTTTATTTCATTTCATCTTACCTCTGATTGATGATAGGTCATTTTTTTGTGTGTGACTGCCGCTTGCACACAGACGAGTTTTTTAAAGATGAAATTAGTCTCCGCTCATTCCTTTATTCCTATATGGGATTTTGGCAAAGGACCAAATTCTGACGCCGAATAATGGTCATCAAATAGGGGATATTTTAATAAAAGCAATATCCACGGAGACTTATTCAGTATTTATCATATACAGAGTAATACTGAACACAATAATCTTTGGCAAAACATTGAAAGAGGCTGAAATAAAAGTTTATGAAATGCTAGTTGACAATATGTTTGTTAATCAAACTAAATTAAGTGTCTGTATATATCGTAGGACAGAATGTATTTTTAACGAGTTCAGAATAAATTTTTATAGCGAGTTCAGAAGAAAAAGGATAAAAGTGAAACAGATATATGAAATAACATAATTTACTAGAACATAGTTAGTTATTGTATTTTATTTTCCCTACATTTAAAGAAATCCGCGATTCATGGTACTGTCACGTCGGCAGCCCCCTTTTTACACAAGCAGTGGACTTAATTGTCTCTTCTCCCACATGTGTTCTCTTGAGAACTGTTTGAAAGAGTTTCAGATGTGTACGGGGCATCCGGATAAATTTTCCTGGTGGCGGAGGAACTCAAAAGGAAGGAATAATGATGTTTTCTATTCCAGAAGGTCCCATCTGTTGCAGGTTAACGGACCCGAGGACGACTGTCCAATAATTGGGAGACAGAGAGTGACGAATGACCTATGAAAAGGTAAGACCCCTCGCCTGAAAATGTGGGTTGGTCTTGAATGTCGCCCAAGTGAGAAATGACAGAGGATGGCTAGTGCGGAAGTGACGTACAAGACCCGGAAATGAGGACTGTCAATCGTCTCCGGAATATTCCAGGCTTTTCGAGAATGAACCGGGGAGGAGGTGATAAAAGGTGGTAGCCTTTTGTCTCGAGGGACAGACTTTGCCGACGACGCTGGACAGCGGTTGTTCTGAGAGGCAGACGTTTGTCTTCCAAGGGAGAAATTTTTTTGGCCGACAGGCTTGGGATCAGACGCGTGCACTGGGACGCGTTCCCATGAAATTGTTAACTTTGGCGGTGAGCCACTTCTCTACTGCAAGGGCAGTATTGTATATATTTTGTACATATATGTAAATTCATAATTGAATAAAGAGAATTTTATTTGCTCTAAGTCGGTCTCCTCTCGGATAATTTATTTGGATGTTTTGGCTAGAGATTAGCCAGGCTCGGTTTAACGCTATATACGTCCTCGGCAGTGAAGCTACATTGTGGGGACATGATAGTACGAAAGATAAAAAGTGTTCCAACGAAATTATCTTATGAACTTTTATTCAACATTCAGTATCATTAATTTACTTAGTTGAATTACAGATTAATATTTTAAGGTTCGAAAAATGACAATAATAATTAAATATATATATATATATATATATATATATATATATATATATATATATATATATATATATATATATATATATATATATATATATATATATATATATATATATATATATATATACATATATGTAACAAGAAAACGCGTCTTCCTAAATTTACTTTAAAGCATATTCTCTTGTTTATAAAGCACGACCCCCTTTTCCAAAATTGCAACCTAAAAGTAAAATAAGATAATTTATATTAGCCCTGCAGATCATTAAGCAGGCATGTGAAATATCTGAACTCAATAACATCCCCAGATATGAGTGTTAGAAGTTTATGAGATTCCGAATGTCAGTGTAATGTCAAAATTCTTGAAGAGCCCTCGAACCACTCTGGATTTATGGGTTCTGTAACGTCAAAACCACACTTTACAGGAACTTTATGGCCGCTTATCCTGCTCCCAGGTCAATAGGTTGCAGCTCTAACAAGCACGGGATCTATCAGTCCCCGGGATAATCAAAGTGGACACGTGAATTCCACGAACCTTTAGACGTCCAATTAAAATATTAAGTAGTTTAGGCCCTCTGGCGTGAATATCGCAAAACACCAATTTAATATTGCATGAACAGAAGAATTTTCTCTCTGCGTGTCTAACTCTCGTTGCTATCGGACCTGCTGTCCGCTCCTGTATGTAATCCGCGCCCCGTCCGGGAAAGTCCAGTGGCCGCTGCAGCCTTCGCGATGCTTCATAATTGAATAAAGGGGATTTCCTGGATATCGTCTGAAAACTGTGTTCCTGTTCTATGGCTCCGAGTGTGTTAATCTCCTAAATATCATCAGTGTTTTCCTGGATGAACACTTCGCCCGACTGCATCTCCCATAAGTTCTACGCGTCAACCCCTTGTGTTAAATTTTCAAAATGTGATTATCATATATATATATATATATATATATATATATATATATATATATATGTGTGTGTGTGTGTGTGTGTGTATGTGTGTCTGTGTGTGTGTATACAATGGAATCTCGATCGATCGCTCCCCGAACGATCGTTTTCCCGCATCGTTTATTTCTCCCAGTCCCGAATAAATTCCATAGAAAATAAGCAAAAACAGACCGCATGGATCGTTCCTCGATCCATAGTTTTCCCGCAATATTGGTTCAGGATATCGCAGCTTTATATTAATTTATCGGATCGATCGTTTTTTCATAATAACTGAACCTGAAGTATAAATGTCTAAATTGAGCTAGAATGACGCTCTAATTAAAGAATGAGCAGAACATTTAAAATGCACGGTCTCATATTTTTGTTCTCTCCTGTTTAGCCTGGTTTCGCGTTATCGTACCACTCCTATTGTTTGTTCGTTGTTGGTGTTCCTTAATTCTTTAGCCCCTGGAGTATCCTATTTTCGGCAACTCATTCCAAATTCTCCGACTATTCAACATTTCTGTTCTTATCAGCAATGGCTCACAGTAAGCGACCTGAGCGGTTCCTGCTGCCCTCTGGCTTTTCTGTTGGCCTTGGGATGGAGGCGCCATAGTGTTTGGTCTAGGGTGTGAGAAGTTTCTGATTGCTGCAGTTATACACTGGCCGATGAGGGTTTCACCTGGAAGCAGAACTTCCTGGTGGTCTTGTTTCGGACCCCATCCAGTACAATGGAATGGTTCTAGTTACAAACGATTCAAGGGCTGCCACTTCTTAATACTCTCACACAATAACCGATACCGAAAATAATGCAATTTGCAACACAGAAAAAATATTGTTTACTTCTGGAGAGAAAACCGTCAAAAAACACACGAAGATTAAGTACTTTTATTTGAATAAAAATTCCCGTGTATCCACGTGTATTTCTTTTTTTATTGTTATTTTCTTTGATTTCAGCACAACTTTGTAATTTGTAAGGTATACACAAGATTCGATTCACAAGAATCGAACTTTTGAATTAATGAATTAAAGAAGCTGCTTCAGATATGCTAATTTTGGCATACGCGCTTAGTATAAATACCATGCAGCGTCATTAATGAAAAGGGAGGTTGTTAAGGTTGAAAAGGTGTTATGCTGCGCTAGTGCTTAGCGGGCCAGAAGTTTACATGGCAGTACTGCTGGTTTGACTTACTGTTCGTGAGTATAAAAATATATTGTTCTTGAAAGCTGTGTTTATACATTCCGTACAAGTAGTACGCATGCTTATTGCTGTAAAGCCAATTATATGTGCAACGAATTCAATAAACATTGTTTCATGTATAAACTGCGTTTGTTTCAAATTCAAATAGAGTGCCACTTCAAATTATATACACCCAAGTCTGGGTAGAAGTGAGCATAGATTCTCTATACTGGCGCCCGAAAAATATATATACCCTGGTAGTTAGCGTTAAATTTGTAACGAACAACATAATTGAAATTAAAAACTGTGTACTGTGTACGTATATTGATAAAATTGTTGCAAGTACTTATATACTATTTAAAAAATGAGTGTTGTAGAACAAAATCCTGCTGGAAATTTTCCTCGGGTAATTATGGTTCAGCATTTTGCGCCATTCGAAGCCACCTTCAATGGCGGCCCCTCAAGCCAATTCCTAAAGAAAATTGAGCATTACTTTCAGCAACAATGCACCCCAGAGGGGGATAAACTTAAAATTGCTCTAGCCGCTTTAAGAGGTAGTGCATATCAGTGGTACACGTGTATGAAAAGCAGTAATCTGATTTTTGACTATTTGTCATTCAAGCAACAGTTTCTTAGTGTTTTTCCAAAGACCTTTAATCAAAGTGAAATTGAAGCGGAAATTTATTCGCTAAGGCAACGTGAAGGTCAGTCTGCGTTAGATTTTGCTACAGAAAAGATTTCCAAGTGTGAGGAATATTTAGAAGAGGTAACGGAAGCGGTAATCTTAAAAATAGTTATCCAACGTTTGAAGCCAAGTGTTCAAGATTTTTTAGATAATCAAACAATTACAAGCAAGGTTACCCTCCTTCAAGCTTTAGCTAAATATGACAATAGGCATTTCTTCGCTACCCCGTACCGTCATTCAGGTACAAGAAGTTTTATACAACCGCGCCAAAATTTTTCGCGAGTTTCAAACCAGCAGCGTAAGCAGTACCGCAGGCAAAATAATAGAAGCGCACGGCGTTATAATGAAATTAGTTCACTTAAAGTAAATAATATGCAAGCACCTTACTTGCACTGGCAAGTTGATTCACATGATATGGTTCAACCTGTTGAAACTGTTTGGTCAAATGTATTATTTTGTCCGAGCAGTAATCGTTATTTTGAGAATAGTGAAAGTCAGGGTATTTTTGTGGCTTATAAAGAAAGTGAGTCTAGCTGGAATAATGCGGTAATTCCAGTACAAATTTCTGAAAATAGTGCCGATACTAATGCTAGTGGTTTAGAAAATAAATCATCTGACACTTCTATTAATGCTATACCTGATATTATTAATGCTATACCTGATATTTTAGATGATATTCACACATCTGTTAATGAAGGAAATTTAGTAGATGACGAAGTATGCGTTACGGAAGTTAGTGAATACTTATTAGTTGACGACAATAAAAATTCTTTAAACGATAGTAGGAACTCGCTAGGTAATGATGATATTATTTCAAGTTCCCAGCCGAATGAGGATTGTGTAGGCCAGGTTGATAATATGGTTTTAAATAAAGTACATGAAAACCATACTGAGAGTCAGGATGAAAAGTTGACACAGAATTATACTGTAAGTAGTTTAGCTGATGCTTCGGAAGTTATAGACGTAGGTTGTATTAAAACGCACCAGTACGAAAAGCTTAATCTTCCTAAAACTGAAGCAGTGTTAACGAATATAAATGATAACGATTCTGATGTCGCAAGTTTCAAAGAGACTTTTTCGTCAAAAGAGGATAAAACTAAAGTTAAGGGGGATAAAAAACGTGAAAAAGCGCCTTCAGGTTCCAGCATTAAAACTGCTAATACTGTAGTAATTAAGGCGGTAAACAAGAAGTCGTATAAGCACAAATACGAAAAGCAGAGTCAGGTTGTTGAAAAAATAGAATCTGCATTAAAATTTAATACCGATACAAGCAAAAGTACGAAGAAAGGTAAAGTGTGCACTACAAAAACTCCATCAAAGGAAGAATGCGTCGCTGACAAGGTACACAAGGTTATCAAAAGGAAGAATGGCAATTTTAAAGTTCCTTTGCATAAGTACAGGAAACGGAAGATTTCTGCCGCCCAGCAAGGTTGGCCTCCTCCCAAGAGACCTCCTGTCCATCGTCAAGCCGGACCAGCGCCTCAGGACCAACGACCTGCTGCACGAAGGATGCCCACACGGTCAACGAACCCCTTTACTAGGACTGCGACCATCAAGAGAGGTTCCACGGATTGGACAGACTGGTGCAAGGAAGTTGCTGCATTCATGAGGAACAAGTCTTGTATCAATTCTCTTATTCTAACTCCCACCCTTTAATAAAACCGAACCAAATTGGTTTGAAGTTCCCCATTGTATATACTGTGTAAACATTTTGAGGGGAAGGAGTGAGCCACTGAAAAAAAAAACGGCATACTGTTGTTTCATAAATTTTTGAAGGGGACATGTAGTGACTAGAAAAAAAAATATACATACTGCATAATATACCAATTAACCACTAATGTACTAACTTCACAAAACATGACACATGTGCATTATAAATTGGGGGAGAGCAGATACAGTCAAGAAATGTCATGCTGTGCAATTGTGTTGTCACTTTTAATTAAAATAGATTTTCTAGGGCGCAGTTGGCCATCCCAGTATCCGCAACTCTGCAAATCCACTGTTTGATGGTGTCACCTGGACCCTTCGGGGTTAGTTTTGTAAAATGGTAGTGGCGTTTTTCCTCCACACAACGTGTGGAAGGTTTTTTTTGGCTTTGCCACCCATTATGTAAAAAGTCAGACCAGCACGCGTTTTCAATTAGTTAACTGAAGCCGTTCAGACCTCAGTTACCTAATTTTTTTTTTCGAGGGAGGCCAGTGTAAGGTATACACAAGATTCGATTCACAAGAATCGAACTTTTGAATTAATGAATTAAAGAAGCTGCTTCAGATATGCTAATTTTGGCATACGCGCTTAGTATAAATACCATGCAGCGTCATTAATCCGGGAGGTTGAAAAGGGAGGTTGTTAAGGTTGAAAAGGTGTTATGCTGCGCTAGTGCTTAGCGGGCCAGAAGTTTACATGGCAGTACTGCTGGTTTGACTTACTGTTCGTGAGTATAAAAATATATTGTTCTTGAAAGCTGTGTTTATACATTCCGTACAAGTAGTACGCATGCTTATTGCTGTAAAGCCAATTATATGTGCAACGAATTCAATAAACATTGTTTCATGTATAAACTGCGTTTGTTTCAAATTCAAATAGAGTGCCACTTCAAATTATATACACCCAAGTCTGGGTAGAAGTGAGCATAGAAACTCTATAAATTTTATCTTCAGTTACACTACAGGTATGTATGCATTTATGTATGAGAGTAAATATATTTTAGGGATATCAAACTTGAAGGTATGTTAATACTTTTTTGTATGTTCCCGCATCCATCGTTTAATTCAGTCAGTCTCTTCGAAAACAATAGATCGAGATTCCACTGTATATATATACTAGCGGCCCGTCCCAACTTTGTCCGGGTTGAACAAAATATTATATCAATAAATTTCCAGTTGATAGCCAATAAATTGTAAATCTTTTTTTTACCTTAAATGTGCAATAAAAAGCGTGGTTCCAAATGTAGTTTTCTTCAATAAACCCTTTAACGTTGCCAGTTTCAAAAATCCTATTTGTATTTATCAATACCTCCTCTACTTGAATCTTAAAAATATTAAACCTTTTCCTTACGGGGTGGGATAGCATATATTCGAAGCACATACTCTCGAAAAATACGGTGTGATGTCGGCAGAGATATAGTCTCGAATTCCACTTCGTTGTGACTTCCTAACGTCTTTGCCCCCAAAGAACAATTGGGTGACATTCTGGGAACGGAGGGTCAATCTTGCCGAAAAGGATTGAATAATAATCTTTTGTCGTTCTAGCTAGAGGCTATTTCTTTTCAGGCGAGAGACATCAGAAGGGCGGTTCACCCGCGGTTCATCCATTTTCAGCCTTTTGAGAGATGAAAGAGGCACAGAGTGCCGATGAACTACTATTGAAATTCTTCTTTAATAGTAAGAAAGCAGTAAGAAAGCAATTAACCACTCTTTCCCCTAACCCCCCCACGCTCAATGTACCCCACGTAAAATGGGGATAGGAAGTAGATAACATTTTCCCGTTGTAAATAGCGATTTCGAAAAACGGACCCAGTAAGCTAAAGGGTGTTGCTATGGTTACTTGACTGCAGTTGACAAAAGAAAAGATATAAGGTACATTTTAATGTACAAAAGTTGTACATTACCCTCAACATACAAAATCTGCTCTCTCTCTTTGTATATTATTATAGAAGTATAGATACACATTGGTATCCCAAAATTAGAATAAGAGATGAAATAAAAATACAAAAATAAAAAAGGATTTTAAGTAAAGAATTTTTTAAAATTATTTTAAGGACCTAAAATAATATTCAAAGTAATATTACAATATTTATTAATTAAAGTTAATTTTTTAAAAGAAAAAAGCGTGCCGGAGAATGGCTAGGTTCGAACCACTATCTTCAGAACAGAAGCTCACCGCGATAGCACCACGCTAACGATCGTTGAAAACTTCGCCACAAAAAGCGGTAGAGGACAGTAGCGGTAACAATGGAGATTGTTAGGATTAAGCCCCTAACTTTATTTCTACTGATCAGATATACATAATATATAGCCTATGTCCATCTGGAATAATGTACATTTCAAACAGTGAAAGAAATTTTCAAATAGGTGCAGTGGTTCTGGAGATTACCCTCCACGTACAAAATCCACTCTCTCTTTATATATAAGTATAGATAAGGAAATTATAAATATAGATTATAGAAGTATAGATACACATTGGTATCCCAAAATTAGAATAAGAGATGAAATAAAAACACAAAAATAAAAAAAGGATTTTAAGTAAAGAATGTTTTTTTAATTATTTTAAGCACCTAAGATAGTATTCAAATTAATAGAAAAAGTAATTTTTTAAAAGAAAGAGGTGTGCTTGAGACCGTAGTTTTATTCAAAAATAAAAAAAAGGATTTTAATAAAAGAATGTTTTTTTAAATTATTTTAAGCACCTAAAATAGTTTTCAAATTAATAGAAAGAGGTTAAGAGATGAAATAAAAATACAAAAATAAAAAAAGGATTTTAAGTAAAGAATGTTTTTTTTTATAAGTATAGATAATAGAAAGAGGTTAAGAGTTGAAATAAAAATACAAAAATAAAAAAAGGATTTTAAGTAAATAAAGTTTTTTTTAAAATATTCAATTTTTTTTAATAATATTCTTAAAATAATATTCAAATTAATATTACGTTAGTTAATAATTAAAGTTAATTTTTTAAAAGAAAAAAGCGTGCGGAGAACGGTTAGTTTTGAACCTCTAACGTCAGAACAGAAGCCCACCGCGATAGCACCATGCTAAGGATCGTTGAAGACTTCGGCACAAAAAGCGGTAGAGGACAGTAGCAGTAACAATGGAGATTGTTAGGATTAAGCTCCTAACTTTATTTCTAGTGATCAGATATACATAATATATAGCCTATGTCCATCTGGAATAATGTACCTTTCAAACAGTGAAAGAATTTTTCAAATAGGTGCAGTGGTTCTGGAGATTACCCTCCACGTACTAAATCGCTCTCTCTTTATATATAAGTACTAGCGGCCTGTCCCGACTTCGTCCGGGTTGAACAAAATATTATACAAATAAATTTCCAGTTCATAGCCAATAAATTGTATATCTTTTTTTACCTTAAATGTCCAATAAAAAGCGTAGTTCCAAATGTAGTTTTCTTCAATAAACCATTTAACGTTGCCAGTTTCAAAAATCCTTTTTGTATTTATCAATACCTCCTCTACTTGAATCTTAAAAATATTAAACCTTTTCCTTACGGGGTGGGATAGCATATATCCGAAGCACATACTCTCGAAAAATACGGTGTGATGTCGGCAGAGATATAGTCTCGAATTCCACTTCGTTGTGACTTTCCTAACGTCTTTGCCCCCAAAGAACAATTGGGTGACATTCTGGGAACGGGGGGTCAATCTTGCCGAAAAGGACTGAATAATAATCTTTTGTCGTTCTAGCTAGAGGCTATTTCTTTTCAGGCGAGAGACATCAGTAGGGCGGTTCACCCGCGGTTCATCCATTTTCAGCCTTTTGAGAGATGAAAGAGGCACAGAGTGCCGATAAACTACTATTGAAATTCTTCTTCAATAGTAAGAAAGCAATAAGAAAGCAATAAGAAAGCAATTAACCACTCTTTCCCCTGACCCCCCACGCTGAATGTCCCCCATATAAAATGGGGATAGGAAGTAGATAACATTTTCCAGTTGTAAAGAGCGATTTCGAAAAACGGACCCCGTAAGCTAAAAGGTGTTACTATGGTTACTTGACTGCGGTTGACAAAGGAAAAGATGTAAGGTACATTTTAATGTACAAAAGTTGTACATTACAATGTGTTTTAAGCGGTGTTTTCAAAACGCTGGACTTTGAATTTTTTAGCTTTTTTAATAAAAACCACCTGTTTAAATTATGAAACTTAGAAAAAATTTTGAAAAATCATTTAAACATTGGACTTAGATTTATTTTTGGGTTTTTAATAAAAACTAGTTTTTTAAATTATGAAACTTGGAAATTTTTTTGAAAAAATAATTCTCAAATATTGGAAATTTTGGGTTTTTCTTTTAGTTTTTTTAATAAAAACAACCTTGTTAAATTATGAAACTTAGAAATATTTTTGAAAAATCATTTAATCGTTGGACTGAGATTTTTTTTTGTCATTTTTAATTAAAAACTACCTTTTCAAATTATGATCCATATGAAAAATTTGGTCAAATGAATTTTACTTACAGATAAAATTTCAATGCCATGTATTCAGTTTGCCCTAACTCTTTCACTAATAGCAATGAATCGCCAAAATATTATGCCAATATATTGTTAATTAGAAAAAAAATACAGCATTTTCGTACCACCTAAATAACTTGCAATTTAAAAATTATCTCAAATTCAGCTTTGAAAAATGTAAAATAATTATGAACCCATAAATTTATTGTGAGTAACCAGATACTCTTTTTTTTTTTTTTTCGGGTTAGGGCATTGTGGTAATGAAATTTTACTTCAGATTTGACCTTAACCAAATATTTGGTGCATACAATAAAATCGGGACAATGATTATTTGACCATTTATCCTGCTGTGTTGGAAATAAGAAAAAAAAATCTTTTTCTAAACCAGTAACTTAACCTTAACTAACTTCTTAACTTAGGTTCCTGGGGAGAGAGAAGTTGAACTTCAGTTATTTAAATTTATTTGTAATCCACTACAACTTGGAATTATAAAATATTTTAAAATATATTGTATTTAAAATGTATACTGTATTTTACATTTTACGAAAAAATGATGGCAGATAATTTTTACTTCAAATAAATGAAATGGTGTATCATTATAGTATACTAATTGACAATCGATAAACAAAATTAAAAGCAACTTAAATTTAAAAAGTTAACGAAAAACTGATAATGGATTCAAAAATTTTCAACAAAACGACTCTTAGTTTTAAAAATAATTTACTCTTTTGAGTATAGTCAATTTGACTCAGATTTCCAGTTCAAGGCCGAGATCTGACTTAAAATTATTATACTGTAATTAAAAGATCACATCAGAAATAACTGTTTGATCTTAAAATTAGAGAATTTGACATTGGGTTATTTTTACCAGAACGCAATAATTATCGCCATGCGAAATGCGCCAAACCCTGGCGGAAAAATCCAAGATGGCGGCCGTGCACACAAATCTAGAGTATCCCCCTCTAACTTTAATTCTACTGATCAGATATACATAATATATAGCCTATGTCCATCTGGAATAATGTATCTGTCAAATTGTGAAAGAATTTTTCAAATAGGTGCAGTGGTTCCGGAGATTACCCTCCACGTACAAAATCCGGTCTCTCTTTATATATTAGTATAGATAGATAGATTATAGAAGTATAAATACACATTAGTATCTCAAAATTAGAGTAAGAGATGAAATAAAAATACAAAAATAAAAAAAGGATTTAAGTAAAGAATTTTTTTTTAATTATTTTAAGCACCTAAAATAATATTCAAATTAATATTACGTTACTTAATAATTGTGTGCACGGCCGCCATCTTGGATTTTTTTTGCGCCAACTTGGCGATTTTACCGTGTTTTGAGGAGTGGAAAATTTCTCGCCAATGTGTTTTAAGCGGTGTTTTCAAAACGCTGGACTTTGAATTTTTTTTAGCTTTTTTAATAAAAACCACCTGTTTAAATTATGAAACCTAGAAAAAATTTTAAAAAATCATTTAAACGTTGGACTTAGATTTATTTTTGGGTTTTTGATAAAAACCACTTTTTTGAAAAAATCATTCTCAAATATTGGAAATTTTGGGTTTTTCTTTTAACTTTTTTAATAAAAACGACCTTTTTAAATTGTGAAACTTAGAAATATTTTTGAAAAATCATTTAATCGTTGGACTGAGATTTTTTTTTTGTCATTTTTAATTAAAAACTACCTTTTGAAATTATGATACATATGAAAAATTTGGTCAAATGAATTTTACTTACAGATAAAATTTCAATGTCATCTAATCAGTTTGCCCTAACTCTTTGACTAATAGCAATGAATCACCAAAATATTATGCCAATATATTGTTAATTAGAAAAAAAATACAGCATTTTCGTACCACTTAAATAACTTGCAATTTAAAAATTATCTAAAATTCAGCATTGAAAAATGTAAAATAATTATGAACCCATAAATTTGTGGTGAGTAACCAGATCCTCTTTTCTTCTTCTTTTTTTTTTTTTTTAGGCATTGTGGTAATGAAATTTTACTTCAGATTTGACCTTAACCAAATATTTGGTGCATACAACCTTAACTAACTTTTTAACTTAGGTTCCTGGGGAGAGAGAAGTTGAACTTCAGTTATTTAAGTTTATTTGTAATCCACTACAACTTGGAATTATAAAATATTTTAAAATATATTGTATTTAAAATGTATACTGCATTTTACATTTTACGAAAAAATGATAGCAGATAATTTTTACTTCAAATAAATGAAATGGTGTATAATTATAGTATACTAATTGACAATCAATAAACAAAATTAAAATCAACTTAAATTTAATAAGTTAACGAAAAACTGATAATGGATTCAAAAATTTTCAACAAAAAGACTCTTAGTTTTAAAAATAATTTACTCTTTTGAGTATAGTCAATTTGACTCAGATTTCCAGGTCAAGACCAAGATCTGACCTTAAATTCTTATACTGTAATTAAAAGATCACATCAGAAATAACTGTTTGATCTTAAAATTAGAGAATTTGACAATGGTTTTTTTTTACCAGAACGCAATAATTATCGCCATGCGAAATGCGCCAAATCCTGGCGGAAAAATCCAAGATGGCGGCCGTGCACACAAATCTAGAGTATCCCCCCCTAACTTTATTTCTACTGATCAGATATACATAATATATAGCCTATGTCCATCTGGAATAATGTACCTTTCAAACAGTGAAAGAATTTTTCAAATAGGTGCAGTGGTTCCGGAGATTACCCTCCACGTAGAAAATCGCTCTCTCTCTTTATATATAAGTATATATATATATATATATATATATATATATATATATATATATATATATATATATATATATATATATACACACACCGGGTGCGTCATCAATTTGTGCAAAGTTAAAAAATTCGTAATAAAAGAAGTATTGATCTGAAAAATTTTCTGTTTGCTCGAATAGGATCAGACGGGCATTGGATTTTTTTTTCATGTAAAAAAAAAAATGTTACCAAAAGTAACCTAAAGAGGGCGCTCACACGTCATACTGAGACGTTTTATGCAAATAAGACTATCAATGAAACACTTGGCTGGAAATGGATCCATCATTCGAAGCCGGCATTATGCTTTTTTTACCAGATCGAGCGTTGGTGGTTAAGCTTTTATACAAGAATGGTGAATCCACAACTGTAGCATAGAGAAAGTTTCGCTCGGAGAAAGGACTAAAGGTGCAAAAAAGTCCTATTTCATTGAATGGTACACTGAATTTAGTACGACCTTTAGAGGAAACGAGAGTTTGGAGGATCGTTCACGAAGTGGCAGACATCCTTGAGCGCGGAGCTCGTCCATGTTGTACGAAGTGTTAAGGGAGATTTGGCAGCCGAGACATCAACGGGGAGTAGCAGTGCTCGTTAAGTTGGGAGAAGACCGGGGATTCCGGAACCCTCGATTCGACGAATCTGTATCCGTACAAAATCCAGGCATTTCCCCAGTTATTACCCGCAGATACAGATGCAAGACAAAACTTTGCTACTTGGGCTCTGGCACAAATGGAACGTAACCCACAATGGTTGCTGAATGTCATATGGACGGTTGAGGCTCACTTATCACTGCATGGTGACGTTAATACGCAAAACAGTCGTATCTGGGCGACGTCAAACCCTCGTGAGAACCTGAGCCAGCCACTGCATTCTCCTCATGCGACAGTTTGGTGTTGTTTCTCCGCGTCTTTTATTCTGGGCCCTTTCTTTTTTGAAGAGCGGCAGGAAAACCTGTACAGTCACTAGCACGGTATCTTACACTTTTGCGTGACCACGTTAAGCCTGCATTGCAGGAAAGACATGCGTTACCTGTTGTCACCTTCATGCAGGATGATGCCCCGTCCCACATTTCACATGATGTCAAGACGTTCCTGTTGGAATCTTTCACTGATGATTGAGTGATAAGTCGCGGTTGTAAGGTTCAGTGGCCCTCACGATCACCATTTTTGACCCTGGAAGATTTTTGGTTGTGGGGAAGTCTCGTGTGTACCAGGGTTCCCCAACCACTTTGGTGGAACTGAAAAATGCCATTTGACAGACAGTCGCTGCCATAGATGGCGACATGCTACACTCCGCTGTAATGGACGTAGTGACGCGCATCACTTGCCTATTACCTTGTGCTGGTGGTAATATTGAACATCTGTTACTTTAAAATAAATGCACAATCTCATGTTATTGTGATATGTTTGATTTTCTATTTGTGTTTGCATGATTTGCATAAAACGCCTCAGTATGATGTATGAGTGCGCTCTTTCGGTTTCTATTGAAAACTTTTTTATCTACAAGGAAAAAAAAATCCAATGTCTCTCTGATCCTATTGGCACAAACAAATTTTTTTTCCGAGCATTACTTCTTTTGTTACGAATTTTTGAACTTTGCACGAATTTATGACACACCCGGTATACATAGTATATATATATATATATATATATGTATGTAATACGAATAAGTATGAAAGAGTATTAAGTACGAAAGGGAAATAAATAAAAAATGCTGGATAAGACTCAGAGATGTTAATGAACAAAATCATTACTTCCCACAATTAATATGTACAAATAATGAAAATATAAAGCGAGACAATTAAAAAATATATTTAAGATTTGACCTGTGTATACTTACTCATTCCTTTATTCTGAAGCATTTCCATCAACTTCTTAATGCTTTCCTCTCTCGCAGCTAGAGTTTGCTTTTGTGTGTCTATTCTCATTTCCAGTTCCTAAAAATACAATAGGTGTATTTTTCATATTTTTAAATTTTTCTACGCGGAAAAATGCAATACTTTCATAATTAATAATTTAAACTGTTCTAGAGAGCAAAATATCATATTTTGATGAATCTAGACCAGCGGTTCTCAATCTGGGGGAAGGGGGGCGAGGCGCCCCCCTGGGGAGGAGTGAGTGATATTTATAGTGTGGGGAGCAAAAGATATGCATAGTGGGTGGATGGTTAGCAAAAAATATGCATAGAATGCCTTTTAACAAGACGGTGGTACATAATAGAAAAGGTGCATAATAAATTTCGTTTTTTGTTACTTTTTATTTATTATTTAATGACTGCAGTGACAAAGTGATGTAAACAAACGATCTTACTTCTGCCTTATCTCAGCTTTGACCAAATATTAAAGGACTAATGAGAGAAAATATTTAGTTAATTTTTCTTTATCCCATATAATCACTTTTTACATTACATTTTTGTTTTTGTTTTGATACATTGTATGTGTTGTTTATTTTATGTTTTTGTTACACATTTTAATCTTTCAAGATTTATGTAGGTATTTTTCAGGCTTGGAAGAGGGAGTAAGGAATGAAGGTCGTCTAGGGGGGAGGGGCTATACATAAAAATGTTGAGAATCAGTGATCTAAACCAATGAGGAAATTTTAATGCATTAAAGAACTAGCTCGTTTTCCGATATCACTCCCATAAATTTTTCTTCCCATATAATCATATAAAGATAACAATACAAGTTGAATTATTTTAAAGAGATTGGAAAATCCAATCTATGTTAGATTTTTTGTTGTATACTAGCATTAAACTGAGCGTACTTGTTAAGATACTGTATTTATGCCACAAAAATTTTTCTTGATATTGAAATATATTTGGTCTGCTAATGCGGAGTACACACTTATTCATTCTGGCAAGCTGGTCAAAGTTAATATTTTTTCACTGATAAAACAAATTTTAATGGTAGTTACCCCAGATAAAATAGAAGTGGAAATGGTTATTCAACTAACTTATCTTAAATAGGGAAAAATGACTGAAATTTCATAGCTCCATGGAATGAATTAAACCATCAAAAGTGTGAGTTATGACACAATTTAAATATTTCTATAAATTTCGGAGTATCTTTTTAAATTTCATGAAGAAAAGTTTTACTTTCACCTTATCATCGCTTATTCTTCTCTGTAATCACAATTTTCAGTCAATAATAGAAAATATTTTCTTGATTCATACTTTAAAATTCCAATGATTATATAGCTTATTAACTATTTTTCGTCCAGATTTTACGTAAAGATATCATTTCACAGATAAAAAAAATGCATAAAATATTTTTGTGTACAGATTCTTACACTGACTATTATTTACATGAAAACGGTAAAATACCCATAGCAGAAACACACAGCTTCTTAAAATTTAGGATGGTGATTAGATGTGATTGTCTCCAGACAAAATCTGTATAGACTTAGAAGGCAATCCATATAGTCCTAACATTAGGGTAATTGTCTTTACAGACAATTTACAAACGCATTCTTGACTCCAAAAAGATATTCACAACTAATGCTCCCGGCTTTATGAAGAACTATTTTAATTGGTTTGAAAGTAGGGGCCGTCCTTATATTCTGTTGCAGAGTTTAAGAAGCTGAGTGTTCCTGTTAGACGCAGATTGGTTTTATTGAATCGTTTTTAAGAGCTAACATTTAACCTTAAACTGATTTTACTCATTGCTTAGTTTATATATATGGAGCAGTTCAAGTACTGTGTAAACGTATTTTTAGTCATTTTAGACCTCTCCCTCCTCTTGTAAGCAAAAATAAGCAGATGTCTGACCCCCTCCCACCCCCATTTGCTCATGTAAAATTTGGCAAGTTTCTTGTCGCAATTTTTCTATACTGGATGATAGGGGAGTTAGTGTAGATGGCATCACACTTTATCTGTGCTTGTTTTCTATCTTACGTAAGGATTGCTGTGATACGTATCTATCTTACGTGATACGTTGCTATCTTACGTAAGAATTACCTTCCCCCTTGTCAGAAAAATAGCTTGAACCTCCCTCCCCTGAATGCTTACGTAATAGCTGAACGGCCTCTATCGCAGTACATTTATACAATTATGTATGTAATGTATGGCAATTCCTTTACATAATTGAATATGTGTGACAACAGCGGGAGGATGCTGTAAGCCAGATAAATAAAATACGCCTCTTAAGCAGCCATAAGACTGTTGCAGATGTACAATTTCAGAAAAATGTAGACGGTTATAAGTAAAATAACTTGCATCATTTTTCAGAAACGAAATTTATATTCCCGATGAAAGTCTAAGTAAAAGGAATGTTACCTTTATAGTTTCCCTGAGAAGATAAATCTCTTTTGTCATGTGCTCCTTTTCGGCATACAGAGCCTCCAGATGCTGTATGTCTGCTTCCGGATTCCTTAGATGGGACATTCTCAGCTCCTCCTCCAGCTGCTGAATGAGGGCGGCTTGTTTCTGGAAAAGATCAAAGGGCTGTGGATACTTAAGAGATGTTTGGAGAATATTCTTATACTTTCTGCCAGTATATCAATCTGAACTACCGAATATGATCCATTTTTTCCTGAATTTTATTAAGCACTATTTTTTACAGTAAAATATACCTTTTTAGAGGACTGATGTCTGGCAAACATCTGCATTTAGACATAGTGGCAACACACAAAAGTAAATTCTCATCTGCAGAACTACGTCACATTATGTAAATTTTCAGCCTTCAGAATTACGTCACACCGTACACTGACTGCGCGTAAGGACTAAAATTAAATATATATATCGTGCACAATTGCTAGTTTGATTTTGAGTGGCTCGCTCAACTTGTTATTTTTTGTTCTTCAGCGTGCTCTTTGAGCTGATGTTGTTGTATTACCTTTTTTGTTTCTAAGAATAAATGCGTTGGTTTTTTATATATTGGAGTCGGTTTGTTTACACCTACGCTTCACTTCGGGGACAAACATCAACAAGCATGCATATATAATCTAAAAATTAATCACTGTGTACGTTTTTATAAATCTTCATCTTTCTGGAACCTAAAACCTCTATGCTCTTTAATATATTTTAATACTATCTATCAATATTTTGATACATTACAACCAATTACATAATGTTTAGAAAATTTAATGGAGCACCCACAATTGCATTATTTAGGTATCTCTAATCAAGGTTTGTTTGAAAACGGAGGCAGTGCGGATGTTGTTTGTCATTGCACCAGTGTATCAAATTTGGATATCCCGACTCTACACGGTCATGATATATATGGGTTCTCTTACTGAAATATCGAAAAACGATATTCGTTACAAGTAGTTTTGATGCTTTAAGCAACATTACTTAGAAAACGTGGATCACATTTAGATCTACAATGAGGGAAAATAAAATGTTATGAGAAAAAATATACGCAAAGTTTAACAAAAAAGTTCTCGTATCATCGATAAGTGTCATGCTGAACGATACGAATCACTCATACGTGATCATATTTAGATTTACTATGTTGGGGAATAAAAACTGATCCGGGAGAAAGATACGTATAATTTAGCAAAAAGTTCTCGTATCATTAATCTGTATCGTACTACATGATTCGAATCATTGATTCGAGATCGTATTCAGATGAAGATCATATATAGATGTGCAGTGGTGTAAAATAAAGAAAAGGAACGGGAAATGATAGAGATAGTTTAACAAAAAATGTTCGTATCATTGATTTGTATCATGCTACATGGTACGTGAAAGCTGAGGAGTGAGGAAATTTGCTTTTAGCATGTCCTTCTTGCAACATGTAAATTGTTTCTGGTTCCGTAAAACGCAAGAAGCCTTTCTTGCGTGCAAATCCTCCTGGGCGGTTTTTATTGGAAAAGTAAAATGGGAATGACAAGGGATTCGAGCAGCAATATTTTGGAAATTAAGCTAGCGCATGTGCCAGAACATTCAAAAATTGTACATACTCTTAGTCTCCATTTTTGCCGTAAAACACTCGCATTTTTACAATTCTCTAAATTTTCCTCTTAACTAATATTAAAAACAATAAATGTACGGAAAAGTGAAAGAAAGAAATTGTAAACGTTAATTTTATAATTCTATCATAAATTTTAAACCTTTCTGGTTCAGAACACCTGTAAATTAACAATGGTAGCATAAAAATGCTTTGACCTTCAGCTAAATGTTCCTCCTCTTAAACAATAAAACTCTCTTTCTGAGAAATGCTTTAGAAGCTTTTTTTTTATCATGCTAGAGTATCAGTATGCTCTTTTCCCCGGTGACTTGTTTAAGTTCAAAGGAAGAAGTTTACGTTCTGACTATAAAGCCATGATGATAGCATACTTTAAAAAATTAAGTTCATTTGGTCATAAAAATTGGTACAAAAAAAGTAATGGTTTTCATCAGCAAAGTTTTATTGTTTTCTCGAAGCTCTAAGTTTGTTTTACTAAGCGTAAAGTTGGTTCTTGATTATAAAATATGCTTTTATGAGAATATTATAGACTTTTGTGTTTTTGAGATGGTGTAAAATTACTTAGGGGCATGTTAAATTTTTTTTAAACATTTGTTTTAATTGTATGTAATCTTTGTTTCGTTCGTTTCGAAATTTCAACACAGAAATACTGCATGTGATACGGAACAACACAGACACGTAGAAAATTTACTCTTTAAGCGATTGGAAATATGGAATCAAATGGCTGTAAAATCTTACATAGTGAGGAATTAAAGCTATATACCATAAACCCAGATAGTAATGGGGTACTATGCAAAATAATATTTGCAGTTTTCCTTTGAACCTATTACGGTGTTAAAATCAATTTTCCACAGTCATAATCGAAAATCACAATGATTCGGGGGAAATGGGTATTTAAACCTCCAGACTCAGCCTCATTTGATACATCCGTCTGTGTATTATGGCCGAAAGTGATCCAATTATCAATCAAACTGAGTTGGGCACATGAAATAAGAAATGTTGCATATATAGGCCAACTGATCATTTGTTATTAATTTTGGGGATTTGTTATTAATTTTGAGTCAAGATATATAATTATAAAAAATAAAAGCAATAAACATATCCGAATAAGTTCATATTTTTGATAAACTTAATACCTTTCCCTGGAAAACCGATTAGAAAAGATAAAATTGTGAACCCAATGTTGATATGATATTTTTAGAAAATTTTTATATCATGCTGATTCCAAAAAAATACATTCAATTAAACGTAAGCTTTCCAGTAAAAATTGCTTTGACTTGAGAAGTTAAATTTGTTTTATTGATTTAAAAATATTTATCTACTCACGGTATCAAATTATAAATAAAATTCTAATATTAATCTATTTAACATTACAGAAAGGGTCATATTATTAAAGCAAACCTATATATCTTTCCCCGGTAAACCGAGAAAAGACATAATTATAAATACGAAATCTTTATGACTTTTCTTCAAATGAAATTTTACGATAAAGGGTTTTGTGAGAGATACCAACGTATTATACTCAATCTAAAAATAAAGATTGAGCTAGATGTAATCTAAAAGCGATAGTTTGACACTATTGGACACTGTCGATATTCTCTTATGTTATACGTGAGTATGACATCAAATGAGAGGATGAGAAAAGGAAATTAAGGCAGTGATACGGAATCCTTTTTGTTAATAATTTTATTCGTATTCACCAATAAAAGAAAAAGAAAGTAACCCATAATTAAGTTTCTGCTGCTTCTGCAGCTCCCTTATTGGAGATGAGTAAATTCAATTACCCTGTCTCAGGAAAGAAAAAAATCCAAGGGAAAATGCTAAAGATCTCAGACGAGAACAATGGAGAGATGTAGGGAGGCAATTCTTTTTATTGTTAGTATTTCTTTGGCCCTAACAGGGTAATAAAGAATAAAATTTTTCCCGAAGATTCATTGCTATGTATTAACGAACGAATATACGATGATACGCTTTTTTTGCATGTTTATTAATCTATGAAAAATATTTCAATGTATCAAACAATTTTTCGGTAACTAATCAGTTGTTTTGTTCACTTTTTAGTCATTTCTCGACAAAAATATTTTGTAAAACCTAGCACAGATACTCTAGTGAAGAAGGGTGCAAACGACCAGGCGATTTATAATTGGAATGGAAGCAGTAAGACAAGAATCAGAATTCGCCCGCGATAGGAGCTAATAGATCCGTCTTGAAGAAGCCATCCGAAGCCAGAAGTTAACAAAAAGCTTTCGGAACAACACAGATTCAGGGAGAAACAAGGTTAAAGATGGTTTGACAGCCCGCGTAGGAAAGCGGTCACTAGAAAGTAACGCGTTGACTCCAGAAATTGTTAGTAAACGTTGAATTGTATTAAAGATATGATTTCCGTTTAAGAGTATCACATAATTCAGTTGATATTTTATTCACTCGAATTTTAGCTGCACGCACAGATAGAGAGCAGCTGTAAATATCCTTCCAGTTCTTCGAATTGCAGTTTAATTCGCAATTATAAAGAGAAAAATGAATTCTCAGAATAAAAAGAGAAAATTTGAGATATACAAAATAAGGAATGGAAAGATGCAATATTACATATCCTCTCAGCACCAAGAAGAACAAGTGTTTCTGCATTTAGAATTGCCACGGGACACGACTGTTTGCCTAAATACCTTTTCAGGTTAGGTATTTTCGAAAGCCAAACTGTACTCTTTGTGGTATGGAAGTGCCTATGGATGCACACCATTTGCCACTGTGCTAAGCATTATCAAGTAACTGTCTTTATGACAGATATTGGGAGGCCAGGGAACTGATGAGGACGAATGGATATTAGCCCAATTAGACTGTTGTTTCTGCTCCAAGATTTCTATATGCCATTTTGTTTTGTGATTTGTTTCTTATATTATCTTGTTGTATTTTAGTGGCATATAATAGTGTATAGATGTATGTCTAAGTACAATTTCTTTAATAAAATAAGTTTAATTCTTTACGCTAAAAAGTTTCTTTTTTACTAAGACGAGTAAATTTTACTACCCCATGTCAAGGAAAAAAAAAGGCCAAGGAAAGACAATTATTGATGCAGGCGTTATCATTAAACAGTCAATTTTAAGTAGTCTGGTTATTTGTTTTCTGTTTCAACTTTTTATTTTTCCCTTCTTACATAGGAAAGTGCTGCAATTTGTGTCTTATTATGCAAGTATTTACATTAAACCCTCCTTCTTCACTCTTTGTAATAGTTAAAAAATTTCATTTTCATTCCAGTTTTATAAATATACATGTAATATCCTTGTTCATGTTTGTAAATATGTCTACAGGAAGTTGGACGTGTATCTTTAGGAACCGCTGACAAATTTAAAGCTGAAAAGTTCTAGGAACAAATATTTTCAAAATAACAATTCGGAACTAGATTTTACTTAATTTTAGATAAATATCAGTGATGAAGCTTCTTTGTTTTTCAACCCATATTTAAGTATATACAGAATAAAATTTTTCGCGACAAAAAAAAATAAATAAATAAAATCCACCAGGATTAGAAGAGGAAATTCACTCTTTAGATGACAAATCCGTTAGAGAGCAATATCTTTTGAAACCAAATCAGCCAAATATCCGGCAGTTTTTGAAATATGTGACACAGCCCTCAAAACCTCATCAAATAACTCAAACATAAGAACTATTCACGTCTAAAAGAATTTCCGGCAAATCTGCCGTTTTACGTCACATATACGTCATTAGCATTTGAAGTTTTGACGCTGCGAACAGCAAATCTATTGAATAAAATAAACTGCCGAGAGGAGACTCAAATAAAGTGATGGAAAGTGCTTTCTACCATAAAGTGTTTATATTGCAGAAACTGCCCAAGTTTTGTTCGTAGACAGATGAAATATTTTTGTACTCTGGATCAGATTTTTTTTTATATATATACCATCACTTCTAACAGAAGAAATTTTAAGAAGGAAAAATCACAGTCCGCATGGGCTATTTTTCTGAAAAGATGGCTATTTAAAGATATTAATGTGAATAGAAAAATTTACTGACATTTTATATATCATTTAAAATTAGAAAGAAAAAATCTTTAAACATTAAAAATTCAATGTACAAGTCAATTTTAAAGAACTACTGGGTTCAAAATATCCTTGAATACACTTTCAAACATTTTTGCTGTTATACAAAAAAAAGTTTAGCAACTATAAACATGCATGTGAATCCTAGCTTTAATGTATGCTTAGTTAAAGTAAATTGAAAACAATAATTACAAGATAGAAAGAACTTTTTATATACCATGTTTTTAAATTTTCTGTTGAATCATATAAACTTGACAATTCTATGTATTAATAAATACTTTTTTAAAATTTTTTGATGAATTATCCCATCAACTTGAAAGAAAATAAAGTTAATTAGAAGTTAACTTGCGTTTAACTTTTCGTTCCCTTTCCGGCTGACAGATGGCTGCACCAGTCTATAAAACAAAATTAACTGAAAATAATAAAAACATGCTAAAAATCTGCTTAAAGATGGCTAAAATTATTAAAAAATGCATTATCATCGTGTTCTGAGCTATTCTAAAAGTTTCAAATGTCTAGACAGTCGGGAAGTTAGTTAAAAATTCATTGCAAGATTTGTACTGGACAAACACACACACAAACAAGAAAGCAAGTTAATAAAAACATGGAAATAAATGATATAGTAGTAATGATAAACAATAAAGGACAAATGTGTGTGCAAGAGGAATCAATAAACCGACTGAAGGGATATCCACTCCTCTTCAAAGGCAGTTGTCATAGGGACATGACAGTAGTGTCACGGCCAGGGACAGGAGCATTGAAAAGTACAAAATAAAATAAAATAATTGTTAAATGCAATAAAGAAACAGGGCAATAAAAGAGAAGGGAAGAAAGCCATAGACCGGAACGAAATTTAGAGATAGTGTTTGTAGCAATAAATAGAAGATAAAAGTGGAAGAGTGTGAGTTGCAAGAAGAGAATAAAAGAAAATTTATGATGGCTATAAAACAGCCCACCCTGCTTGAAGCCAAAGCATGGGAAAAAGTTAAAATTGAGGGAGAATTTATAAATCCCGCCCTCGATGCGCATTGGTAAAAGGGGATTGAGGAGAGGCAGTACGGACGAATGGCGATGGCATGATAATTTCCAGATAACCAATGGAAATTATAAGAGGAGGAGACATTAGTAAGAAAACATATGAAATAAAAAAATAGTGTGAAGGCAGAGAGATAACCTGAGAAGTGAGAGTCAGTCATAAGTTTGTGAGAGGTAGAAATGGTGTCAAGGCATATAGACGTATGAGGAGAGAGCAGTAAAAAGTTAGTGAACCGATGCTGACAGTGCCCAAGTGTCCCGTGCCGAGTGTCTGCAATAAGCGACGAAGCCGTATTCGAGTGCAGTAAAAGTTTGGAGATAGAAGTTGTCGAGCGCCCAGTGTCCCATGCCGAGTGTCTGCAATGAACGACGGAGCCGTATTCCAGACAAGAAGATGCCCGAATTCCGTGTGATGATAAAGACGACGAATTCATCATTACGAGTGCCAGCTGCCCAGAGGGATTCCACCGTCATCTGCTGAGGTACCGACTTTGCGTTTCCCTTTTATATTGTTTTCATTGCTTCTCAGTGTGTAGCCATAATAATTAAGATAAGAGCGCGATGAGTATAGTTTTGAATATAAGATGTTGAGTAATTGACCGATAATTCGTACCAACAATTTAATATAATGTTTTGCATATATATATGAATTAATTTAGTAGGAGTAAAGTTGAAAATAATATGTATAGATGCAGTATGAAATATTGTTATAATAAGTGAATGAATCAAATATAGGTGTCGTAAAGAATTAATTTAGTAGGAATGACGTTATGAATAATGTGTAAATGCCGGAGGAAATATTGAGTAATTTTGGAGTGTATTATTTATGTGTGTTAATATTCAATAAATTGATTTGTCAATATAACCAGAGTTATTTCCATTATTTGGGAAGCACATCAATGTACTAGCCACAATCATGAACCAATAAGTTACTAAATCAAAATCATAATTAATATAATTAATTAATATAAGAATAATAAAATAAACTCCCAATCCCAATAATTTTATAAATTAATTTAAATAATCACGGTTACAGCAGTTTCTCATAAACAGTGGATATTTCTCATCTCATAAACATTGGATAAAAATGGAATCCGTAAATCCAGATAGAATTGGTATATTTTGAATGGAATGCAACAGAAAACTATCAAAAATTATTTAAATTTATGTATTTAGTATTTTCAACATTCAACATGTTTTCAACTGTTTTAATATTACCAAACCCCAACTGTTGAAACTGTTTATAAATGTGTCTGTTTTATTACCGACTGGTGTTGGTGCAACTTCTGCCATCGTTACTTTGTATAAATATCGAGTAAATGCCCAAGTTCTGCGAGGTTTTGCTACAAAGTGTGCATTCACAAATAAGACTACAAAGTCAGGATAAAATTGTAAAATACAATAAGGATAATAGAAAACCGATTACAAAACACCTTTGGAAGACTATTGGAGGTGAAGCATGACGCAAAACAGGGGACCGAGATATGTACGTCAAAACACATTTGTAGAGAGTATTAAAAGTGAAGTATGACGCAAACTCGGGGAAAATGGGATATTTACATTATAAATCCTCTTTGCACACAATACTTTCCTTGACAGCTTAATAGAATTTTTCTAATATGCAATGCAGTTGTATATATAGAATCGAATAAATAAAATTTAAATTTAAAAAGACATACCAAAAAAATATAATAAGCAAAATGTTCTTCATGGCGAAAGGAAAAAAGATTTTAATCCAAACAGTTTTTCCAAGCAAACAGAATAATGTACATCTGTGCGGATGTTGCCACTAAAGAAACTTATTAATTAATTCCCAGACTGATAATAAAAGCAGACGATTTTAAAATTTATAAGTTGAATGCGAGTGGAAAGAAAATAAGATTTTTGCCTAAATAAGGGCCTGTTCACATAAGAGTGCGGTAGCGGAAACGTCAAAGGAAAGATGGCGCTGAGACGGAAATAAACTAATCATAGGCATTAAAAATTTCGTTGCTAATCGTCTGGAGGTTTGTCATTGGTTAAATATATTTCAATACTTTAACGCTTCTGCTACCGGACTCCTATGTGAACAGGCCTAAATGGTTTTTCCATGCAAAAAGAATAATGTACACCTACACGGATATTGCCAATAAAGAAACTCATTAATGAAATCATAGCATGATAATAAGATGTAAACAATAAGATGTGTAATTCTAAATTAACAATTCGCACGAAGCGGAGATCTTAATCTTTAAAATGGTACCTCATTTATCGATTTTGGTTAAGTATGAAGGGAGAAAAAGGGATAAAATATAAAAACATCTTTTAGAAATAATATATATATAGATTATCAAAATATTAAGATGAGCATTATTTTGATTAAAAATGACGTCACTCTTACGTTGAAGATTCAGAGTATTCTTATTTCTCAGAGTTTCACAATACTTCAGTATCATACATGAAAAGACCTAAACGTACTGTTAAATTTAAGTTTAATAGCTAGCAATAAATTGTTAAGGTATCCGACTACGTTCGGAGACCTTAAATTGAGGAAATTGGGTCTAAATTTAGCAAATTTTTACAAAAATGGCTCTAGCGCTAACAAAAAAATATGCATATAACATTAAATTTTTTTTGTCATATGTACGTAAATACCTTCTAAGTGTAATGACTTACAAGCAAATCGATATCTGAAAATCTAAAAAAAAATACAGCTCATTATGTGCAATTACATGTAAAATTTTAGTAATTTTCTATGAGATTTTTTATAAATGTAGCTATAAATCAACAAATAATATACCTAGAACCAAATCTGTGGTACATTACAATTCAAGTATTGTAATGTACCACAGTACTTAAATTGTAATGTACCACAGATTCATAGACTCCACAGTCTATGAAATTTTTCACGTATGTATGAAAAACATACGTGAAAAATTTCATAGACATATCGTGTTTAGATTTTGAGTTATAACAAGAGTCGTTTACATTTTTGATGAAAAATAAGTTAGTCAGAAAACGCGATTAAAGTTTTCAACTTGTATTGAAATTCACAGCTGCGGCTGATTTTTAAATCGCTCTAATTTTATTTCTAGTGATCGTATCTAAAAATATAAAAGCAGATTTAGAAACATAAATTTACAGTCTTTATAAAAAAGGGAATAAAAGCAATTGCGGAATTTTCTTCAAAATTGTAATCGGATACCTTAAACTGTTTTAGCAAGTCAGCATGACCTTCTTGAAATAAAAAATGGTCTCCTTTTACCGGCCTTTGTGTTTCTCAACTTTTCCTCCAACATGATTTATTTTGTATCACAACGTTCTAAGCAACTCATTTTTCTCCCTCATTACCACTCTTTTCAAAGTATTGGTAACTTTTCACCACGGGTCATTTCTTAACTGATAAATAAATATTTTCTGTATAGACATCGGTATTATTTCATAATTTTTTAAATATTCTTTCCCAAAACTGAAATTATACCGACATTTTTTCAACTGCTTTAATGTTACCAAACCCAACTGATGAAACTGTTTATAAATATGTTTCTTTTGCTTAGGAAAATTTTACCTCATTACTGCCTTGAAGCAGAAAAATAACTCGTAATAAACTTTCAATTTTCCTGTAAATAGTTTTAAAAAAGACATCATAAATGTTTTTTTAAATTTTTGGCAAATATTTATAGACATTTAAACACGAATTATATTTTTCTATCATATTGATAATATGTGTATTCTTCGTTGAGTTCTCCTTCTTAACGATATTGATGGTTCCAGTTATTTCTTTTGGATTCAGTTTTAGAGAGAATAACGTGCACACAAGTTAATCATGGGTGGTCTGAATAATGTAATATGAAAAACGTTGCAACTCATTTAAAATAGTAGAGTAGATAAGGTTTATTTTACAGCTTTTTTTTCATTTGAATCAATCTAATTTTGATGGAGGAATATGTCTGTATATTTACTTACTATCCATAAATAGATTGAGACGCAAACTGCATTATGAGAGAGCTCCAGAATTTAGCAACTCGAGATCACTGGACAGACCATCTAATTGGTGGAAAAGCCACATTATAATTGACTCCTGAAAGCTAAGACTTAAGCCAGAAATGAAGTGCCATTGAAGATGACTGAATAGGATTCTCACACCAGATCCACCAGGTAGGAAATTATTCAGTAAACTTGCCATTCTCAGGTCTCTTAAACTATTTGGTTACTTCTAAGGGAAGCACTTGTTACTGAAAAACTTATGATTAAAATATGGCCAAGGTTAATATAAGGTCTTGTTAAATTAATTTATCGATGGATAAGGAAGAAATGCGTATGCAAGATGAATCAATAAACCGGCTGAAGTGACACCCACCTCCTTTCGAGGGCAGTCATAAACATTGGATAAAAGTGGAATTCGTAAACCCAAATAGAATTGTTATATTTTGAATGGAATGCAGCAAAAAACTATCAAAAATCATTTAAATTTAGGTATTTAGTCTTTTAAAATAATTACGTAGTAACTGAGTATGAAACAATCTCATAGAAATTAGATTGTAGGCAATTTTCAAATATAACCACAATTCTAACTTTTCAAGTTATTTATTATTGAACTTTATATAACACATTAACAATCTATTAATATCCTACAGACGTTTACATTTTTCATTCAGCGTAAACTTTAACACAAACTTTGACATAAACTTTAACATTATTTTCCCAAGGGAAAGAGACAGTAGTGGGCCACTGCATGTAAATGGATGAAATAAAAATAATCAGGTATATCGTATAATCAATATATTAACTGGATATTACTAAACTAGAATTTTTGAAAGAAAAACTCTTATATAAAATCTTGTATACAAAATCTTTCACAAATCCATTTTTACTCTCCAAACACTTTAGATGCATTTTTCACAGATTTCAAGTTATCTTACTTCCTCCTGGTTAAGAAATAATGTTTAAATATTTTCCTTACACTGAATAAACAGAAATAACTGACATATTACATAAACGATAATTTATATACCTCTTTGGAGCTCAATTTTTTTCTTGTTATGTATGATTATGTAAGAAATTGGATAGACATGCATTTGCATAGATGTCTGACATGCATCTTTACTGTCAAGCCTTACATCTCTCTACACAATGTTTCTCCAAGTTAAGTTTTAACGTTTCTCCTCATAGTTATATTTCAACACTTTCTACCGAGGATTTTTCAAAAGACGGAAAAAAATTGGTACAGCTGCCTTATAAAGTGGGATATAATTTTCCATATTTGAAAAATATATGCAAACAGGCGTATATATCCTGCCCTAAGTGGGGAATAAAAATCTAAGCGCGTAACGAGAATATCTCTACGAAATGAGAGGTATTTTGAAGATTATAAAATTCAGCAAATTCTCTCTTAACATATCAGGTCTTTTAGAACGTGACCTATACTCTAAACGGTATTGGAGGAAATATCCTGTGCAGTTTCCGAAAAACGTGACACTTCGTCTAAGATTTCTGAATGACACAGGCGGCCGTTGCCGAGAAATATGAAAAAGAGTATTCCCTTTTATTTAGATAGGGTTACATTTTCCCATTTTACCAATGTTAACCACGTCTCGATCTCTCCGTAGTCATAATAAAAGAAAACACTCAGTTAGAAAGGAATCGAGATTAAATATATTCAGAAGGTTAGATTCATAAACTTAACTATACTTAAATGGAAATAGAAAAGATTAATTTAAAAAATAAAGGAAACAAATTTAAAAAAATTACTTAATGAAAGGGTGTCTATGATTACGCGAATTTCTCATCGGTAAGTGCAATGATGAATGAAAAACAAACGACTCATATGTATTGGAAAAAGATTAATAGTGTGGTAAACATTGCTATACTAAAAATTGTAAGACGGAAATAAGAAATAACTGAATCAAATTTATTGAAACTGTAAAAGGAGAAAATCTCATTTTTGTTTTGTATTTTCTCTTAAATAAGAAGCCAGAGGGGACACGTTGTAAAACTCCTGTTTCACTTTAACTGATTACTTTAAGATGTTGTGGGATGCAGTTTTATAGTTAACTGTGATTCACAGCATTTTTAAACTTGCTAATGAACAGTCATGTTTATCCTTACACTGCATGTCTTTTCTTCTCTTCTATTTGAAAAATGTGTACTTTGCTCACAAAACCATTAAAGGAAGAGTATCGAAGTAAAATTAATATAATTTACACTCATACTCAGAACACACGAACACGAATTTTAAATGGGGTTTATTTTAAATGGGCACATTTGGTTGCATTTTTGAAGTTTAAGAACAATTTTTCTTCTCTGTACAAAATTGGCAACGCCATGTTGAGCTGAGTTAAGAGCTATTCAAAAACACATATGAGATCAGGTCACTTTTCCTGTGTCCGAATCCGAATGAAATACTCGCACTGAATACAAGTTCCTCAAAATGGGGAGTCGGACGCTGAACTTTAGGCTTTAGGTTCCAAAGTTTGCTGGTTTGTATCCCTTAGTTAGTGCGTTTTTTAAAAATTTTATTTCTTTTTTATAACTGCTAGGAATGGACTGGGAACAGCTCTACCAGCGTATTTAGCCAAAGATGTCCCTTACTTCGCAAAAGATGTACATAATTCTTCAAAACTAGTCAGAGAAGAGAAAAATGTGGTACACATTAAGCTGTTTTCTCAAATTTTTATTAAAAAATCAAAAGATGGTATCTTAACATTTTCCCTCCTCTTTTGACTTTCCTTAGTGCTGTCAATCTGGAAAATAAGGGAGCGGTTATAATCTATCTGTAATTCATTAAATAACCATCATGTTCTACTATTCAGAAAGAAGAGAGGTAATAACAAAGTTTCAGAGCTCTGGATATCTCAATGGAATGTAAACCTCTCCAAATCTTAATGATAAATCCTTAACAATTCTTCAAAAATATGTTAATATGTAAAAAAAGTATTAGTAAATGGTATCCGTAACATTAAAACATGAATAGTAATGCTGTAATATCAGCAAATCGGAAAAAGAAAATCATAAATGCTAGGTACTGATCTGTGTTGATTTAACATACGTACATATTGAGTACGTATGTTATATGTACGTACATATTGAGGATTTGGGAAGATCATTCGATTCCTTCATCTCACATCTCATGAGACTAAGGTGATATAATTTTAATTTATGAACACTAATGTTATTGGAATGGCGAAAAAGGATAAGGTCGCCTGAATTTTAGCAAAATAATTGGTATTCTCTCAACTAACATCATATATTAGTTGATTTCGCTGTTTAACATATTTATTCACACTTATAATGTCCAAATCAAAAGAATAAGTCTATTGCATGAGCTAAAAGCGTTTCGTAATGGATGGATCACACACATAATTTTTCAAGGCAAGCATCATTGGTGTTAGGTAAAGAACATTTATTTAAGATACTTCAAATTCAGCCTTAATCTATTGAATAACTACAATCTATAACGTGATTATTATTCCCTAGAATTCGTTTTCAGGGACAAAATTCTTCGGGGAAAGTATCGCAGAAATTTTAATGATATGAATCTACATGCAAAGGGATTTTTGGCCTTTGTGTATCTACTTGACCAACTTATTGCATACAGATCTCAGTAAAAAATCATTTGTTTTGGTACTGATGGCAAAGGCCATGATTAACTCAACAACCATTTCCAGCATTCTTTACTCTAAATTAAAGAATGCGATCTGTCACCTTTTTTGTAAGCTTTCATTGGTCTTTAAAGGTCTCAATTAATTATGTCAACTGTAAATTCCCGAAATTTCTGCTTGCCAGGTGACGAAACTTTTGTTGTATTTGACCCCCCTCCCCACCCCCAATTGTCTGTTTAGTGTTTTAAATGCTGACATCACAGAAACTCCAGTCTTTAACACGAGCTTTTTCAATAACATTTTAAAACTTAATATTATATTATCATATAAATATCTTTACAAAAAACGGTCAACTACATCAGCGGAACTTCAGAAGTTCGGAAGAACAGAATAGTTCTTAATATCGATTCCTCTGTTATTATCTCTTACTGCAAATGAACTATGAGAACCTTGAATTTCTTGCGATTTAATTTGTATTTTGTTACAGGTAATCGCTTTTACTAAAAAGGGAAAATTAAAAGATATGTTTCACAGCAGCAGATAAAATATATTACATGATATCTAATGGACGATTCTCATTAGTTTAATATTATAATTCTCTACTTTCTTGAAAGCGTTCCTACAATGGTTCTAGTGATTCTGGACTACTATTTTTGTCCGTAATTGATGAATAATTTTATTTAGTATACCACTCATACTGGATTTATACTACAATGATGGGATTCATTAAAAACTTCGATGATATATTTATAGATAGAGTTTTGAGCTTGTATCCATTTTTATTATTTAGCAGACAGTATAATAATGCAAAAAAAAAGTTTGGGAATTCTGTTAAAGTGACGTCAAAGCATATCTCACTTTAATCATCACAAATGGTTTTCAAGGGACGTTGGTAAGTATGTACATGTTTTTAAAACTTTTATACGTTACAGTTAGGACTGAAAGTAACGAAAAAACTTCGTGATTAGAGGTTTTCATAGCACAAATCCTATCTATCAATACAAAAACAAATTCATATTTAGAGTATTATATTTTGTTCATATTTAGAGTTTCTGTAGAGAGCTACGTTAATATTGCTTTTTCAGTTTCGATTTCACTAGAGAAGAATACAAATTTCATTTTTCCATACAAGCAAAATTTTCGCTTTCATGTTAAGAGCTCTAAAATTATCTACAGGTGGTTATCAAAATAATGAAAACACCTATCAATATTAGTGGTGTTGTGCTTCGCATTCCTCAAAAATACAAGTCTGGAAACCGTTATTTTTTTATATAATATAGTGAACGTATTATTCTACTGTCAGGTCGCAGAAATAAAGCTAAGGGCATCGTGCTTTTGTGGGGAACAGAGTAAAATGTCATACCTTGCAGACCTTGCGAAAAGGGCAAATTGTTTGATCGTGTTTAAATTGGAGTATCTGTTACTGCAACGCACAGGCTAATGGGTGTTTTTCGAGCTATGGTACCGAAAGTCATGATAGCATACAGAATGCACGGAAAAACATCCTTTGCCAAACAGAAGAGTATATGAAAGGGAGAGCTGAGTGAAAGAGACGGACGAGGTATTAAAGCGGATTCTGACATGAAGAAAGAAAACAATTGCAACCAAAGTGACCAAAGAGCTGAATCAGCATCTGCATGTTCCGGTATCTATTAGAGGTAGAAGGGAACTTCACAAACAAAGCATTTACGGAAGAGTAGCTATTCCCAAACCACTCGTAATACTAGATGCCAATACAAAATATCGTTCATAATGTTGCCACGGGCGCAAAGCCTGGTCGAGTAATATGTCGAAAAATGACATTTGGTCCAACGAATCATTGTTCCCATTGTTCCTCGCAACAGGACGTGGGTATGTCTGGAGAACACCTACACAAGCGTAAGATTCTGGCTGTCTCATCTCAACTGTCAGTCATGGGTTTGGAATGGCATCTCATGGTTTTCTTCAGGCCCTATTGTAACCCTAAAAGGGAGATTGAATGGGAAGGACTATGTCGAAATTTTAGCTCACTAGTCCATCCTATGGTGCAAACATTGTTTCTTGCAGGAGATGGCGTTCTCCAGGATGATAATCCCCCTATACATACAGCTAAATCTATCAAGTATTGGTTTGAAGTGCATGAAAAAGAAGTCAAATATATTATCTTGCCCTGTACAATCCTCCCGACTATATATCATCCAACCACTGAGATTTGTATAAGTAGATAGAGCTAGGTATCGATATCCACCACTGCATCTCTCCACAGAAACTTTCAGGATTTTTCCCCGAAAAATGGTATAATATATTCCTAACCACTATTCATGACTTGTATAATCCAATTCCAAGGTAAATCAGGTGGTTTTACATGACAAAGGTGTTCCAGCGCCGTATTAATGAAGGTTTTCATGGTGTTTTTTAGTGTTTCCATTATTTTGATAACTACCTGTATTATTAATTATCTATTATAAATTACATCTATATAATATTATTTCTATATAAATTCATATCTATATAAATTATCTATTATCTATTATTCTCTATATATTTTTAAGCGTTCCAAAATCATCTTTCAATTAATTTTAAAGTTTATTTGTTATGCATGAACTCTTTGAATGTGATTAATGCCTTAAATGCTTATCTATGATCAACTGATTCCACCTGACTCTAATGATCAGATTTTTTTTTTTTTGGGGGGGGGGGCTAATGGTAATGAATCTTTTTAATTTATCTAACTAATTTACCTTATATTGATCATATGATAATCGAGGAACTAAAATGCATATTCATAACTTTAATAATTTCCCATTATTAAAAGAAAAGTATTTTTTTCAACAACATAATCTGCCCAGCAAATTCAATCTCAAAAACATGACAAAAATGAGAGAATAAAAAAGATGTTTGCTATAAAGAGAAGATGTTCAGGATTATATTTTATTCAAAATTTTTTAAAAATATTAAGCTGTCATTTGTGTACATAATTTTAAAACAGGCTAACTTGATTTTTAAATAAAAATAAGTAAAACATCATAATTTAATGAACATATTTAAAAATATAAAATAAACCTTTGAATTTAAGGAGGAAGTATAATAGCATTTTTTAAGAGTACGATATTTGTACGTCATTTAACCAGTTATAAATTAACATTATAGTAAATAATAAATAACCGTTATAAATTAACATTATAGTAAATAATAATAACCCAATGAGAGAGAACTAATGGTCTCATGTCTGGATACCTTTTTAACATAAGTGGCATCCAGTATTTTCCTAGCGGCGGGAGAATTAACTTTGTAGAGGTCAAACGGGCCTAATTTGTCTTTTGGAGACCAAACTAATAGTATTGTTATGGAGGCTTTTTTTTGTGCCACCGCAATTTTGATCACCCCCAGAAGCGACATCAGGGGAGGGGGGTTCGTATCTTCCCCCATCCACTGACATCGTGGAAGGACTTTTCTCTTCCCGTATGATTTTCTCCCGTAGGACATGGAGTTCATGTGCCCATATCCACCTAAATACGAATATATTTAATGACACTTGTCGGAATTCTAACTGTGCACTTTCCGTCCGAATCCCACAGTGCTACCACTAGGATCAGGCCCTTGATCTGAAGACAATAGTTTCCTTTGAGCCGTTTTGAAGAATTTTTTGTTTGGTTGTTTTTGAGATAATATGGTCATTTTTTTACGAGAGCCAGACAGTTCGGCGTCTACATTTGTAGGCTATTCCAAACGGTTATTAACTCTAATGTCCAGTGCGGAATTTTAAAAGATTCTTGCTCCACAGATCAGCATCTGAACCTGTCGGCCATCGTTCGACTAAGAATTTTTTCCTTTTTTGCTTCATTTCAGTATTATTTAACTTATTCGACAATATGAATAAGAATAACATTTTAAACTGTCTACCTAATTTAATATGCGATTCTGTTATCAGTTTAATTCGCTTACCAAGACCGGAAACACCTGAGATCATTCAACGGTTAATGATTCTTGCTGATTGCACTATTGGTTTATTTTTAACTTCGATGCAATAAAGATTGATCTGCCTACAGACGACTCAGTTTATATTCGTTGAGTTCTTTCACCCCTTTCTTTGAAAGCTTAGAAAAGATCAGAGTATATTACAACTAACCCTCTAACGGTAGAGTGGTTTGAGATGAAATAGATGGTACGGTCGGGTTGGATGCGACCCGATGTCTCTTTGATGAGGTTTTTGGTAGAAATATGTACACAATAAGCATTTTTGTTGTATAATAACATTTATTGATAATATTTTACATGAAATAAAACCCTTTAAGTAGAAAAAATGACCGACGAATTGTAATTTTGCTAAACAAAGAAAATGTTTTTGGCATTTACATAGAATGTTGTATATATTAGGTCTATTATGTAATTTTGTCTACCTAGTTTTAGAAGTTAGTGAAACAAACTTTCCGAGAACAAAAATGTAAAAAATAATATATACTGATATTTTTGGCCTTCAAAATCGAAATAAAAAATAAAAAATCTAAAATAAAAATAATTAAAAAATGACTATTGATCATGAATAATGGTTTTCAACAAAGATACTCGCATGTTATTATTCCTATATATAGTAGGGGTGTGTGGGGGGGGGGGGGTTAGTAGGTCTATCTGGTAGGGTTCCTTGTCAACTCGAACTCTTGCAATGAGAGGGGAGAGTACAGGAGGGGGAAGGCACATCCTTGGGTCGGGATCGACTCTCACTGTACCGTTTGAGGGTTAAATTGAAATAGTGTTAATGAACGTCTTTCAGGTAAGGAGTAGAATCTACGCCTCCTAACATCCCTATTATACCAAATGAATTATCCTGTAATGTGAGGAAGCGTTATTTTCTAACGGATTCTCTAGTCGAGTTTTTAAGTTTTTTTTTTATATATATAGCACCTCATTGCTTTAAAGAAGCGCTCTAGGGAAATTAGTTTGAGATGAAATCGATTTTTAACGGTTCGTTTTTAAAATAATCCAAATTGGATTATTCTTTTGAATTTTAAACAAATAACCACATAAAAAATAAGTCAATAATGAACTAGGTAACATTTTATAATATATTTTTTTCTAATGCTGCAGGCACTTTTGTCTTTCAACACGTGCGCGATCTGCACCTCAAAAATGTTGATTTCTTGTAATTGGAACACCATACAGGACAACCAACATCACTCCCTGATGGCACCTCGATTTAGACCTTCAGGGGTGACATCTTCCGCCCTTAAAAATCTCCCAGAGAGACTTTCGGGCTTACAGATTTGATGTGTCCATACCCGGCGTAGACACGAAAGCATTCAGTGATACTTGTCGTCACTCGCACAGAGCCCCTTCAGTACCCGACTCGCTAACAATTAGGAAGCCCCGGACTTTTCAAATATTTACTTATTTATTAAAAAGTGTAAATCGTTGTTGATAGGTGTCAATAAATATTATATTCATATATTTCCATACACCATCCTCTTTTTGTCCCTTTTTTATTATTTTGGAACAGTTCTCTTTATATGCTTTCAACTTCTGGCAACCCACCTCTAACGTGATTCGCAAAGCACAACAAAGAAGGGGGTTCGGGACTTACCTCATTCTCCGACCTGAGTATTTGGAGCTGTTGATTAAGGACGGCGTGTTTTTGCGCCTCCTCCTTGCGCAGGGCTCGCTCCTTCTTGAGCTCGGGGCTCCAGAAGGTCTTGATGCTGTGCATGCTGGAGCCGAGCTTGGTGGCCGTCACGTCCAGCTCACGCTTCACGTTGCTGTACTGGTTCTGGATCTCGTTCAGACGGGACTGTAGCTCCGACGCAAAGTTGTCTCGGTTCCCGCCGCCAGCGTAATTGAGCCTGCGGAGACCGTGGGAAGAAAAAATAAATAGTCAGCTCTCAATCCCGTGCACAGGACAGTCCGCTGGGTACTGTACTGCTGATTGTTATCCCCAGTTTTTTGTGGCTGTGCATCATGTAATATTTTTTTTTATATACACAATAGGTCTGCTGAACTCAGATTCCCCAAAACACAATAAAAATGCTTAAAATGCCGAGATCTTGTAAAACGAGGGCTTTTATGGTCATTACACACATTGATAACACTGTAATGGCCACTCGGCGAATACTTTTCTGCGAGTCTTGATTTGGAAGACCATCGCTTTTTATTCTAGACACATTTTCTAGGTTTTCTTATTATACATGGTGTTTAAAAAAGAATCACCCGATTTGAAATGAATATATTATGAAAAACATTGAAAATCGAAATTTAAAATTAATTTTATATTACATGGCTAATCATAAAGTTTTTTTACAAACAAAATTAAAGATGCTCAATATACCCACCTTTGGATGCACGACATATGTTTATACGGTAGGCAAATTCGTCCCAAACTTTCGCGTGCATGTCTGCATACACTTCTTCCACGATTATTATGCGTACATAGACAACGCGTGTCTTGGAATTGTTTATACCATCGCCTAATGCTCTGGGAGGTATGAACTTCAATCTTCCAGGGTTTTGTCGACGAAAATCACGCTGAACTGTTGTTACGTATTCACACTTCGCAAAGCGTAGAACACAGAATGATTTCTGTTGTGCATTCGCCATCTTTAGAAACACTAAATTGGCGGGCGAAGGAAGAGTGTTAGCGCTACTTGTTGGCAACTGCGTGAAACTTGAGATTTCCCTCTCTCTGCCTATACATTATTCGATCAAAACGGATTAAAAGATGAATAGTTATGATTTTTTTTAAATCGGATGATTATTTTTGAAACACCCTGTATAACAAGAATACAACGCAATTTTCTTCACAGAGCTTAATGGATTAGAGCTTTATGGTACTATCTTACGGTAAACTGCTTTCTAAAAGGAATTATCACATCCAAACATTCTAGAGTGAGAAGTTTTTTGTTTCCTTAGAGTTAAAGATCTACCTAAGATAGTAAAATTGTGTTTCTTCCTAAGATAAAGTATGACCACTTAGTCAAAAGGTCGACTTCTCATGGTAATTCGTGTTTATTTAAGTATAAGTAAAATATATTAATTTCAACATTTTTGAAGGGAAACTTCTTTACAGCCGGCAGGGTAAGTCGAGGCGATGACTCATTAGAGTGTAACACCGCATTTACATAGTAGAGCTAGCGGCGAGTCGAATCGCGGGGGGCGAATGTGTAAACGGTGTGCTCGCCGTTTCTCCTCGCCAATCGTGGCGCTCGCTTCGGGCGCGGTTTTCTGACACAGGTCAAAGGGGCGAATGGCGCTGTGGGGGTCAAAGGGCGAATAGCGACGGGAAGTCTTGTTCACAGCAAGAGGCGCGAATGTGAGAACGGTCACTCGCGTCGATGCAGGAACATGACGAATGTCTCGCGAATGTCTTGCGGATGGCGAGGGATGGCGCGAGCGCGAATGTGTAAATGTGGCATCCCTCACTCTCGGGCAAGCGTTAGTGAAGCGACACTAAAGTACTGCATTTTTCGTTACGCTGAAAACGACAAACAGTTTTCTCCTTAAAAATTCAATTTACGTTTAGCGCAATTAACACTCAATTACTCGGATTAATATTTGAATTAATTGGTGTATTTTAGAATTGTGAAAAATTTTATAGACATTTCCAATAGTATTAGTGTGTTATTATGTTATGTATTTTAATGTTTAATTTTATCGTTCAATTTTTGAAGACTTTGTTTTATCGTTCAAGTGGATTATTGAAGTGTTATAGTTATTGACAATCGATTGAATAATCGGATAGAATAAAAAAAACAAATAAAGTATGTGGATAGAGTTTCGATTGAAATGTCGAAAACTTCAACTAAGCGTTCAAGGGAGTGTCGTGAAAAGAGGCGTGCCAACAAGCCACCGAAACAACTGCCTGAAAGTGGGGCCCAACGTGCGAGGGAATGTCGAGAGACAGAAGGCACTGAAAAACGCAGCTGTCGCAAGAGTGCCGTTACTGATTCCTGAAATATCAGCTGTCCATATCCTTCTATCTACACCGGAGCCATCTACAGGTAACAATGCATCAACGAGTGCCATACATCGTTCGCTAATACAACTCATCCATACACAAATTTCAGAGCAATTCAAAGTACACATAAAGAATTTTTTTACTTATTTATTTATTTTTTAAATCCATTCGGATTCGCCTGTGGAATTTGTGATCGTTTATGGTTTAAAAAAATATCACTTTTGGCAATGGATTCAAGTATACAGAGAAACCATTACATCTCCCGGAATTAGATTTTGTGTCCGAAAGACTCATTTCACAACGGATACCATCTATGCAGATTTGGAGATTGCGATGTGTTCACGGCTAATATGGAATCTTCGGTCAAGTTATCAATGTTCCTGTAGATATAGATACTACGATTCGCCAGCTACCAAGAGATGTTGATGATGACTACTGCATCAATGTATACATTAAGGAAAAAAATTCACATATCCAGTTACTTAAGTCGGTTAGTTAATAAAAGAAATATAAAAAGCTGGTTGCAGTATTTATGCGACAGCCCTCTTTATAAATTTTACAGTAACGCAGTAAATCTCTCTTTCATCAATCATACTTCAGAAAATATAATCGACAGGATTGAAATGAGTGAAGACCTTTCCATCGAGGAGAGTCTTACAGTCCACCAACAGACGCTGCTATGGAACGATGATAAGTATCTCCGGATTGAACCAGGTGAAATGAATTGGCCGCATAGTTTATTATTTGATGAACATATGGAGGAACTATCATTCCCCACCATACAACTTAGTCAGTTCAGAGTACACGTAAAGAAGATTTACGTGTTACACCGTTCATGATGGCTATGAGTGAACTGAGACGCGCGGATCGTCGAGAAGTAACACCACATCATTTGCTATAGATGCAATGGGAATAATGAGAATGAGAGTTCGCGACTGTCTCATGATAGCATTCAAAAATGTCCGGAAAGATTCAAATATAATCCGGCAACAAATCTCTCTGTCTCTGATGTTTCACTTCTAATGCGCGTGGCTGCCACGCACACAATTTTTAAAAAAAAGTTTGTTTTGCTATTCTTTAATTGCATGGAACTCTATATCCCTCAAGAATGAAAACTCCAAGAGCCCTAAATATAAGTGATGTGAAAAGTTCCGAATTAGTTGAAAAGTAAATAGAAAAAAATATATAAATTTTACCAGAGTAGTACCTTTCCTTGCAAAAACCTTAAGAGTATAAATAAGACCTCTTAAACGATTTACGCATTCTTTCTTTCTTGACGGATTCACCTATTTCATCTTTCGAAAAAAATTTGGAATACTTGTTACATGTACGATCTTTTGACATTTCGTTTTGTTCTTAAAATATCCTTTCATGCATATATAAATAATTCATTTCATCATAAATGTATCACCGAGTGTAATTTCCATCGCAGGGAAACTCGCGAGGGAAAATTTAAGAAAACATTCCCGTCTTTAACAGAAACTATTAAAATTTTTTCTACTATAAGACACTTAATGTACTAAGAAATTTTTTTTATGAATGATACCAAACGTAACAATTTAATTGTGAATTATATCTAAGAACCTACTGGGAAAGGTTCGCTAGATGGTTGTGTAAGCTTTTTTTATTAAATGATTTTTGTTATGATAAAGCTTTATTTTCCCCATGAAAGCATTTAGATATTCACCCAATCAAAGCTCATGGCAATTCTTCTGAACATTGGTTATATATGATTCAATAGTCTGTCTAAGATGCCAGACATTTTAGTAATAAATTAATATCAATTTTTACTCTAAGGAAGGACAGCTTGTAAATTAATATTAATGGTTATCTTAATGGTAATCTTAAAGCATTAATCTTAATGGTTAGAAACATTTTAGTAACAGAATTTATGTTCAGCCATGGAAAGAAATTTTATTTAATAGATTTTTCTGTGAAAGGTGTAGATTGTAATAAAGATTCATGTTATCTTTTTAATTTTTGACAGCTAACGCGTAACAGAATAATTAACTGCTACCAACCATAAAGTATCATGGATATGGAGGTACCATTTAAAGGGGTAAGTATTTCTTCATTGCGCTCCATAGCTAATATTTTGCTGTAGAAGAAAATCATTTTAAATTAATTTTTCTTTCGCTGTAGTCAAACGTAGGTTAGATCTAAGCATGGCCAGTATCCTGCCCTAAAAAGTATAAACTAATACAAACAGAAAAAAGTCTAGTGAATAATTTACAATCGTTTGGAATTCCGCATCGAAAAGTTTTACGATTTGCCATATTTTTTTAAACTTTCCTTTCCTTTCCATTCAGAGAGCATTCAATCGTAGAATGTCGATCTTCTGGAATGCATTAGTAATAAATCGGAAAAGATTCTGAAAGCTTTACTATCCTCTGCTATTTGGTCACAGAACGGAAGATAAAAAAATCTGTTTAGGATAAAATAAAGCTTTAAGGAAAACAAATCATTAGCTTTATAGCTACACGATGTGCGGTAACTCTTCTGTTTTAATCAGCAGTTTTATAAAATTTTATCTTCCAAAGAATTTTATAAGTATTTTTTGCGCAAAGCCGAAAATGTAAAGCTTAGGATTTGATTTCCTCTTTCAACTGAATTTCACCTTTATATGAAATTCGAAAATTTTAGATGTGATCGATTTTTTTTCGATGTTTTCTACTGAAGCACTTCGAAGAGATTTTACTCGTGTTGAAAGCATAGGTGATGTACTGGCTCAAATGTTTTTAGCTGTAGAAAAAAGTTTAGAATTCTATATTGCAGCTGTTTGTTTAAGAGTATCAGGCACATCCATACGGACAAATAATTATTGATTCGGTTGCATAGTATTCCTTCATTTTTGAAATGACTTTATAAGGACTCTTCTCGCTATGACATTACAATTTCCAAAATGTAACCTTTTTAAGTATTCATTGCTATAATTGGCAGAGAAAATGTTCCAACTACCTTAACGTCCTTAACTTTTTTCTCGAAGTTTTTACAAAGAGATAATTAAGTGATCTTTTTTTTATTTCCAGTGACTGGAGCACCAAAAAAATGAAATGTAGATACACGTCTAAGAAACAATACAGACACACACAGAAAAATTGCAATGACAAAAAATACTAAAAAGTAGAAGTTCTTGCCCCAAGAAAGCTCATAGGGTGCCAATTAGTGAACTACTACGAGAATAAATTTGTTATTATCGTATTATGTGTACCTTTGAAGTATTATATCAATATTCATCCAGTAAAATATGTAACATAAAATCCGTAGTCAATGTCTCACCAGTGAGAAACCTCGTGTGCGTATATTTGCATTCTTTCCATTCTTATTCTATCACCCATGAGCATTTCTCGTTGAGAAGAGTATACAGTAGCCAATGTTGTTCTGGAGTTAAATCATTTAAAATTGATATCATGCATTTCTTTTGCTTTTGTGGAGCTCATATTTTATCTATAAAGGATCAATATGCTATGTTTTAATCATTAAGTTCTACCTGTATTTTAATCATCGGCACTAGCATTTTTAAATAAGTGTTAATAAGTGTGTCACAATGACTGACAAACCTGAAGCATCAAACTCTAGATATGGTACTTAACATCGTGTTAGAATTCAGCATTTCCAGGAAGGAATATTTCCAAAAGAAATGAACCATGAAAAATAAAATTATGGGAATGCTTGTTTTCCTGTTTGGTGCATCGTTTTTTAATCATATCGAATTTCACATCTCTTGCTTTCATTTATTTTGTAACTAGGCCATTTATCATTCATTTCATTTATTTATTTTTTCATGTCTTATTTTTAATGCTACGTATGGCATGTCGTACGTGAAATATATCGCCTATGCAATGTAAAGGAAACGAAGTATCTAAACTGGATAATCTAAAGGTAGTTTTTAACTGTGCATGCCTATGCATGATATTGGCCAACACACAGGGGAAAAATTAAAAAAATTATAACAAAATATTTTCCAGATGCGTTTGGAGAAAGTTTTTTAAATATATAACGATACCACGGTTTATTAAATATGAGTGAAAAGAATAATGGAGATGAGTTGATTAAATGAAAAGTCCCTTTTATTTTTATTGTTAGGTTTGAGTAAAATAACTATATTTTTATCATAGAATAAAACAATTTTGATAAACAACCAAATTAAAACACATAACCTATCTAATATTAAATAAATCTTAAATCCTCCATCTAACATTCAGAAAGTAAAAAAAGGTTAAATGACATACCCTTGAAAATAACGTAACTGGTCCGACCTAAGGAACAGAAATATTTTTATTACGTATTCAGCAAATGTTTCTTAATTGATACAGGAGGGGTAAAACAGAAGGGAATGAAAGGGATTTTGGATAAAGAAAAAACTCACAACACCAAAAATAGACACAATTTATGTAATAGGGTTTTGAAACCAGGTGCCGATGAAAATGTATGCCAGTATATTTTAGTTAAACGTAATGTTTGGTTTCTGCAGCACTTAATTTTAATTACATTTTTGTTGTAAAAATGCAATAACTACTTCATAGAGTTTGTTTTTTACATTGATTATTTGAGGTGGAGGAAGCGCTTTTGATTTTCATTTACTTCTTGGTTCAATTCCATTCTAACGGCAGTTCTGTCCTGTTTCTATTTGCTACTCTTCTAGGGGTTCAAAATGGAACCGCCATGGAAACAGGATAAAGAAGGAACTTGAAAAACAATATGATACATATCACAGGTGTCATATAACCTGCGGTCATACTTGCATGTTGTATAGTGAAGAAGTTATAAAACGATAGGAGAATCATAGGAAAATTAAGTATATGCACAGTGACGTAAGTTATCTCAAGTGATGCAATCCTTCTTAGACCTAGTAAGTACCTATTACTTTGACATAATTAAGTGTTTGGGGCTTCGTTCTCTTCCCCCCACCCCTTTTTGGACCGTAAGCTTTTGGATGAATTGACTCTGACTGCATGAACATCGGACAAACTTACTGTTCATTATAAGGCTTGTAAGCTACAAAAGCATAGAAACGAATGCTATATATACAGAAGCTTTTTGAGATCACCTGACTTCGGTTCCATGTGTTTTAACCCAAAACAGACAACAGAGAAATAACGTTGATTCGATGAAATATACTGAAAACTAACCTGTTGTCCATGATGTGATTGGTTCCCCTGCCCATGAGTCGGCTATACGCGTCGACGGCTGCTGTGCCATCCAGGGTCGTTTCCCTTCCGGGCACCCCCCTGTACGGGTCCGGCATCGGGACGTCATCCCGGGTCCGGGCACCGTAGAAGGAGGTCCCGTCCAGGGACCGATCCCGGGACCGATGCCTCGAGGCCGCGATGTCCACTCGCTCTAAGGACCTGCAAAGCAGAAAAGAGACATGCTTCAAAATATGGTGCGGGACAAACAACAATTACAAATCAACTGCACACAGTATTTTTATATAAAGCTTCCAAGTATTTATATAAAGGGATTCTAGTACATTGTTAACGTCATTGAACAAATAATAAGGTCTCATGCTCTAGGAAAGCATTATTACTTCGTTATGAGTTTCTTTTGTGTCGGAGGAATACCTTGACATAATATGTACAAACACAGACAAATATATCTATACATCTATATCTATATCTATCTCCTCTCTCTCTCTCTCTCTCTCTCTAATTTGAAGGAACTCTCAGTTTTGTAGATTACCCGTAGATCACAAAAGAAAAAATCTTCGAAATAAAATACATTTCTACTGAAGGAATATCAAAAAGATTTGAAACCAAAAGAATAAATTTATATCCTATAATAAAACTGCAAATCAATATGTTTGACTAGCCTTTCTGTTGATTTTTATTTAAAGTTGTTGATATTCTTCAAATACAGCTCCTGTTCTTTTTTTCTAGTGATATGGGGTCATTTTTGCATTATCCATGTTTTCGTATTTTCTCTGAAGACTAAATGACTGACTCAAACGGAAAATCGCGAGTTCAGTGTTTGAATAATTTTTTAGGGAATATTTACACTTTTAATATATATTTTACGGGCAAACTATTCACTTTTCCCTTCTAGAGTAATACTGATTGCCAATTCTTTACCTTTCTGATTTAATTCGAATTTTTTAACTGTTCTACCTCAAGCCTCAGCTATTTTAATGTTGCCGGGCAATGATTAAAGGGTTGCGATTAAAATTATTAGTTATTTTCTGGTAGTGAATATTTTTCATAATTTTTTTTGCCAAAAACATTATTATATAAAAATATTTGAATCCCTTAAAAGTTCTTAGAAATGTAAAATGTTTGTATAGAGATAAATAGACAATGATTACAGATTAATTTGACTTTTGTAAATCGATACAAACTACTTTTGCAAATTCATTTCTGGATATTTTCCAATAGCATGCACTATAATTGATATATTCATGGAGATAGCAGTACTTTGGTCATAAGAATGGTCTTAATCATAAAATAGATATTATTCTCATTATCTTATTTACAAAATATCCCAAACGTCAAAGATGTGCAATTCCAGTGTTCATGAGTTGTCATGGTCTTTTCAACATCATCAGACCTATCAATAAGAAAAACACAATTTCAATTACAGAGACTAACCACTCATCAAGCTAAACCATGTTTTCACGAAGGTCAAAGAATCTTGTGATCTGGAAAACATGCATTGTAATTCTTAGAAAAGCAAGACAGTCTGAGAGATTATCATGTGAGATCATATAGTGGATTTTGTGGTGATTAATGATGAAAGACGGATGAAAAAGTCCTGAATGCAGCATAAATTGACACACTCTGGATTACTTTCATAACTTATGATTGATGACAGTCGAAAATTTGGAACCTTTAAATGGCAGCAGAGGATGTTTTATGTGATACACATTTATTCATTCATGGCTTAACACTTATAAGAAATTTGCCATGGTTTTAAATTTCTTCTAATAAAATCTATGCAGGAGGAAGGGAGAGGGCTTTATGTGACGTGTTAAAAAGGAAAAAAACAGGAAAAATAAAGCCTACGGACATTTTAATCTGATAACGAAGAGATGTTCATTGTCGGGGAACAAAAGCATTTTCGAGGACACGGATAGGCACACACACACACACAGATATATATATATATATATATATATATATATATATATATATATATATATATATATATATCACTTTCCTTTTTATAACCTGTGGTTCATTGTTGAGAGTAAAAATGAAGTCTTTAATTGCTAAGAAACAAGGAAATATCTAATAAATGTATCAAAAATGTTGCGAAAACTTTTTAACTTTTAACATGAAAGAAAAATTGTATAATACGAGTACATATCATCGTCGTGAATCCGACAAATTAGTGAAGAGAAAAAGTATTAAATCTGTGAATTTGTTACTTCATTTATTTTTGTCATGCTATTGGTATTAGTAAAAGATTAATTATAACCCCCAAGAAACGAGAACACAACTAAAAATCCCATAAAAAACTAAATTCGTAAAAAATGAATCCCCTTTTTAACACGGAAAAATGAAGGAAGAAATCTGTTGCAAATCATCGTCACGAATTCTACACCAAAAATCTAAAAATCTGAAAAAAATTCTGTTTCATCACATTCCCTTAAAAATGTACTCAAATAAGTTTAAGAACAAAGATATTCAATCTTTCGAAATAGATACAGCATTTGTTGTAATAATAAAAAAACAGACTTGTGAATTGCATTCTATTCATTAAAAAAAAGTAGCTACGAATCAACTCATATCATACTTAACTGTTAGATGTAGATAAAAGACAATTCTCAAAGAAATCCAAGATAATAGAGAAAGAGACATAGGAGCCAAGAAAGGAGGTCTAATATAACCTGGATATTTCTGGAAGTTAGTTATCGATCTCTGAGCAAACAGAGAAACCTGAATAACATGGTGGTCATTAAGATCTCGAATGCTCTCTCTTCTGTGAGATATATGGTTTATTGACTCAAAGCGTACATGTCGAATTGTTCTGGTTTCATCTTCATGTTCCCATTTTCTAGAATGAATGTTTTGAGCATCAAATGGGAACGCTGAAACATCAGAAGTGGTCAAAAGGGAAGCTATGGAATGACCAAATGATCACGTCTAATTTCACGTCAGGTAATGAAGATTAAAGGGTGATTTACATTGAAACTAAAACTTATTGTTTCAGTCCATAGCAGTCAGACTGACCCTTATTTTCTGTCGGACCACATGCATATGTTTGCTACGTTACGCAGGCCGCAAAATAGTACACAATAAATAGTACGCAAAATAGTAACCTATAATATAATACTGTAAAAAATAAAAATCTAAACCTAAATGTATTCAAACGGTTTATTTTAAAATGATCGCGTTTTTTTATGACGAGACACACTTTGACAATTTTAGACGAATCAGGTTTATACCTGCTATATGCTACTCTCAATACGTCGTCAAGGTAAGAATCAGTAAGTCGATTTCTATATACATTCTTCGCATATTTCATTTTGGAATTGGATGATTTATAAAGATACGTTCACGTGAACAATGTGAGCAGGAGGTGTCCCATTTTTGTACAGATTTGTATTTTTCAAGCATAAGTTTTCAAAATTGTGTCTGCAAAATCACCTGCCTGGTAATGAATGTGAGTGTTTCGGGCCGCACATAAATGCTTGGTGGGCCGCAGTTTGAGTACCCTTGGTCTATAGGGTAAAAATACTGTAGCACCAGGATAATTGCATGAAAAGCAAATCTCCAAAAAACATAATAGGGCCTGCAAGGGCATTCTTTAACTCTGCGAAACATCAATTAACAATTCTCTGAATGAACCAGGTTTTCTTCAGGAGTATTTGATTATTTCAATCTTGTGTGTAATACTTCTACATATGTGTATAAAGACATGTGCTACACTGCTGGCCACCCAAATTGCAACATCAAGAAAGACAAGAGATATCACAACAAAATTTATTTTGTAGATAACATGTTGACCAAGTATCAAATGATTAAATTTATAGACTTCTGTGAAGTGTGGTTCCTGCCAAAATCAGTAGCCAGAGTAGCCGCCATTGTTGGAGATCACCGCTGCCACACGGCTCGGCATTGATTCAAAGAGACTTTGGATGAGTTCTTGGGTACAGCAGACCAAGCAGCTTCCACACGTTGCCAAAGTTGATCTGCTGTGGCAGCTGGGGATGGAATCTGCGTCAATCGTAGAACAACCATGGACCACATGTTTTCTATCGGCGAAAGATCCGGAGAGCGAGGCGGCCAGGGAAGCAATTCAATCTGGCGATTGACGAAGAACCGTTGGACAATGCGTGCCACGTGTGGTCCCGCATTATCCTGTTGAAATATGACTGTGGGCAAGCCCTGAAGGTAAGGAAGCACAACTGGCTCCAACACCTCGGGGATGCAGCGCTGGCTGTTTAAAGTACCGGCAATGCGTACTAGAGGTGTGCGAGAGTGATATCCAATACCGCCCCATACCATAATACCTGGTGCAGGACCAGTGTGGCGGTGCATAACGCAGCTGATCAGCATCCTCTCTTCACGGTGTCTCCAGACTCGAATGCGACCATCGTGGTGTTGCAGACAGAAGCGTGACTCGTCAGTAAAGACAATTTCATTCCATTCTGCCGTCCACATCCTTCTGTCATCGCACCATTGGCGGCGGAGACGTCTGTGGTTCTGCGTCAAGGGTAGACAAAGCAATGGACATCTTGCGGACAGACCACTCTGCTGTAAACGGCGTCGAATGGTACGCGCAGACACTGGATGATGCGTTACAGACTGCATGTGCTGTGCTATGGTTCGTGATGTGACTGAGCGATCCGTCACTGCCATGCGCACAATTTGCCTGCCATCACGTGAAGTGGTGCGCTGAGGTGGATGCGATCGAACACGCCGGTCCGTCGTACCCTCCTGCATCCAACGATCACATATCCGCATTACAGTTGTTTGGTTTCGTCCAACACGACTACCGATTTCCCTGAAAGATAATCCACAATCTCGGTAGGCCACTATCCTTCCTCTTTCGAACTCGAATACTTGATCAAAAGATGATCGCTGTTTTCGACGAGGCATAATTGATCGTTTTTTGAAAAAAATTCAAGAAAAACACAATTGCCGAACTTGAAATCGTCGAAATCTCCAAGCCTTAAATATCGCTTTGAAGTGGCGCCACAGGCGCGCGTGATGTGCGTCTGCGCTGAAATTCTAATCATTTGCATATCTCACCTCCGTTAAGGCATGTTGTAAATTTCATGTTATTTGCATGTTTCCTTCAGGGTGTTGCATTTACAGTGGCCAGCAGTGTATGTGTATAATTCAAAATATACTATTACTAGCTGAAAACCCGTAATTCTCTACGGAGTACATTCAAATTAAATACAACGGTCAATGTATGCAATTAATGCCAAAAATATGTTTATATATATTTATAATAAATACAATGATCAATGTATGCAACTGATGTAAAAAAAAAAACGAAAAATATATTTATAAAAAAATCGTAACGGATATTTTTATAGACAAAATAATGTAGAAGAAAATATTCAAATTAAATCTAATAGAACATACTAAAGAATATTGTATAGTTAATATAGTACAGTTTGAGGAACATATCTTTTACTGTATTTTAATATTTTTTTGGATAATTTCTAATCGTCTGCCGCATTAGCAAGAAAAAAATATTTTTTTGTCTATTTAGTTGCTATAAACGTGACGATAAATTAATTTAAAGTACCAGAAAAAGAAATCACGTGATCACCATTTAATAAATTAAATTCCCAAAATTACTCTTTAAAAATTCAACAAAAATCAGAAAATGAAGGTAAATATTCGAAAAAGATTTCATTTTAAAGGAATTTTTATGATCTTTCTCGTGATATAAATTTTATAACCCTCAAATTATTATTTTACATGCAAACTTTAAAAAAGTACAAAAACAGCTTAAAAATTTAATTTAAAAAAATCTAAGAAGAATTTTTCAAAAATCTTTCTTAGTGCACCCCTACACTATAAGAAGAATCGCCATGCAAAATTTCAGCCCTTTAGGTCCAGCGGTTTGGTCTGTGCGTTGTATGTTTGTCAGTGGATGAGTCAGTTACGGAACTGTTTTATATATAGAGATTATAAAAACTGTTAAAGCTGAATAGGACGTGGGAACTTTTACGATGTACTTTATTTAAAAAAAATAAATCACAAACCAAAGTAGTTTGAAAAAGAAGTAAAAAAATAATAAAAGTCTATCGATATAGAATCTACAATAAAAAAATTCGGTAATTTTGATTAGTTCAGAACATAATGAGTCCTGTGCTGAACATAATGAGTCCTGTGCTGCAGCGAACAAAACATTTATAGAAGGTCCACGCGATAAAAATATCTATCCTGGTATAAAACACCAAAATTCTAAAAATAAAAGTTATGAACGTGATACCAAAATAACAGCTTGTAGATTATAATAGTCACGTCCACATTATTTTAATATTTTATCGTAATCGAATATTCGGCAGAATCCAAATATCATTTTTTTCTATTATCATGGTCACATACGTTTCTCTTTTATGAACTATAAAAAGTTCCTTTATTTATTACTATACTTTTAACAGTAAGTGCATAACATTACCATTGGAAATTATAGAAAGTATTTATTCTAATGATAAAAACTTTTAATTTAAAATGTTAATTAATATTCCATATAACATTTCTTAGTGAAAAATATGTTTTTGTACCGATAAACAGCAAAATAAATATTCTTAGCAATATATTTTCTTTAAATACTAAGGTGTAAAACTAAAAACTTATCCGAAGAAAATTTTGGTTTTCAATGCTTGAAATAGATGCTTAGACTAACTATTTTAATTTTCAAAACTAATTGGATTTATTTGCAATAACAAAAACAGGTTTTTGTGTCCTTTTCCAATGTGCAACTATCGCTAATTTAACTGTCAATAACTCACTGAAAATCATTAGATTTCCTTATCTTTAAATTGGTTGGCTTAAAGCGCACTTCCTCACATACACATAAAAATGTCGTAGTAAAAGCCATTCCTTAGAGATTGTAAATTAGTCCTTCTTTTCCTTTTTAAAGAAGGTGCCTGAAAAATCGCGAACATAATTTAATAAAAGCAAAGTTACTTCTGTCGAATTATGAATTTTGGATAAGTGAGGGAGAACTTATGTAATAATGGTAAGGAAATTGGGGATGAAAATTTATTCCTATAAACGAGAGGAATTCGTGTTAATTGATTTTCAGTATTTAATGCCAAGTAAATACCTCACGGCAATTCACAAAATTCTCCATCCTGCATTCAGTCTGTTTCTGTAATTATAGACAAAATCCTGGTCCTCTGGTTTGAGATGATGCAAACAGTTTGATGAAGATCTTGTTTTATATCCTCTCAAGGCTATCCGATAGGGAACACACAGAAACAAGGCAGTAATTTTAAGGGGCTATGGTGTTTCATTTTCTTTATTTTTCTCACCTTTCCTAATGAATTTTTTCTGACATGTATTTTTATAAGAATATTATTACGTATATAAAAGCAAAAATGATAGAACATTTGAATACGATTAAAAAACGTTGCCCCAAATTTTTTATTTTTATAGTTTTTCTTCATTAAGATTGTTGTTTACCTCATATTTATGTATATATATACCGGGTGGTCATAAAGAAACTTTGCCGATATATGCACCTCTAGCGGCTGTTCCCTTCAACCGATCGAGATCAGATTTCAGATATGGTTATTCAGAGGTATGAGCTCGGGATTCTGTGAACGGCAACCAAATGGCGGTCACGGTTACGGTTATAGGTACAGAAACTTGAAATTTTCAAATAGCAACACCCATTTTTTCCCGTCGCAAAATGCTCAGCGTATGCGAAAACTCTAAAAAGCGTTGGGACGGCAAGTGTATCATAAAAAACGGACGCGTAATGCACGCACAAAAAAACAGCTCTGCGAATGGCTAACAAAAACACGATCAGAGAGCTTTCTATCGGTTTTCTACGCTGAATATCTGGCGAACGGCGTTCTGTGATTGGTTTCTAGCCTCTGTCAAATGCAAATTTCCTCCGTGCGCTCCGATCGTGTCTTTGTTGGCCGTTCGCAGAGCTGTAATTTGTGCGTGCATAACGCGTCCGTTTTTTGTGACACACGTACCGTTCCAACGCTTTTTAAGGTTTGAGCATTTTGCGACGGGAAAAAGTGGGCGTTGCCGTTTGAAAATTTCGAGTTTCTAACCTATAACCGTAACCGTGAGCGTCACTGTGTTGTCATTCTCAGAATCTCGAGTTCATACCTCTGAATAATTATATCTGAAATCTCATCTCGATAGGTTGAACGAAACGGCCGCTAGAGGTCCATATATCGGCAAAGTTTCTTTATGACTACCCGATATATATATATATATATATATATATATATATATATATATATATATATAATAATGGTCTACCAGTTATGAATTCTATTCCGTTGATTCTCTAATTTTGATATAGTCTTGACCATTATCTAAGTATCCGTGTTTTTTCTGTTTGGCGCCTTGCTGTCGCGGGCATGTATTGCACCACAGGTGACCACGGGGACAAACGAAACTAAATTCCCCTTTGTGAGAGTCGTGCTCTGGCGACTCGGAGTTTGGATATGTATTGAGACGGTTGCCATTATCCATTTTCTCTGTTCTTTGTAAATATGTAAATACCTTCTAGTCTTTTATGTTTCTTATAAATTGTTAACTACTTAAATGACTATAATGTGTATAAGTAATAAAAATATTATTCCGACCAATTGGATTGTTTGATTGTCTTAAATGCTGCTCAAACCAATCCACTTTTTAACTCAAGAAGTAACCGAAAGCCCTACATGTCCCTTTTTCTGTTTCCGAATATCATCGAAGGTGTTGATCATTTAGATTACCTTCCATATATATATATGAATAATTTCAAATTTGTATAAAGTATTGAAATTTTAAATTTAAAACCCCTTTTCTTTGGTATTTCGGCTGAATGAATAACTTTATTTCTATATCTATTACCTTTTCGTGCGTAGAGAAATTTTCCTGAAGCTATCTGATGGGGAAAAAATCCTAATTTGATAGAAAATTGTACTTTAAAGAAAATATTTTCACTCATATATTTACCCTGAGTCAAAAATCGTGAAGACAGTTTAACAAAGATATAAAGAAAGTACGCTATACAGAACTTTGATTATATATATATATATATATATATACACTGCTTGACAATTGCTAAGGAGCAACTGGTTTTTTTAAACTAGCGTTCCCGACACCAGACTAATCACAGTAAAATGAAATGCAGAGGGCGTAGTAGGGCATGACCTGTTATCTGCATAAAAGGCAGTGCACGAAAACTCTTTATTCATTGAAAGTTCATGCAGTTAGGTGTTTGACGAAAATAGTGTCGTAGGATTTTGGAAGTTATTTCTGGGAAAATCAGTGTGGTGTGGCTGTAATTAAGTGCAAAATGTCTGCAAGACAACATTTGAGTGCTTACGATGGTGGACGAGCAGTTGGACGGCTTGAAGCGGGACAAAGTGTCACTACTGTGGCAGAGTAATGGGAGTGGCAAAAAGTGTCATATCGAGATTTAAAAAGGCCGCTGAAGGTGGAAATATTATGCGAAAGCATGCCGGTGGTCGTGGAAGTAACACCAAAATGTAACCCTGTTGGCGAAAAGGAACAGCCATCTCATTCCTAGTCAGATAGCTGCAGACCTTGCAACCGCTACCGGTACAAATGCATCAGCCAGAACCATTTCTAGGCGGTTAAATCAGGTTGGTTTGTATTCACGGAAGCCTGTTCAATGCATCCCACTTCAACCACGCCATCGTCGAGAAAGATTACGTTGGTGTAAGGAACATATTGGTTGGGGTAAGCAGGAGTGGTCCAGAGTGATGTTCTATGACGAATCCCGTTTCAGTGTGACAAGTGATTCTGGCCAACAGTTAGTGTGGGGAGAGAGGGGAACAAGTTATGCACCACAGCATGTTCAGGGACGTCATCGGTATGGCCGAGGCGTGATGGTGTGGGCAGATATTATGCACAATGGTAAACACCTCTTCACATCTTTGAGCGAGGTACCTTTACATCGCAGCGGTATTGCAGAGACATCATTCTGGATCATGTTCGTCTTTTTAGGAGTGCGGTTGGTCCAGATGTTCTGTTTATGGACGACACTGCGTGCCCACACAGGACCACTGAAGTATCGGACACACTAGAAAGTGAAAATATTGAACGTATGACATGGCCTGCTTACTCTTCTGACCTAAATCTTGTAGAGCATGCCTGGGATGCCCTTGGCAGACGTGTTTCTCAAAGAACTTGCCCTCCCCGAACCATGCAAGAACTGAAAATCGCCTTGAGAGAGGAGTGGGACAATATCCCCCAAGGACTTCTCAACACTTTAGTAGACAGCATGAAAAAGAGATGCAAAATGTGCACTAGTGTCCGAGGAGGTCACACACCTTACAACGGTACTCATAACTGTTTCATTCTAGCAGAAAGACCCATTTTTCGTGGCTGTTTGGAAATGCTCCAAAGAGTATCTTTTTTGTTTTTCGTTTTCTTCTTGTTCCATGGGGCTTAATCTGTACCATTTTGCATAATAAATAATGCACAGTATCTATAATAAATATGTACGAAGTTTCATTTCTTCAATCAATGTATATTATGAAATATTCCGAAAAATGTGACTGTTCCTTAGCAATTGTCAAGCAGTGTATATATATATATATATATATATATATATATATATATATATATATATATATATATATATATATATATATATATATATATATACATATACATATACATATACATATATATATATATATATATATATATATATATATATATATATATATATATATATATATATATATATATATATATATATATATATGTATATATATATATATACATACAGTTGGCTCTCTTTTTAACGACGCTCTACTTAACGACGATCTCTATTTAAAGACGATATATCCCAGTCCCGGTCCCTCCGACGTAAAAAAATTCTATTTAAAGACGACATTGTTTCTGTTTAACGACGATTTTTTTTTCATGATAAACTTTTTCTTCGACATTTTATCTGAAGGAGGGGAACCTTGTGTGGGAGAAAAAAAGTTTGGTTTCAATAACAGACCCGGAATTTCCTTGGTGTTTGCAATGTTGCAATCTTAGACTTGTTGCAATGGGAAAAACGGGGGGGGGGGAACTCGGAAGATCGAATATTCATTCATGGAGCTCTTAGTGAGGGAGCTGAATCACTCTATCGTCCCTACCATCTGTTGTCATGTGACTTACGAATAGCAGCTCTCTCAATAGCAGCTCTCTCTCGCTCTTTCCGGGAAGAAGGTGTTCACATTTAGATAATTCGTGGTTGTGTGTAGGAGCTCATTCCAGTACGAATACTAGGTGAGCAGAGCAAAATGGCATCAAAGTGAAAGCATCTTACGCTACACAAAAAGGTGGAGATATTGAAAACTGGGAAGAAAGTGTTGGAATAACAAAAGTCCAATTCGCAAGACAATTTCAGCCACCCGAGTCTACCCTCAAAGGCATTTTAGCAAGCAAAGAGAAAATTCTTGAAGCAGCACAAAAATTTGGTTTGGGATCCAAATCCAAACGGTAGAAAATTCAATGTGGCCGATCAGAAGAGTTTGATAAGGTAGTACTGCAATGGTTTCATGAATCAAGAGCATCCATTAATGAACAATGCGGCTGACAGTATAAAAATTAGAAAATTTACGATCTTGAAAGTATTGCACATGATAACATCAGCATGAAAAGAAGTTTCTTCATCCACAATAAAAAACTGCTTTCGCGTTGCTGGAATTCACAAAGTACTTGTAGTGAAACTGTAAAGTACGGGTGTAGAAATCAATGAAGACCACATTACCCCCTGAAGAATGGAAAAGTCTTGTTGAAGATGAGGATGTTTCAATTCAAGATTTCTACAATTATGATGAATGTGATTTAACAACAGATTACAGAAATGTTTTACAAATTTATGAAGATATAGTAAGTGAAAACACAGTGTCAGACGAAGAAGGTGAAGTTGAAGACACGGAAAACGAGACAATGCGACCGTCTTACACAGATGCAACTTCTGCTCTAGATGTTCTCCGACGCTATATTACATCGACTATGGAAAATGACACATTTAACATTTTAGAAAATCTGGAAAAGAGAATAACGAAAGCAAAGCGAAAAATGAAGCAATCAGCATTTTTTGACCTTTTTAAAACCTCATTTATTGTATTGTTTGTATTCTTTTTTAAATGTAATTTAAAATAACTTTTTATGAATAAAATAATAACGATAATAAAAATAACTTTTTTAAACACCTCAGTATATTAAGAAATATATTGACAGTCCTAAGCCTTGTAAAGAGTGAAAAAAATGTTATTTTTTCACAAATTCTGTTTAAGGACGATCTCTAGTAGTTAGGACGATTTTTCACGGTCCCTTGAAAGTCGTTAAACAGAGAGCCAACTGTATATATATATATATATATATATATATCGGTGTCCAAAATTAAGAGAATTTTTGTATTTTGTCGAATTTATGGGAAAATAATGCACAGATTTTAATGAAATTTGCATGGATATACAGTTATACTATAAGAGAAAAAAATTATACCATACAACAGTCATGGTAATCACTCGTGATCGTCAGTTAGGCGCATCAGCGCAGGAATGTCCAAAACTCACGTTGCAAGATCGAACATAAAATGACTCTAATATGGAAAAAAAGCAGTTTGATGATTGATTAGTCCCTGTGGCAGTCGGTTCCACTCCAGCAACAACGCAGTTTTCATTTCCTGGATGGTTCTCCGAGGGAGAAGGCGAGATGCAATTGCCCTCACAAGAGAGTTCCAGATATGTTCAATAAGGTTTAGGTCTGTATATCCGGCTGGCTAAATCACCCGATGAATATCCTCACTCTTAATATAATCGTCGACTAGGTGAGAGTTAGGTGGACGATAACACTCTTCTATAAAAATAAACTGCGGCTCTGAAAACTCGAACATAGGGCTGCAAGATCTTATCTCTCACTAGTCGAGATCATCTGTCATCGTGCGCGGCCGTTTAGCATGGTGCAGACATCACCCTTAAACCAGATTTCAGCGGGGAATTCACAGACAAGTCGCGATTCAGCCTGGACACTGATTCTCGAAGTACCTTCATCTGGAGAGAACCTAGGACCCGATACCTTTAATCTACAATCCCTGAAAGAAACCGCTATGGCAGCGTAGGTGCCATGGTCTGGGCCGGCATCGTGGTGGACTGCCGAAAATTTCCTCATGTGTTTGGCAGAGGATCCCTGACTGGTGAGAGGTACAAGGATGATATTCTACAGCCCTACGTCCAACTTTTAAGGGGGACAGTTGGACCTCGGTTCATTTTTTAAGGACGACAACGCTCGTCCTCATAAGGCTCACATAGTTGACGGTAATCTTGAAAGTGAAGATATTCACCGGATGGATAGGACAACCCGATATCCAGACCTAAACTCTATTGAACATGTCTGGAACGATCTTGGGAGGGCAATTGCAGCTCGCCATCCCCCTCCGAGAACCATCCAGGAGCATTGTTGCAGGAGTGGGATCGACTGCTACAGGGACTCATCAAACTGCCTCGTTTCCAGTACGGCATAACTCTGTGAGATCTGTATCACTATGAGGGGGGTCCATACACCATATTAGAGTCATTTTATGTTCAATCTTGCAACGTGGGTTTTGGATATTCCTGCGCTAACAAGCCTAACTGACAACTGTGAATGTGTACCATGACTGTTGTATGGTATAAATTTTTCTCAACTATATATATATATACATATGTGTGTGTGTGTGTGTGTGTGCATGTATATATATATAAAAAATTTCAATTTTGGTTGAAGTATTAAAATTTTAAATTTAAAATACCTTTTCTTTCGTATTTCGGCTAAACCAATGACTCTGTTTTTTATAACTATTTCCTTTTCATGTACAGAGAAGTGTCCTTGAAGCCATATGATGGGGGAAAAATCCTCTTTTGATTTTAAATTGTACTTTAGAGAAAATGTTTTCACTCATGTATATTTACCTTGGGTTAAAAATCATGAAGACAGTTTAACGAAGTTATTTCGAAAGTACGCCATACAGAACTTCATACAGATAACTTCCAAAAGATTTTTCCTATATCCTTTTAAATATCGCAAATATTGAAAAATTTTCCTTCCTAGAATAATGGACTTAAGTACAGATGGGCAAAAATGTACCCATGGACTGGAAAGAAAGAAAAAAGCTCTATTTGGCAATAAAATCCTTCTACCAACATATGGTTTACTTTTTATTATGGAAGCTCAGTAGAATATTTTAAGCCAAGTAAATAAGACTTTGTTTTTTTATAAAATGTTGAGGTGTGAACGACCTTAAAGTAGTAAGTCAGGCAGTAGATAGATCAAACTTTCAGATCAAGGAAGGACCCTCGCTAAGCTAAGGGTAATTTTGCTCTCCTTTTTTTGTAATCACAGATTAGCAATTGTATATTTTTGAATTCCGTTTCCTTGCATAACAAAATAGACATTTAAACAAAAAGAGAGAGGTTTTCAAATTTTAAAGCCTTTCATAAATTGATTTTTTCAAGGGCATTTAATAAGGGAGGACTTAAAAATTAAAACTGTCTTGAAAATACTCAACTAAAAATACTTTTGAAAAACAAGCGCATTGCTTTTAAATGTCTATTTTCCAATGTAGATTATAGAATCCTAAAATAAGCTTTGACTAATTTGAGATTTGAAAAATACTGAGATGGAAATTTCCCATAACTTAACATGGGGGGGGGGAAGTGTGAAAATCCGCTAGATCAACTGGCACGCTGCCTTGACGTCGGTCTTACAATGACGTAAATACGACATATGACTTTAGAATACTCCATGGATGGCTTTTCTACTGACTTGATTTACTTAAAATCATTTAAAATATATCCAAACCTATCATTAATAGTTAGAATTGCATAAATTAAATTTCATGAAATATAAAAGTTTTCGCCTTAATCTCTACTTATATAAACTACTCTTTTGAATAAATTATTCAAAAACAATTTATATATAGTGTTTTCTCAAAGATAAAATTTTCTTTTTCCGGAAAAAATGTCTGTCAATTACATTATTCTGTAAATAAATGTCTTTCATATATACATGTCAAAAACATGACTTGTTTCATGTCTCTATATCTTTTTCCGACAATACTGGCTGTCCAAATGACTATTTACGGAGAATATATCGTTACGAACATAAATCGGTCAAGGTTTCGCAGATCGAGAGTGTCCTATCAAAGGCGCAAGTGAAGAAAACAAGAGGAGTTACAGTTGACGGATCGCAAGACTAATGTGTCTTGATGTTTTTATGTGTCTTTTTGAATCTACAAATTCACTGGAAAGCATTGAGTGATGGAATTAAATCTTTTATTATTTCATTCTTCCTTACGAGAGGATATATAGGGCAGGAAAAATAATAGTTAAGGAGAGAAGGCTAAAGGCGACGGTTTGGCGACTGGAAATCGACCTTCATTTGCCTTGATTTAAAATATGGTTCACAAAGAGATGTATAAAAGTTCAAAGTGTTGTACAATGTAACTAAAAATACCTATACAGATAAAATGCTCTTTATAAAAGACATTAGAAGTTTAATGCTTTTAGAAAAAAATTTTAACGTGAGCCAGGACTTTAAAATATTTTGTTGATATTAATGCGCAGTGTATTATCATTTCTCTCTTTATGTCAAATGTCCTAATTTGAGTCAATAACAACATACGGCTAGCTGAACATTGACTTTATTACACAGGGAATCGTGGTTGCATCAGCTAACGTTCAGAACGTGTTTTGGCTTTTCTTAATGACCACAACGTGTAGTGGTCAGATATAATGAGAGCCACGTCGCGAATGTCGTATTGTGTTTTCATCAATTGTTTTTGTGTTAGCCACAACGTGTTTGGCTATTTTTATAAATGCTATAACACGAATTTTAAAGAGACCACAACGCGTTGTGGGCGGTTTTTTTCACTCAATGAGCGTTTTTGTACTTTGAGCCTAACATATATACTACACATGAACTTGAAAGAGAAAAAAAATCTGTACATGCGCTTGCCGCTAACTTTTACTTTATCATTTAATCAATTTTAATTTTTTTGAAGTCCCATTTCTTTCATCCTATCCTTTGCTTGCTATGGGTCACTCACATAACATTTAGACCCTTGCAAAAAGTAACTTTTTTATATAGCATGTTTTATAGTGTTTCCTAAGGTATAAATTTATTAATTAAGACAGTATTCCTCATTAGGAGTCTTGAAGCCTTCCTTTTGAGGAATGTTTAAGAGTCTTGGGACACACGAAGATTTTCCTATTAGGAAATGACAATTTTTATGTGCCACCCGTTTCGTGTACCATTTCGAGCGTCATATATTTCCAAGCAGCTCTTCGTATCACTTAGTTTTAATTTTTAGATTTCAATTCCTCAACCTATTAAAGAGGGATGAGAAAATCATTTCCGCACCCAGAGAGCCATGTGGTTTGCAACTATCAACTGTCAGTTGTTTAAATTTGTCCTCCTGTTTTTAAATAAATATCCATTTTTTAAAAGAGTTTAGTTTTTAAAATAATGGTATCTCCACAAGTAAATAGAACAATTACTTATATTCCCTTGAAAAATCGCTGAATTAATTTCTGTGCTTTCAAATCCCGACAGGAAATTTTATTTCCCACACGAAAGTTCACGCAAAATTCAACCACCCCCAGTCCAAATGGATGCCAAAAGAACAGCTACAAGGATATCATTGTTATTAGGATCTCGTCGGATATCGATTCCTGGATACCAGCGGTCAAAGCTTAAATTACGTTTTGATCGATATCGCGGGCCCTTCCGCCTTTACGCATCGTTAGTTTGATTTATGCTTTCTTAACCCGGGACACAAGACCCGAAATCGTCTGTGTCGCTGAAAGGTGGGATAAACATCCTTTCCCACCCCACACCAGTTCAATAAATTAAGAAATCACGGGAAAACTATTATTTGCCGTTGAAGGATGCCGCTCTGACTGGCTCTGCTCCAGTTTCTGATACAAACTTACGAACAAATAAGGAATTGGAAAAACCCTTAAAAGGTTCATCGTAAATAATTAAAATGCAGGCACCACTCTGAAAATTTCAGATTTAAACTTAATGTGTTTTCTACGAAAAGATGCTTTACTTTTGAAAGAAAATATTTCCTACATTACATCACGAGAAAAATCTGGGTAGTAGCATGCAAGAAGGTTCTGTATGAATTTAGTTGTCAAGAAGTTTGAGCTGAAGAAAAAGTTATTCAATCGTGAGAACCTCGGAGGCTGTGTTGGCAAAATGCCTCTTTATTTACGATTTAAAATTAGGAAACATACTCTAGATTGACAATTGATTATTTCTAGATAATCAATACAAATTCAACTTATTCTCTCCCATACCTAGTTTACCTGTATGCAATTTTAAAAACTGTATTAACACTTTTTTCCCAACGATATTAGAATTAAACTGAGATTTGTGAATAATGATGGTGTTTTGCGAAAGATTCAACGTAAAAGAATTCAGGAATAACTAAAGTTTAATTAAACTGTATTTTATAAAATAATAGTGATGTTTTGAAATCGTGTTATAGTTTTTGAATTGGGGGATATTTTATCTGTCGAGGAGTTTGTGATGGATCATAAGGCTCTGTTCACATTGCATTCCGTTAGCGTAGACGTAAAAGTATTGAAATATGTCTAACCAATGACAAACCTCCAACCGATTAGCAACGAAATTGTGAAAGGTCTATGATTGGTTTATTTCCGTCTCAGCGCCATTTTTCCCTTTACGCTTACGCTAACGGACTGCAATGTAAGCAGGTCATTAGATAATGAAAAGAATATGTACAACACAAAGTTATGTGTACAAACCTACATATATCCGATTCCTTTCTCTAATATATAAATAAATGACATATACACTGAATCTCGGGCTTACACAGTGAGGTGTCCAGAAATATTACAAAATTTTGTTGCAGAGGTTATAATCGATCTTAGCAAACATAATAAATACCTTCCCGATATAAAAAAAAATATTTGTTTATTTTTAGAAAGAAATGAACAGACAGAATGAATATCCCAACCAAGGAGAAAACATTGCACGTTCTTTAAGAACGCAGAAAACGAAAAAATATAATATTCTTTACAACTTCTAATATAGTGAGAAAGAAGAAGCCTAAAATAAAATGCTGATTGGTTGCTAATCTTCTGGACACTAATTACAACTATCTTTAGAAGTAAGATATTAGTACTATGCATCGTTACTGGATCGTAAGTAAAATTAAGACCCACATTTAGAGAGAAAAAGTGTTCTTTTCATGATAACAATGCTCCGGCTCATGCTCCGAAATTGGTCCCCACCCTCTATATTTTCCAGATTTGGCCACCTCGGACTACTACTTGTTCCAAAATATGAAAAAAAAAATTCTGCAGGGCAAAATTTTGCATTGAATTACGAACTAACTAGTGAAACAAACGCTTATTTTCCAAAGTGGACAGTTTTACTTTATTAGAGGGAATAGAAAAGCAGACCAAATGTATTGATCTCCACAGGCCTTTAAACAGTACTATAAGGCATGTCCACATTGCACCCGGAGCGTTTCGTTACGTCAATACGTTGGCTCCGAGTTTGTTGACATGACTTGTGATTGGTTTGACATAGCACGTGGTCAACGAATTGAGCTCTCTGATTGGTTATAACTTTTAACGCTGACGCTACGCAATGCTCTGGATTCAGTGTGAACAGGTCGTACGAGAGATTATATAAAAATAATTAAAAACTTTTTTTTAAGCCTTTTCATTATTTTTACACGGACTTATCAAACGACCTTCCTTATATGAAGGGCCTACTTTGTGATATATGACATGGTGGCTAAATCTCGAAATGACTTAAGGCGTTTTAAGACTTATATAATGAAATTTTAAAAGAATATCAGTAATTTAATGATGCGATCGTATATAATTATTGGGCAGGGATTCGTTATTTGGAAATTTATTCATGCTGAAAGAAAAGAAAGATAACTTTTAATACATTTCTATTTGGTTTTGTTGTTTCTATACATATTAATTCAACTAATAAACTGTGAATGTAGATAATAAATACTCTGCGGGTAATAAACTAAATGCATTCTACTCGACATTTACAAATAACAATTACAAATAAACGAAAAATAATGAATAACTAGGTGGCCCCTGTGACCATTTCGCATGCGGTTAAAATACGATAAATTATATAGCGAGGTTGGTGGTTTGTAATAGGATGAAAGAAGAACCGGTTCATTTTGTAGCAACTGTTTATTTGTCGAATAATAATGGTACGTAAAAATAACACAAAACCAATTACCAAACGCCTTTGGCAACAATATTGGAGGTGAAGCATAAGACAATACAGGGAAACATGAGATATGTACACGTCAAAACACCTTTGTAAACAATATTAAAAGTTAAATATGAGACAAACTCGTGGAAAATGTGATATTTACATTACGAAACCTCTTTGTGCACACTATTTGACCGTGCCGTTTTGACGCATCCAGGGAAAGAACTTTAGGGACCAAAGTCAATTTTTCACTTCGATTTTTAAACAAACAATACAATGTGTCATTCTGAATTAACAATTCGTCAGAAGCGGAGAACTTAATCTTTAAAATGGTACCTCATTTATCGATTTTCGTTAAGTATGAAGGGAGAGAAAGTGATCGTCGCAAAAAGTCACCTTCTAGAAAAGATATGTATGGTTTTTCCATGCAAAAAGAATAATGTACACCTACGCGGATGTTGCCAATAAAGAAACTCATTGATGAAATCACAGAATGATAATAAATGCAAACGATTTTTAAATTTAAAAGTTCAGTGCGATTGGTAATAGTAAAATATAAAAAGCTAGCGCAAGCCATCTAGGGGAAGAAAATTTTTTTTATAATGTTTATACTTACATTCTTAATGTTTATACTAACAAACAATAAGATGTGTAATTTTAAATAAATTAAACATCACTAAATCCACTAAATTCTAAATAAAATACGCATCCACTAAATAAAGCGGAGATCTTAATCTTTAAAATGGTACCTCATTGATCGATTTAGGTTAAGTATGAAGGTTAGAAAAAGGGATAAAAAACATCTTTTAGAAAAAATACATATAGATAAATTCCTAAATTTGTTTTAAAGTTTATTGCAAAAAATTTAATCATGTTTATATGTCAACATTTTTCAAGTTGTAGAGATCACAGAAAAGCTCAAGTTCTACAGTTTTTTTTCATATTCAAAGTAATTAGTGTAGAAAAATATTTGAATATATATCATATCATTTGTCATACTATTGAAAAAATCATCTAGTGTTATTTAAAGTGGACAAACCATTCAAATAGCCAGAAATACGTAGACAGAATAGATCTAAACTGGACACATAAGTAACTGTTAAATGAGTGAAATAAATAGCTATAAACAAAGGATAATTTTTTTGTAAGTGTATTTATCTCAATGACAGATATATTGTGATACGAAAGCAGTACATTGTACCACTTTAATCGTAACATGACAAAGATCAGACAGATATCTTAAGAGTAATGCATTTCTATTTGCTGTAATGGACCAGAGATTAGGATTCTTAATGCAAGAGGAAAAGTTATACAGATAAATGTAACTGATTGCTAGATCAAAGGTTTAATTCCCTGTCATAGTTCATTGTGTAGAGATTTTAATGTGAGGCATGAAATTTTAATGTGTTTCAATTTTTAGATTTGGTTGTACTAATTGTAAAACAGTGAGTAAAAATTTGTTCACATGTATAAAATTTAACTGCAGAGGAAAATATGCTTAACAGAAAATTATTAATTCACTTTTCAAAAATTGATATATAATAAACTTTTATTATCAGGGGTCTGTTTTCTCTTATTTATCCAGATAGATAATAAAAAAACATATACAAAAAGGGATTATCGTATTCTCTAAATAGGATATTACTCTTCTTAATTAAGAAATAGGTAGTACCCATTTATATAGATACAAGGTAATAAAAACAATCGGCCAGTGTGAGAATATACATTAACTAGCTGAAAACCCGCACTTCGCTACGGAGTACATTCAAATTAAATACAACGGTCAATGTATGCAATTAATGCCCCCCCAAAAAAATATATATATTTATAATAAATACGATCAATATATACAATTGACTTAGGAAAAAAAATATATATTTATAAAAAAATCGTAAGGGATATTTTTATAGACAAAATAATGTCCAATCGTCTGCCGCATTAGCAAGAAAAAAAATATCTTTTTGTCTATTTAGTTGTTATGCACGTGACGATAAATTTATTTAAAGTACCAGAAAAAGAAGTCACGTGATCGGCATTTAATAAATTAAATTCTAAAAATTAATCTTTAAAAATTCACCAAAAATCAGGAAATGGAGGTAAAAATTCCAAAAAAATTTCATTTTGAAGGAATTTTTATGATCTTTCTCGTGATATAAATTTTATAACCCTCAATGTATTATTTTAAATGCAAACGTAAAAAAAGTTTAAAAAACAGCTTAAAAATTTAATTTTAAAAAATCTAAGAAGAATTTTTGAAAAATCTTTCTTAGTGCACCCCTACACTATTAGAAGAATCGCCATGCAAAATTTCAGCCCTTTAGGTCCAGCGGTTTGGTCTGTGCGTTGTATGTCAGTCAGTCAGTCAGTCAGTCAGTGAATGAATGAGTCAGTTACGGAACTGTTTTATATATATAGATTATATATATATATATATATATATATATATATAGTCGATTCTTGTAATTGGACCACCGTTTAATTGCACCAGCCGCTTATTCGGACCGAATTCCGTCTTGTAACATAAGGCATGTCCGTTTACTCGGACCAGCCGGTTATTAGGACAAAAATGATTCCGTGCCGATGTGGTCGGATTAACCAGAATCGACTGTATATATATATATATATATATATATATATATATATATATATATATATATATATATATATATATATATATATATATATATATATATATATATATATATATGGGTGTGTGTACGCGTGTACGTTTGAAAATATACATTTATGCTATATAAATATTTATATATATCCTATATATCTATACATGTACATTTATGTTAATATATGAACATTCGTTTATTTATCACGACTTCTAGCAAAGATATTTAAGTAATATATATAACAAGACGTTAAATGCGTACAAAATGGATATGTCTAAAAAAAGCATGAATATTTATACATCAACTTGTGCTAATAATAAGGAAAGGTTTGATTCAACATCTGTTACCTCAAGAATTTTATTCCAGCGTTCATTCATATTTTATAGCATTAAATTATTCCTAAATCTCTTCCGTTACCTAAAGACTATAATTAGGAGATTATATATTCTCTTCGGAATATAACCCTGATTTCACTTTGATGGACATCGGGTGCAATTGCTTCGACCAATTTTTAGAATTGCCGGTTTTTCTTGCTTTCGGCTGAAATAATCTATTTCAATCAATCTCTCACGTCATCGAGATAGTATTTTTTCCTACTCCGAAAACTGAAGCAAAAAATAAAAGACCATTAAACGGTAAATTCTCTTGTTCTTTAAAGGCCAGACAAGAACTGCTCAGCGAATAGATAGCTTTGAAAATGTTTTAAGATGTATACAAATCTTTCCTTTTCTAGCAAGCGTATTTTCATTAAAAACATTTTACTTCGTAAAATTATAGATTACCAATGAATTTCGGTTTTCTGAGATATATACTATTTATTTTAAGCTTAAATTCATTTATAAACAAGTTTTCTTCATTTCAGCTGAAACAATCTATTCTAATGAATCGTTATGTCATTGAAATGACATTTTATTTCTATTTCCAAACTTAAAGAAGGAAATAGATGATTGTTAAAGAGTAAAATGTTTTGTTCTTTTAAGGCTGGTGACAAACATTTTATTTTAATGGGTATCTCAGAAGTAAAACTATTTATTTGCAAAATTAGAGATCGAAATTTTATTTACGTTCATCATAAATTATTTTATGCGAGAGATTATGAAAATTGATATCCGTCCTTCTCAAAAAATAACACACAGTTACGATAATATAAAAAAATTTAAATATTTACTGATTACCTAAGGACACGTTGAATAATCCCCAGAACGTCAACAGAAGTCAATGTAAGAGTGAAGGAAATTTAATGTTACGCAGAGAAATTTTAATTGGAATCAATTTTAAAGCTTTCTTAAAAGCCAAGATAAAGTGATTCTACGAACTACATTACTCTGTTGATGGGGTAAATTTTATGAAACTTTTATGCAAGAAACATTATGATACAAGGCAATCTTTTCATATTATTTCTTCAGCGAGAGGAAGTCAACAAATTTAGACATTAAAAATTTCTTCACAATTAATTTTTCCAGTTCTCCAGCTAGAATTGAAAGATGTCATTCAAAAAAAGTATTAATCCCTGCAAATTTCTTGCAGAATTTCTAATACATGTTAATTTATGGAAAGGTAAGTAATATTAAGCCGTGAAAATTTGTTCTGAAAAGCTGTTTTCCCTCACTGAGAGTTGGGATTACTAAGTTTCAATTTGGAGAGGAATTTATTTGAAATTCATAAGCATCTATGAATTTGATTCATAAAAATTTGGGTTGGAATCAAGGCGTTATAATTCCAGAAAATAACTCAGTTTCCCTACATATTACTAGCTGACAACAATGGAAAGTTCTAACTACACAAGGAGAATAAATAAATATCTCTTTTCTCTATGGTTTTCCTGACAGACCCAAAAGGTTTGTAAAAACAACATCATAATTTATTCAGGTTAGTGAAAAAAGATTACATTGTTCTCTACAAAATCTATTCTATCTAACAGAAGAAATAATCGAAATAATAAATGGTCAACTATCCATCAAGTTCCAACTATACAATAAGCGGGTAGTGGAAATAATGTACTTTTTCTAGAATAAACTACAATGTAGTATGGATAGACAGGAACTAGTCTGCTTTCGATATATATATATATATATATATATATATATATATATATATATATATATATATATATATCGTATTGTGCGGGTATGTTTAGTGATTGCATTAACAGATATGCAATGGTTTCTCTACCTGTTCAGAACTATGACTCAACAAAAATGTAAAAGAAAGAGATAACACTCCAATTTACAATGAAATTCCCTCAGATTACTGCGTTCAGCTGTGTAAAAGTTGCAGCTATGTAAAAATGTTCGTTTTAGGTCCCTATCTGGGACGTTTTGTTGTCATAATAGAATGCTGTCTTGGAATATAAGTAGCATATAAAGAAGCTCATTCGTAGTAAATAATGTGTTTTGATAACTAAAACAAACACACACACACACACGTCTATATATGTGTGTATGTTCGTGTTTCAAACACAATGGTCTTGAGACCACGTCGTTCATTTAAGGAAAAAAATTGCATGGATGTATGTAAAAATCGTAGAGATGAGCTATGGTTAACTTCATATAGAAGGAAATATATTCTCTGGCCGGTAAAAATTAAAAACTTTCAATTCGAACAACAGCAATAGAATGATTTATGAGGAAATAGGAATAAAACAAGAAAGAAAAAAAAAATTCAGGTAGTCTATAATGAAACTACTGCGGGTTATTAACGTAGGATTACTTATCATTTTCTCGCCCCCCCTTTTTTTATAACGTATTTTGGTACTTTTCTGTTTAACTCTTTACTGCTGCTGGGTTTGGCGCGCTGCCAAAATTATAACCCGCGTCGCAGGACAATGTTTTTCTCTGTGAAGGACCGTTATTGAGGAACGTGATCCTACGTTAGAAAAAGAAATTAGGCAATAAAAAAAATCCTTGAGACTTTAAAAAAAATTTAGTAAATATTGTGAATGTTTTAAATTACATGTATATTTTTAATTTAACTGGACCATTTTTAATAAGTCATGTGATAGTCAAATTGTGAAAGTCAAGTATTGACTTTCACAAATTGATATCTGTATATTTATTGATTTATCTATCAACACACAAACACACACACATACATACAAATATAAATATATATATATATATATATATATATATATATATATTAATTACATTAATTACATAAGTTTGTACAAACGGATATGTGTTACGTTAAATTTGTTTTACTCTAAATTAATATGCGGTTAAAAGAAGTTAGGAATAAAGCTAGAAAAACATGATAATGAAGCTCATAACTTTTTAATGGATATTTTTGATAGCACATTTTGCTAGTTCTTGCAGTTCTTCATATTCTCTGGTAAATTGTCTAGACGTATATTATTTTGAATGTTTTCCTGCTTTCTCTTTGTGTTGCACGCATAAGTAGCTTTTAAAAATTCCTTTCATTACGGAACTGTGAAATCTTTTATAAAATGTTTCTAAACACCAAAGAATTTCTTACTTAATATATATTTTATGAGAGTCGTATAGACTTGAGTTGCACTCTATTGTCTTTAATTCCTCTAAAGAACTAACGTCTTAGTAACTGCAATAAAGTAACTGCCTTAACTAAGGATTTTTTTGAATAAAATTCTAAGAGGACGAAATTTTGAATGTTCCAAAACCGAAATAAACATACAGTATTATAAAGATAATTTTTGAAACAAAAAAATATTATATATTTTATATAATGCGTATTTATAAATACTTAAAAGAAAATACCATGGTATATATTTATCTGTTTATGTACCAACATATATATATATATATATATATATATATATATATATGTGTGTGTGTGTGTGTGTGTGTGTGTAATATATATGTACATATAGGTAACGAACTTTCCAAAGGCGCATACAAGAGTGCATAGGATATATAAAGAATTTCTATGCAAATCCTTTTTTCTTTAATATACAAAAAATTACTGATATGTATTTTTTTAAATAAAAGGCATCTATACTAACCAAATTCATAGCCTACTATCAGAGGAAAAGCAAAATTTCGCACCATTCTTTTCATAATTTTATTCTATATGTTGAACAACACACTGTTGCCACTCGGGCAAATACAAACATTATAATTCCAATTTATTTAAACAAACCATGGGGGAAATCGAATGCTGATTGAGATAAAATTATCCCTTCCTACCGATAAATTTATGTATGTATTTGTAAAGTAGTGTTAAAGGGAAATTCCCGTACGAAATATATATATATATATATATATATATATATATATATATATATACAATTTGTCCATGCCATTACAGCCCCATTTTCAGTGCGTCTTAGTTGGTATTTAAGTCAAAGCAATAAACATCAGCGTCGTTCAATATTAGGGACATTAAACAGTCCTGGAATTTTGAGTAATGAATATCTTAACGATATGTTAAAAATTTATGATATTAATACCCAGGATATGTCATTTGCTCATAGAGAAAAATAGAAAGACTTCTATTAAAAATTTTCTGTCGGAAATAGTATTTTAAGCAATTTTAATAAGCATTTCGAAAACAGCTAATTTCATGACGAAATTTATTTTGCGCAATTTCGGGAAAAGCCTAGCGAATTAAAAATAAATAACAAACATCGAATAGGTGCAGTATAAGAGGCATCAAAGTGTAATTGAATTTTGCGAGCTGAATATGCGTTAAAATTTGCGAAATCAATACACAAGATGTGGTGTGGACGCAAAAAATAGAGAATCAGGATAACACTCGCTAATATATTTTGTAAAATATTTTGTAATGGAAACAACATATTAAGGAATTTAAGCTTAGCATCGTTAAAAAGGTAAATTTTATGGATAAGTTTATTTTTCGCACTTTGGTAAACGTATCAAATGTAAAATAAATAATAATTTTCTCAATAAAAGTGTGACATTTAACTGTACTGCCAATTAGAGAATTATATATGTTGAATGCTACGTTTTTAAGTTCATGATATTGAAATAGAGTTTGTATAAAGAATTGTAGATGGGATATTTAAAACATTCCCCCTTCAATTTGCAAGCAAAACTTCTCACGAGATATTTTTCTAGCACTTAACTGATGAGAAAAATATTAATAAGAGATTTCCGTTAATTAAAAAAAATAATAATATTAGATTTCAATTTTAGCTAGATTACATTCCTACTTTTATTCTAAAACTTACAGCGTTTTGGCATTTACAACGGGCATTTACAGATTAATTGTAATACTTCCCAGGCATTAACGGGGATGTACTTGACTATGATAAAACAACGACATTATCTTCTTGCGCTAGAAACGACTTAAAAATGCCCCTGACATTTAAACTTAGGTCGTGGCCCCCCCAAAATGCACTCCCTAATGAATTAATCACTATCTTTCGGGGGAAATTTTGCTCACAACAATCTTTCCATCTTAGTCGGGGTTTTAGAGAAAGCTTTTTTTTTTTTGTTGTTGTTGTTGTTGCTTCCTCCTTCGAACTCATTCTCAATGTGTTAGTTGAGGGGATCTATCTTGGACGCCTGCCAAGAAATTCCTTCCATCCCCTCTCCCCGTCCGTGCGCACGAATCCTATTCATGGCGGATGAAACGTTAGCGGTGGAAACCCATTCATAACTCTCCGATAACGTTTCTTGGTATGCAGTGGCCGTTGTTTGCGGGAACAAATAGTATTAAATGCAGACAAAAAAAGGCGCATGATTTTTAAAGTATTTGTTAAGAGATAATGGGATTGTTTATAGCATTGTTCTTTGGTAGGCAGTGGCCGTTAGCGAATTATTTCAATTACAGAAAAAAAGGACAGCGTTTATAAAAGTGTTTGTTACGAAATCATATAATTGTCTTAATTTAAATTTAAAACTCGTTTTCCTTTTCTACTCAATCGAAAGTGAAAAATAGTAGGAGTATGAATAGGGAAAATGTTTTAAAGGATTGATATAATTATATATTTAAGCTCTTGATGCCTAAATATTCCATCTTATATATATATATATATATATATATATATATATATATATATATATATATATATATAACAAAACGCTTGGTCCCGTATTAAAATTTTGATTTGATCACAAGATAAAGGTTGGTTTAGTAGTTCGGATCATTAAGGTCATCTTTTGTGACACGACGACTAAACTGACTAGGATAACAACTTAAAGACAATATTGAGTGGCGACAAACACCCATATTTACTTCCGGATTTGCACATTCAGACTCTTAATTAAAAGTTCTTTAAAGTGTTTTTAGTAGACTGTTACGGTTTTGGGCTAAAGTAAGTGCAGACCTAAAATACTAGACACACTATGAAATCGGTGGAAGAGTATTCGAGCTAAATACCAACAGAAACTCTAAGGAATACCCTCTTATCTTGGGAATACATGTACTCATACATTCGAATGTACAACTAAATGTTACCAAAAAACGAGAAGAGACACAGACAGAAAACAAATATCGTACGCTCATAACTATTTAAAATCCCCCCATATGTCCATGGTCTATTGTGCCTTTACATTGTTTAAAAGAGCGCATCGCAAGTGCAGACTTATAAACAAAATACGCGCCTAAAGAGTGGCACAAATTACCAATAGAAACTCTTATTTTGGGAATATATGTACTCATACACCCGGATTTTCTGCAATAGTTCTTTAAAAAGAGGAAAAAGACACAATATCTTTATTTTTTCCAACATCAAAACCTTTAGTACACATTTACTGATTGATATATATTTCTAATAGTATTTAAATATAAGACATTTACGTTAAGACGTTAATTCCCGTTTGATAAAAGATCTACAAAATAAAATGTTAGATCTATTTTAGAATTTTTTTACTTGATATTCATCATCAACATTCCTTTTTAAATTAAAATTATTTTTATTTATGTTACGACACAAACAATATTAGCTTGCCAGCAAGAATTTATTTAGTTGATAAATTCTGTATATTTTTTAAGTAAGTAACTATATTTGGGGTTAAGTAAATAATTCAGTTAAGAGATTAAAGCTGATAATATCACCTAGATGTAGCTCCTAAAAACAACTTGATTTAAGTCATAATTATTTATATCTATTTCTAAAACGACAGGTTATTTTTAAATCCATAGAACTAAATAATTGGGTCTTGTTTTATTTTTTGTGTTAAATCATAGATGTTATCCATGATAGGATTATCCAAACTTGAAATAGATGACAGAGTTTCAAGAAGAAATATGCACACACACTTGACGATGTTACACAAATCAGCTATGACATCATGCTGTCACTGCTAGAGTGGGAGATTGATATAAAAAGAAATTTCTGGATGACTCTAAAGATAGTTGAAGTGTATTTTGGGGGAAGGAAGGAATAAAAAAGGGGTTTAATGGGAATTGGAAGAATTGTGGGGGCTAAAAGCACTGGGGCGAGTATCAGCAGAATTGAAACTCTTTTGTAGTGCTAGAGAGCAGTTGTTGATCTTGTTTATAAAGAGTGGGCTATCAAACAAAAAACCGGGTTTCATTGTAAGGCATGTGGTCGTGACTGGCCACTGGATTCTGGTACTGAAAGAAAAAGTTCGAGACTTTCCAGGCAACAGCACGTCAAATTGCAGCTACTTTTAATCAATCACCAATTCCGATGGCCTCTCATTGTACTGTTTACCGCACATTACTTAGTATCAAGTATGGAGATCGAAAACTTTTGCTGTCTGCAGCCGTCAAGATCAAACGTCTCCAGTTGATACAGGATCACAAGGACTGGACATTAAATAATCGGTAAAGGGTAATATGTCCGATGAATTACGTTTTCAATAACACCATGCAGATGGCAGGGTCCGAATATGGAGAAAATAGCATGAAAGCATGGACCCTAAATGCACAGCCGCAAAACTTCAAACCGGTGGAGGCAATTTGACGGTTTGAAGGGTATTTTTCTGGCATTTTCTGGGTCCTGTAATGCGTAAAGAAGGTCTGAATGCTAAAAGATATTTAAATGTTATCACTGATCAAATACATCCACTTACGTTAAGAATTTACCCAACTGGAGATGGAGGCTTCCAGTAGGACAATGCTCCATACTGTAAAATGTTCCCATTGTCCACAGAAGGTTTGACGTGCTTGACGGAGGCTTCACCTTGCTTAGTTAGCCTCCATAATCTCCAGATCTCAATACAATTGAGCCTTTGTGATATCAAGTCGAAAGGGGTACTAGGCCGTTGGATCCAGAACCATCAAATCTTAGAGAACTGGAAAATGAAATACATCGGATATAGTCTCATATTCCTCGAGCTAACGACCAACATCTCCTAGAGTCCATGACAAAGAGAATCGCAGCGGTATTGAGAGTAAAAGACATCCCAATGATGTACTGAGTATGTGGTCATGATAAATTGATCACTCAGCGTATGTATGTCTCTGTAAAGGCATAATAAAAGTTTTAAACTTACGTCAGTTTTTCATTTCCTATTATTGAAGATAATTACCCAACGAAAGTATTGAAGCAAATGGACTGTACTTATCCTTGCTCTGTACATCATACATGCACATTATACAAGTTTGTGTGTAAGTATATAACCATAGGGAACAAAAGAATCCAATTTAGAAATCTATATGCCTAACAGTATTCTATTTATTGCTGTTGTTCACGTTAACAGATTGGGGCGTTCATCATATAAACGATCGCAAGATTTTGCGGTAACAATTGCTTATTTCTCAAGAATGTTTTGGCATCTGGAACATTTATCATGAGAGATTAATGGAAAGAGCTAATGCTTTTTGAAAACGTAGGTTTAGTCACTGAGGCGAGATTTTAGATGTGGCATCGAACCATTATACGCGGTTCAAAACCCCGCTGCTCCGATATTATACCGTAAAATGTTTAATAATATTTTAAATTTATCCTACAGCAGAAGAGTGCCTTTATTGAAAATCACGGGCTTTAAAATATATATTCCAGAGCTAAAATTCTGAAGAATATATATTTGTTGGTAGAAAATGACAGGAAATAAAAATTACTTTCTTTTACTTAATCAAAGATAATTATTATTAAAATTGAATAAACAAATAAGCTTCCTCAATGCTTTTATGTTTCAGTATTTTTCGGAATATGTCAATAATTTCATGAATGCATGTTTGATTAAGCATTTTGCGAGGGCGGAAATGCACTTTGTTATTATTTATTCCTTGCGGCGTTTTTTATGCTACATTGTACGTTCACGCAAGGTACTTTTCCCTTTTTCATAATAACATTTTTGGTGGTACAGGCTGCAGTAGACTGACGCATTCACTTGAAATATGGCGTTGGTTCTCCAGAAAATGGTAAAAAGGAACATGGTAAATGTTTTGTTATGTTATGTGGGACATCCCAATACATAAGAATCTAACTAGAATGCTGACGTATCCACGTGCTCCTTGAAATAGAGAATTCAGTTTTCAACATTGTTGCTGAAAACTTAATGGTATATTTCGATGGTGTAGTCATGATTTGACGCCCGGTGGCGTAGTGGTTAAAAGCTTCAAGCTGCCATACCACGCGTCCAGGGTTCAACCCAGCGACTGGGCAAGGTCAACTCATGCCTTTCATCCCTTGAGTGGGTCGATAAAATAAAGACCAAGCATGCTTGGGAACTAAACTCTCGGGGTCCCACGTCAGGTTGACCACCTGACTGAGACATGCTGTATGGCACCCCAAGCCCACGGTCAAGAAAGCGGAGATGGGCATCGCCGGCCTTGGTCCACAGAGGATTGTTGGACCATGAGTTTAGTTTTTTAGTTAAATTATGTCGCTAGAACTGTGAAAGACAGAAATAACTTTGAAAAAAGGAAGAAATTAAGTTTTCTAGAAGTTTAGTTCTATCTAACAATAAGTAATCTATGTCAAACGATGATATAATAGATAAGCCAATTCAAAAGTATTTTGATCATTATAAAACTTAACGGGTGATTTATAAGCTAAAAAATTCTATAATGCACGTTCCATAATGCAAGTGATATCTATATCCAAGAACGCAGCTAAAATTTCATTTTGTATATGACAAGTTGACATCCTTTTCATTAGAGAATTTTTTACCTTTTCAATGCTGACAACCAGCAATATGCCTCAATAAACCAGATATATGGCACTATATCTACCAAAATAGTCTATTTATATAACTATTTATCTTCAATTTTATCTCAACTATTACATTACATTTCCTGATAGTAATTTCATGTTTAGAGTTAAAAAGTCTTACGAGTCTACCGAACCGAACCAGGCTTGTATACTTACTACCTTAAAAAGAAAATTGTTAGCTAATGTTCACTTTCAGTACTTTATCATTTATTATTATCCCGAAATATCTTAGAAGCATTTAAAATGTCAAATATTGTCATCTTCCTTTACGAAATATAAACTTTAAAGAATATGTATAAATTATAAGTAATAGACTTCTTCCCTTTCCTTTTGCAACAGCCAATTTTATATAAGTTATGTAATGGGTTATGAAATTTTAATATGTAATTTAGCACGTAATTTAATTTATGTAATTTTAGCTTATAACTTGAAAAAGGTTATAGAAACATAATTTTACATAAACAGTCTTACAAGATTCGTAAATTATGAAAAAATCTCAACTTTTTACTGTACGCATACTTTGTTTGAAAACTGATAGTTTCAGAACAACTAGCCGCTGCGCGACCAACATGGTCGCTTTTAGTTTTATACAGTTGGCTCTCTGTTTAACGACTTTCATAGGACCGCGAAAAATCGTCTTTAAGTAGAGATCGCCCTTAAACATAATTTGTTAAAAAATAACATTTCCCATAACGTCGGAGAAGCCGGGACCGAGAAATACCGTCTTTAAATAGAGATCGTCGTTAAACAGAGAGCCAACTGTATTTATTTTTGCAAAACAACTCAACAGAAAGTAACATATGCAAGGAATGTAACCATTACCTATCATCATAAATATACGTTGTTAAGAGGTATTCTTCATAAGGCTGATTCTAAAACATCGTAATTAAAAAATATGAATTTCCATTGCTTCAGATCAGAGTTAAAGATAAGACTGAGAAACCCAGCACCAATGGTTTTAAAAATTACATCCTTGTATGTATGTACTATTTTTCAAATTAAAGATCCATTTGCACTTTATCATTACATAAAATAAGAAATTGTTCGGCAAAATTTTTTTTCGTTTAAATGGAGTAAAAATTCAGCAAGTACTAAAATGTAGTATGGATTACATCGCTCTCTGTATGTAATATTGTTCACAATTCAGATATCTACACTTAAGGGGAGTGATCACTTTTACGTACCTTTAAAAGTATCATTTTTAGACCTTTGTTCGATTGTATGTACTACTCATTATTTTTGCTTGATTTACATGTAATTTTTTGAGTAACTGCCTATAATACTGTTTATTGTATATGTAATATCTCAAAGTAATTAAAAAATATAAAATTATTTTTTATGCATAAAAATTTACTAATTTTTTTAAATCGAACTTTTAGCAGTCAACTACTATGCGCATTCTGTCAAAATAAATTATTAAGGTACAATAATACTATATGTGGTTACAATACTTCAGGAAATAAAATCCACCAGCATATTTTAATCTTAACATATTTTATTTTTTTTAAGAATTTTTTTATAAGCTTTTACTCGGTCATTTTTGAAATTTCTAATTAAAAATAGCACGTACTAAAATGTTTAAATATATTTTAGAATAATGTTTGAAGATATTGTTGCCTGAAGTATTGTAACCACATATAGTATTATTGTACCTTAATAATTTATTTCGACAGAATGCGCATAGTAGTTGACTGCTAAAAGTTCGATTTAAAAAAATTAGTAAATTTTTATGCATAAAAAATAATTTTATATTTTTTAATTACTTTGAGATATTACATATACAATAAACAGTATTATAGGCAGTTACTCAAAAAATTACATGTAAATCAAGCAAAAATAATGAGTAGTACATACAATCGAACAAAGGTCTAAAAATGATACTTTTAAAGGTACGTAAAAGTGACCACTCCCCTTAATTATATCAAATAAATTGTTGGAAAAATTTCTTCACTTATAAAATGGAGTAAAAATTCAGCAAGTACTAAAAAAAGTGTAGAATATTAACTATTAATGGCTGTCGGATGCTATGCTGGCGACGGTTAAGCCTAACCTTGCGATCATTTAAGCTCTCTCTTAATGAATTAATTCTTCATCGCTTTCTTTCTTGCGACTGTTAGCAATTTTCACTTGATCGTGCAGCTCGCTTTCGAGCTTTCCTGATTTCAGTGCGTAAATCCGTGTTGACACACGGTTGCAAATTGCGGACGGCCGCTAATGTTTACATCTGGTAGTTGCAGCCGTTGCCATTCGGAGTGTAGAAATATCGTCGATTTTTGTGCCGCATACCTACGCGCTTTATATATATAGACAACGTAAATATTAGTAACACATGGTCATTTTACCGGCACAGATAGTTACGAAGTTAGAATTCTCAAAGGTACAATCTTCTAAAATTTTGTAGATACAGTGAATAAAAAAATGAAAAAATCAGATTATAATACTAGTATAACTATTAAAAAGTATCTATTAATAAAAATGGAAATCAGTAGTTTTATAATTTTATCAATTTTCATTGAAAGAAAACTAGTTCAATCATTTCAACTATACGATATATTTTTCACGGAGAATAAATTCTTATAAGAATTGGAGGGGAACTCGCTCTTAAATTTAACTATATGAGTTATTATTCATCAGATATTCAAAGTTACTTTTATTTTTTATCGAATAAGTTCACAATTTTGAGAGAAGAATGCAAAGAAAATAAAAACTCAAAAGCAAACTATTCCGGAATTATAAAATGAAACGGATACAACCTTATGTATATGTAAACTATATATGTATATGAGAATAAAAAAAAACTAGAATATAAAAAACTAAAACGGTATTTTGAAATAAATTTATTGTTTATAAATATAAATCAGTGGCTAACAGAAAGTCAAAAGAAACGTTTGACATTTTCGCATCAGACTACATGGCATCGGTGATGAAAAATGAATTCACGTCAAGGAAAGAAACAGACGCATTTATTCTTACAAATGCATCGTATGTAACTGTTTTTATTTTATACCATGTCAATTTTAGTGTATCCGTCTTTAGCATTGAAACAATGTTAATAAATAAATATTGCTAAATAGATGCATATTGAGCACTTATAAAAATAACACAAATGCTGTTTCTAACTAGAGTAGAGGAAAAAAAACCACGAATAATATTTATTAGAAAATCATATTCGTTCCTTTTATGACCGAATAGATTACTCGTAAAAAAAGAACTCTTCTGTTAAAAACATTTTTTTTCTAGAGCATCTGAAGACGATTTGGACCAATGCCAGGAGACTTGACGCTTCGGTTATAAACTTGCTGCTAACGATGTAAGATCATGAGATAGACATTAAATTATTGATTAAACATTTCATTGCATGAAATATGCAGTATCTTAAGAACTTTAGAAGCTTGTTAATGTTATACAGCGTAAGAATCTTTTTTTTAAAATTTATTCATCTTTTTTTTTGTACTTAATAATTATAGAGTATCCAGTTAGCAGCTTATATCTCATCATTTAAGAACTTAAAGGCATATCATATCGTGACAATTTTTCATTTATGGCTGCTAAATAACTGAGACTGAAATCTATTTTACTATCATTACAGCAGTTAATATGAAAGCTGACAAATTATTAGCATACATAGTGAAAAATGATTGTCATCAGAAAAAAAGTGCTCTGTGTAAAACGAGAGAGTGCCGGTCATTTCACATGATAAAAATTATTGCGGAATTCTAACTACTTTCTTACATTTGAACAACATGATGAAGAATAAAAAACAACCAACACACACACGCACACACACTTTTATATATATATATATATATATATATATATATATATATATATATATATATATATATGTAATATAAAAATAATTTTTATATTAATAATCTGACTTCTCCGTGTTCCTGTAAAGCATAATTTATTCGATTTCTAAAGACTATGTAATTCTCATAAAGAGCATAAGATTGCAGTACTTAATCCCTTTGTCCCCTTGTAGACAGAGGAAGATCTTTATAGGCTTAGGATAACCCCTGTCTAGGGAGACTGAACCGATAGAAATCATTGGACATGCCCTAGTCCATGACGTAGCATAACGTCATAAGCTTTGCATCACCTCTTCTGTATTTCTCCGATACAAAAATGAGAACACGGCTGAAAGCCGCGCCTTTTTTCTGATATTGTTTGCTACATTTCATATGTCACTCGGTCTAGCTCCCTCCTTATGGGGAACTGCGTATGAACGACAGTAAATTTTTGAAAATAATTCGCCTATTTACTGCGTCCCAATAACGAACTCTTTTCCAGCTGCGTCTACAAGACATGTTATGTCATATATATACATAAACACACACACACACACACATATATATATATATATATATATATATATATATATATATATAAAGAAAGAGATAAGATCTCACTTTTCAATTAACAAACCTAAATTAAACTTCTGCATTCTAATACCTAAAATAACTGAACATATTCGCATTAGCTATCTAGTCAAATTTCAGAATTTCCCCAAAGCCAAGAAACGAGAGGAGAAATTTTCGATGATCATTTCAAAGGTTGATATTGTTTCAAAAGTATTGAATTTTTAACTTAAACATGTGTTTTATAACCTTTTTTTTAAAATTATAGGTTTGATATTAAACAATGTGTGATCTGGAGTAATAATTAAATTGACAGTGTTTATTTATGAAATTTATATTTGAATGCATAAATTGATATCGGCATATTCCATGTTTTCAGTTTGCCACAATTTTTTCCTTTAATAAGCGTTATCACAGTGGTGGTGAGTGCATAGCATTAAAGTACGACGTGAGTCAGGAATCCTTAAGTGCATCCATTACACGTAACTAACTATCCATTTTTTTCATTAAAAAAAGCTGTGGATGTCTTTTTGAGGAGATCTGCAGAAAATTTAAACGGCTTGTTTCCATAGAGATTATTTCCTTTCATTAATGGATTTGCATGTTGTAAGTTGTGCAACAGGTTATCACTGTCATTCCTTTAATTCTCAATAAAATGGCTTAATCAATAAAAGACATCTTCGGAAATCAGGAATTGTTTCGCAAATGAAAACAACAGGAGTTTGAAAAGAAAGATAAACACTGAAACAGAATGTACGATAGGTGAATGTGTGATAAATGAATAGGCATAATCTAGAGCAGAATTTCCCAAAATGTGTTCCTCGGAACACTGGGGTTCCACCAAAATATTTAGGTATTCCGCGAGACAGTCTGACGGCAACTGGAAGCGAGATTTAAGGCATTTTCGTTAACACTATTCTGGTCAGATATATTCAGTGAATATCCAAATTTAGCAAAACAGGCTATTCGTAGTCTATTGCCCTTTGTAACCACTTTATTTGTGTGAAGCTGGATTTTCAAGATATTCTGCGACAAAAACAATATATAGAAACAGAATTGATGTCGTACCACATCAATTCTGTTATCGAACATAACACCAAATTTTAAGAGGATCATGGAATAGAGGAAGAAGCAACATTCTTCTCATGCAAGTTTTTTTTTACTTATTTTTTTATTTACCCTCATATTTTTGTTTTTACTATCACAATTATTTGTTTTTGATGAAGAATTTTTTATTTATTTTTTGTTTGATTCAATAACATATTAAAACAATATTTGTTTAATTCAACATCACATTAAATTTAAGAGAGGAAGGGGTCTATTGATAAAAAAATGTAGAGTGTTCCATGAACTTTGTAAAATGTTCTGAAGGTTCTGCGATCAAAAGAGTTTGGGAAACACTGATCTAGAGAATCATGAATGTGATTTGATAGATATCTCGTGATATCATACGTAATTTGATAGATATGTTTACTCATCTTCGACATAGAAGTAAATATTATGTTTAATTCACCAAATAAAAGAATAATCCTTAGAAAAATATAGATTCTAGTTCATGAAGAAATTTCATTCATGAACCTATCAAGTTAACGATGTTTCACTGAAAACGAAAAATAAAACAATATTTCCAAGAAATACAATTATCATGAAACTAATTTAGGCAATGTAGATTAACTATTTAAAACAAATTTTACTTGGGTAAATATTTTCCTAAACAATTAATTTGTAGTAATTGCCGAGAAATGATCAAATAAATGGAAGAGAAACTAAGATGATTATTAAATGAGAATTCTTTTGTTTGTAATTGTGACCATCTATTTTTACAATTAAAAGTTCATTAATAACTAAGAAAGATTTGTGAAAGGACTCCACGGCAAGCAATAAATTTTAATGAATGACAAAGAAAAACACACGAACTTGGTTCATTCAGAGACAATTTTTTTTTTATGTGTCTTTGATAATTCCTTTTTATTTCTTCTTGCGATTTATCGTATCGTTTGAAATTTATCTGCATGAATTGTAATGTGCATTCTTTTTTTCTGAAAATAACAACTAAATTTTATACTCTAATAAAGTCTCCTCCAAGGAAGATAATAAGGAACCTTACGCATGTATTTCTTAATTAATTTAATTTCCATTAATTGCTTTTAGTCTCTCCTATCGACCAAGCCTTAAAAACTTGCTGAAATCGGTTTATATGCCTTCAGTTGCTCACAAATTATTTTCTTGACCCAGATAGGGGTACAAATCAATGCCGATGCGGATCCCACCAGAAAGACTTCGTTGCTATGTGGGGCCCTATCCGACGCATTGAAGTATACAAATCAATTCCATGAAAAGAGAACGTTATAGACAAGGACGAGTAAAGCGATGCCAGGCAGAAAATCTTTCTATTTACCATACGCAAAGCTATTATAAATTGATACAAATATACAATAACAATGGGTGGCGCCATTTGATTAATAAAACATATCTAATAAATCTGAATATTGTACATCTTATAATTTTGATGAGAGGTAATTCAACAAAGGCTGCAAACTAAAACTCACGAGTACTTTATTTTTAGTGGAGTCAGATAAATGCAACAAATTCTAGCATAAGGTTTTAATTTATATTCAAAATGTGACCACTCGCATTGTTCTCTAGTATTGTTAATATCTGTTATCCCTCTATCAAAATGTTGACTGTTATTGTAATGATTATATTTCCCCCATACACTATCATTCATATTTATTTCTACCAAGAAAATACACAAAGCTCATTAGAGATTAACTTGCTATACCTTTGTCGGACAAGTGTGTTCACCATTACAACAGGGTGCCACGTCATTATAAAAATCTCAGCTTTAAAATATCGTTGTTATATAATGCATGAGTACTAAAACCATTGTTGAAAATTCCAAATTCCAAGGTTTTAACAAATAACTTTACACTTCCTTTTTAAATATACTACATTTAATTTCTTTCGAAAATGGGAAGTCATATATCTTTCTTTCTAAACAGTGAACGCTGTTAAAGAAAGTGGAAAACTTGTGGAAAACTCAAAATAGAGGAACACACACCTTCATAATATCCATGCCTTTTTTATTATTTATTACGCAATTAAGAAGTTGTGTATTCTGCTGTTAAAGGAAGTAAGCAGGCAATTCCTTGGAATGTTGATTTATCTACAATGCTGAACTGAATTTCTAAAAATCAGTATGATTTCCATAATGAAATATAAAAGAAACTTGGAAATTTATTAGAAAATGAAAAAGTAACTAATAATATCATGTTGTTATTTCCAATTAAAAAAAACTAATGTAATTAGTCTGTTATATTTTCGAAAGTATTAGCTAGGTAATATGAGTATTTAAACTGTTTCATAAAGGTGTTAACCTAATATTATAATTCTTGCGTCATTATCCATTATTTTCCGCCATTTAAATAACAAATAGAAGTAAAACATACGATTATAAGAAACTACCACGAATATTTTGCGTCGTAAAATCAACTCTTGCACTAAGAACCATAGATTTCCTGCAGCAGCAGATAATATGTTGAAAGTTATAGTTATGATGGAAATGTTTCTAGTGTTTCCTATATATAGTTTAAAATAATACATCTAACGAAAAATGTTGAAATATTTTAGAATATAGTATACTTAACTACATAACTTTATTAAGCTAGAGTAATTGAAAATTTTTCAGAGTAAAAAATATGGTACTGAGAGTGATAGTACACAGAAATCGTTAAAATAATGCCGGGAAATTCAGACGCTAAAGGTCTGTTCACATTGCAATCCGTTAGCGTAAGCGTAAAAGGAAAAATGGCACTGAGACGGAGATAAGCCAATCATAGGCCTTAACAAATTCACTGCTAATCGTTTGGAGGTTTGTCATTGGTTAAATATAGTTCGATACTTTTACGCTTAGGCCGTCTGCACATGGAGCAACTCAAAAGAAACTGATAACTGACTCAAATCACAAACCAGTCCGTGATGAGTCGCAACCTATGTAATTGAATGGAGCCACGCACACGACGCAACTGGTTACAAACCCGTCGGACGGGTTTGTAACCAGTTGCGTCGTGTGCGTGGCTCCATTCAATTACATAGGTTGCGACTCATCACTGACTGGTTTGTGATTTGAGTCAGTTATCAGTTTCTTTTGAGTTGCTCCGTGTGCAGACGGGCTTACGTTAACGGAATACAATGTGAACAGAGCCTAAGACGCTGTTTTTTCCTCCGTTATCATCTTGCAACTGGGAAAAAATATCTACAGTTCATGTTAAAACAATTCAAAGCCTGGAAATAATTAATGATAAATATAAGTTAAATGGAATTTGTTATCAAAAGAAGACAGGCTGATACAATCTTTGACCTGTTCATTTCCCTCAGGGAAGAAAAATACATAAAAAAATTGATTATCTACATTTTAACAAAATATCAATTTTCTTAGGTAGGGAAAACATAATATAAAAAACCCTTAAAGTATTAATAAGAATCCGAAAAAAAATATGAGTAGAAAGAGAAATTAGAGAAACTCTTCAGACATAAAGAAACTTTTAAGAAGTTCTGAGACAAAAGTGGCTTAATTATCGGGAAGTGTCAGAATTTTTTTTTTTCCTTTGCAGACGGATCTTTGACGTATAATCGATTAATCCTTAAAAAGTGCTTCATGAAATAATTTTTTATATTTAATTTTTCATCGATGACTTTACTTTGTTAGTTTGTGAGATATAACAGGGAATGAAAAATGTTACCTATATCATAAAGAAAAGTTTAATAACTTTTTTAGGGGCATAGCTTAGAAAATCTAGACTTATTAATTGATTAATTATTTGCAGTTCTTTAAAAGGGAAGTGAAAAGCATCATATTAAATAGGAGATTATTTTTGACAACTCTAACTTTTACTTTAAATATTAAAAATCAACTGTCGGCAAGACATTATTTGGTTATGGGATGCAACTTAAAAGAAGTTTAAACGAGAATAGAAAATTTAGAAAACTATTTATCCACCACTCTCATGTATTCATGCCCCACTCTCAATTCATGGCGGTGGTATTTTTTAATTAGAAAAAAAGAAGAAAAAGAAGAAAATCAAGAAAATGAGTAAAAGAAATTAAAGAGAAAATTAAAGAAATTGATGAAAAAAGTAAAGAAAAGAAAATAAAAGAAAGAAAAGAAACTGAAAAAAAAGAAAAAAAGGAGTAAAAGAAAATAAAAAGAGAAAAAAAGAAGGAAAAAGAAAAACAGAAAATAAAAGAAAAGAAAAGTAAGAGAGAAAAGAAAAGAAAAGTAAGAGAGAAAAGAAAAGAAATTAAAGAGAAAAGGAAATTGAGTAAATTATTTTGGCTCTCATATATTTATGCACCACTATCAATTCATGGCGGTGGTATATTTTTAATATATATGAATAGGCAAAAGAGAGGATTATTTATTCTCTTTTGATTCCCAGTCTGCAAACAACTCATCTCTTATCACCCTTAAAATGTTAATTTCACTTTTTTGTATACTTGCACGTTTCTATGTTTTTACTTTATACATAAAATTAGTCAAGGATTACTGTTTAAAGATGAAGAAAATACATATTAATTGTTTTAGATATAATTTAGTCTTTCCGTGTACGCCTGGACAAAAAGTTCCAGAACATTAAAAAAAAGATGCAATCCTGTAAACTTAGTTTTTAAAGTGAATGAATGATACAAATTTATGAAATCTTATATTGAAAACTATAGAGGTGAAAATTAATTTTTGAAATGAAAATGAAATTAAAATGAAGGAGTGTATTGAAACGTGCGCAGGTAAATCCTCATAACTAAAATTGCTTTATAACTATACATTAATATCTCGGCAAAAATTAGGTTATATGAACCCGAAGCCATGAAATATTTACTTGAGTTCAAGTACCCTCAGTTAAAATATTCTTTGTTATATGGAATTGACTCATTATTTATCATAATGTTATGCATTAAATATTTGAAATAGATTTCGAAATAGAATTGTTAACTTAAAAATTGAGAAAGACTTATTATACTTAAAATAGAAAGATGATTTCCATTTAATTTGAGTGAAGTAAATTTTCTTACTCAAAATTCTATAGAGTTATTTGACATGTATATACGGATGCATGGATATTATATATATATATATATATGTGTGTGTGTGTGTGTGTGTGATATGGGGAGAACGGCCGCCGGTCATTGCACTGAAGATGCCGCAACCCCATACCACGGTGAAGAAACTTTGGTTACGCTGGATTACTAGAACAAAACTCCGGCCGAAAGAATTAGACAATGACACCAGATTACGTGGACGACATATTTATTTAATCGCTGGCGACTCCGCCTGGATGAATGCGGCAAGGGAAAGTACAGGAGTGCGTGCTAATTTTGGACGCTAGAACTTATATAAACTTCATTCCATCACGTTCCAAAAGGGCGTGATTTAATAGTTGATTGGTTTAAAGTTGGTGTTGATGTGCAGAACTGATCTAAATTTGCAGGGACGCCGCGCCGCGTTTATTTTCATTAAAAAGTCAGCCATCTTTAATAATATTGCCTGGGGTGACCAAAGATTGTAACAATGGGATTTTTACATAAGTTTTACTGGGACGACACTACTAAAATTTAGAATATCTCTTGGATTTTAACACGAATGCCCAAGGGAAAATTAAATATTTAATAAGATTAAAAAGGGGTATGAAATTTTGAATAGTAAAGTGAGGAATTAATAGTTTTTTAATATTATATATATATATATATATATATATATATATATATATATATATATACACTTGCACTTATATAGTCATAAACCTTTTAGTAAATTAATTAAAGAATAGTTCCTTCTTTTTCTCGGTAATTTGATTATATTCCTAATTCTGGGAAAATGAGTATAAAAGTTTTTAGATTACTAATGACATCTCTCTTTTTTTAAAGTTTAACAATATACTGATCAGAGTGACGACCGGGAGATCTTTGATGATGCTTTAAGAGATCAAATAGATCTGAATTATTATTTTTTATTTCCGTTATTTTTTTATTAACATGCTCTGTATTTATATGCGATATACATATCTTTTTACTCAACAAATAAGTGAGTAACTTTTCAAGAATTATTTTTTTCATGTCGTGGACATAATATTTCCCACATTTTCAATTTATAACATAATTTCGATTACTTTTAAGTTTTCAGACATTACCAACGCACAAATGCACAAACATAGATGTACATACGGGCTGGTAGGATTAAAAAATATGCCTTATTTGGACTTATAACGTACTACGTAAAAAGTCAAATAAAGGTAATTTTATAATCATTAATTTGGTCGTAACTGTAGAATTTCCCCATTAGTACCATCACTACAGAACGAAATAAATGAACTACCAAATCATTTGATGCATATAAAAATTATGCCTCATGCTATTTCTAAAATCTAAATCGACTTTCACTCCGCTCTTTCGGAATTCGCAAGTCATTGCAAAAATTTAGCAAAAACAAGTTTTTATTGGATGAATATCATAACCACATAACACCGCTTCCAAGCGTCTTTAACGGCCTGCTTCCAGATCGTGAAAAACATAGCCTCCCTGAAACTCATTTTTGGATCGCCGGGTGCAAAAAGCAAAATTTGGAAACGTGCCAAGATGATTGAGCATCGCGTAATCGTGAAACTTACTAATAACGGCGTAAAGCCTCGTCGTTGGACGGTAGCAGTCATAATTCTATCGATGATGCTTTTATTTCGTATGACTTATCATTAACAGTCTAGTCTCCAGCACGCAGACGATTTTAACATTTAATCTTCCTTCAAAAAAGATTCTTTTGGAAAGATTTTCATTGATATTGTTTTGGAAAATTTTCAGCATGTTTAAATTGTTTAATTAATATATTAATGCTTAATTAAGGAAGTTAGCGGCTTTAAAAAAAGATAATTTTGTAATTAAGATGAACAACAATCTAAGAAGGAGCCTTAAAATGGATAAATAAAGGCACTTAAATGAATGCTTTGTATTCTTGGTTAAAATTAAGGAATTAACGATTAAAAAATATAACTTATCTTAGAAGGGGTTAGGTTTCAAGTGAAGGTAAAAAATGTGTTACCAATATACAAAATTTATTGCTTGATATGAAATCGAAAACAATACCTTTTGTAATGAAAATACTGGCAACATAAAAATACATTTGAACTCAAGATACATAGGATATTTAAGATAATTTAAAAATATTTTTCTACATAAGCTGCTAGGAAGGAATCAATTTATATTTAGATATTACTCTTCATTTTTAACATGAATCTGTATGTATACTACACCAAAAGTGTTCATTTATATGATGCAGTTAAAATAAAATTGTCGATTCCCATTTAATTCTAAATCAAATATTGTTGATATAATTTCAGAAAACATAATGCTTTCTCTAAAATATTTTTCTTTACACTTTTACAATACTATTATTCAATGTAATAATCCAGTTATTAGTTAACTAACAAAATTATTGTTATTGAACAAATACTTTTATAAATTATCCTTATTAATTATTCTTATTATTGATTATTGCTGTCAATTTTTCCAATGCATTTTTTTATTGGATTTTATTATTTCCTGCTATTACTACCATTATTTTTGCATTATTTTGTTTTGTGTAAACAAAATGTTCTTTCTAAAGAGAAAAATCCCGGTCATGCTGTCCGAACTTATTGCTTAAGGAAATAAGCTCAATTCAATTCAGTTTATAATTCAGTTATTAGTTAATTAAGAAAAATTATAATAATTAAATAATAACGTCTATTCATCATATAATTCGTGAATTATTATTATTGTCGATTTCTCGTATAAATTTACTTTTATTGAATTTTACTATTTTGTATTATGATAACATTATTATGATTTAATTGCATTATTATCATCATTATTTTTTTCAGATTTTTAGTTTATATTTTTTTCTGAAATCAAGTGGTTACTGTAAAGAATAAAACCATGGCTATCCTAACCAAATTTTTCTTGCATGAAACAAGTCTCGTTGTTAGAAGCCTTATTACAAAAATTATAATCATTAAATAATAACGTATATTCATTATCTAATTATTGAATTACTATTATTGTCAATTTTTCTTATAAATTTACTTTTATTGAATTTTACTATTTATTAGTATGATAATATTATTCTGATTTAATTGTATTATAATTATTATTTTTTCAGATTTTAGTTTATTTTAGTTTTTCTGAAATCAAGTGGTTACTGTAAAGAATGAAATCGTGACTATCCTAACCAATTTTTTCTTGCATGAAACAAGTCTCGTGGTTAGAAACATTATTACAAAAATTATAATCATTATATAATAACGTATATTCATTACCTAATTATTGAATTATTATTATTGTCAGTTTCTCGTATAAATTTACTTTTATTGAATTTTACTATTTAGCCTTATGATAACATTATTCTGATTTAATTTTATAATTATTATCATTATATTTTCAGATTTTATTTTATTTTATTTTTTCTGAAATCAAGTGGTTACTGTAAAGAATGAAACCATGGTTATCCTAACCGAATTTTTCTTGCATGAAACAAGTCACATGATTAGAGGCAATATTACAAAAATTATAATCATTAATTAGTAACATATTCATTATCTAATTATTGAACTATTATCACTGTCGATTTCTCATATAAATTTACTTTTATTGAATTTTAACATTTAGTATTATGATAACATTATTCTGATTTAATTGTATTATTATTATCATTATATTTTTCTGATTTTATTTGATTTTTTTCTGAAATCAAGTGGTTACTGTAAAGAATGAAACCATGGTTATCCTAACCGAATTTTTCTTGCATGAAACAAGTCTCATGGTTAGAAGCAATATTACAAAAATTATAATCTTTAAATAGTAACATATTCATTATCTAATTATTGAACTATTATCATTTTCGATTTCTCGTATATATTTACTTTTATTGAATTTTAAGATTTAGTATTATGATAACATTATTCTGATTTAGTTGTATTATTATTATCATTATATTTTTCTGATTTTATTTAATTTTTTCTGAAATCAAGTGGTTACTGTAAAGAATGAAACCATGGTTATCCTAACCGAATTTTTCTTGCATGAAACAAGTCTCATGGTTAGAAGCAATATTACAACAATTATAATCTTTAAATAGTAACATATTCATTATCTAATTATTGAACTATTATCATTTTCGATTTCTCGTATATATTTACTTTTATTGAATTTTAAGATTTAGTATTATGATAACATTATTCTGATTTAGTTGTATTATTATTATCATTATATTTTTCTGATTTTATTTAATTTTTTCTGAAATCAAGTGGTTACTGTAAAGAATGAAACCATGGTTATCCTAACCGAATTTTTCTTGCATGAAACAAGTCTCATGGTTAGAAGCAATATTACAAAAATTATAATCTTTAAATAGTAACATATTCATTATCTAATTATTGAACTATTATCATTTTCGATTTCTCGTATATATTTACTTTTATTGAATTTTAACATTTAGTATTATGATAACATTATTCTGATTTAATTGTATTATTATTATCATTATATTTTTCTGATTTTATTTAATTTTTTCTGAAATCAAGTGGTTACTGTAAAGAATGAAACCATGGTTATCCTAACCGAATTTTTCTTGCATGAAACAAGTCTCATGGTTAGAAGCAATATTACAAAAATTATAATCTTTAAATAGTAACATATTCATTATCTAATTATTGAAGTATTATCATTTTCGATTTCTCGTATATATTTACTTTTATTGAATTTTAAGATTTAGTATTATGATAACATTATTCTGATTTAGTTGTATTATTATTATCATTATATTTTTCTGATTTTATTTAATTTTTTCTGAAATCAAGTGGTTACTGTAAAGAATGAAACCATGGTTATCCTAACCGAATTTTTCTTGCATGAAACAAGTCTCATGGTTAGAAGCAATATTACAAAAATTATAATCTTTAAATAGTAACATATTCATTATCTAATTATTGAACTATTATCATTTTCGATTTCTCGTATATATTTACTTTTATTGAATTTTAAGATTTAGTATTATGATAACATTATTCTGATTTAGTTGTATTATTATTATCATTATATTTTTCTGATTTTATTTAATTTTTTCTGAAATCAAGTGGTTACTGTAAAGAATGAAACCATGGTTATCCTAACCGAATTTTTCTTGCATGAAACAAGTCTCATGGTTAGAAGCAATATTACAAAAATTATAATCTTTAAATAGTAACATATTCATTATCTAATTATTGAACTATTATCATTTTCGATTTCTCGTATATATTTACTTTTATTGAATTTTAAGATTTAGTATTATGATAACATTATTCTGATTTAGTTGTATTTTTGTTATCATTATATTTTTCTGATTTTATTTTATTTTTTTCTGAAATCAAGTGGTTACTGTAAAGAATGAAACCATGTCTATTCTAACCAAATTTTTCTTACATGAAACAAGTTTCGTAGTTAGAAACATTATTACAAAAATTATAATCATTAAATAATAACGTATATTCATTATCTAATTATTGAATTATTATTATTGTCGATTTCTCGTATAAATTTACTTTTATTGAATTTTATTATTTAGTATTATGATAACATTATTATGATTTGATTGTATTATTATCATCATTATTATTTTCAGATTTTTAGTTTATATTTTTTTCTGAAATCAAGTGGTTACTGTAAAAAGGGAAACCATGGCCATCCTAATCAATTTTTTCTTTCATGAAGCAAGTGTCGCATTATTACGTATAAAATAATCCTCCTCCCTTATGGTCTACATCAGCATGTTAGGGTATCTGTGGATCACAATGATATTTTCATATCTATGGGCCTTTAATCATTTACCCAAAGCTAATAAATGCCCTAATCCATGCCACCAGAGCTTACCGAGAATACTTGAACGCATCCAGCATATGGGTCTGAAGTCTTACGGTGGTTGTGACACACCCCGATTAAGGCATCGGATGGTGAAAACTGAAACGGGGCTCATGTGAATACAAAGCTTTTTTCAGTCATCAGCAATTCATCGCCGATGTTCCTGTGGAAACGAAGGACGACTCTACGCGTGCTGAGGAGATAAAATGGTATCAGATGTCAGTGCTGCTATCATTTATCGAGAGGCAGTTTGACGAATGGGGATTTTTTTAAGACTTTGTTCCGTACCATCGTTTTGTAGGCATTAGTCATCTGTTCGAGTAAAACACGTTGGTTTTGGGACAATAATCCCAGTCAGTCTGCAATTAACCTTCACGATTTTTCTGATAGAGGTTTGCTGCTTCTTTTTCTATAACACTCGAGCCAGATTCCCAGTGATTGTTGGAGTTGGATGTTACACGCACAGAGGGAGCAGAAGAGCTCTTAGAAATCCATGAAACGGATTTCATTTCAGCTGTTACAATAATGCCGAGTTTAAATTATATACAGCTGATATTCATTCCAGTTTCAATTACTATCGCCATTTACAATCTTTTCTATAATCACTCCACATGTTAGAAGATTATGAAACTGTCCCTCAGTATAAGTTTGTATAAAAAGTTTCAATTTCAACGACACACTCTTTCACTATTCCCCCTTTTTAAAAGAAAGACTAATTGAAAATCGATGGAAGTCTGATTCACTGAATATCAAGGATAAATAAATCCTTTTACGATTGATGAAAACGTTGAAATAATTCTTAGCCAATTTTAAATTCCGACGATATCTGCATCAGCTAGAACTCTGGCCTTCCAGATTCTGTGGGTTTGCGGTTACCGTGGTTCTTTATAGCCGTTGAAAATCGTTCATAAACTGAAAGTCCCTTTCTGTTTGGTTCTCGCTTATAAGAAAGATGAACGAAGGCTCTAAAAAACTAATATTTAAAATAATTAATCAAAATATCAAAACTCATTTCGAAACTAATTTTTAACGATTATTTGATTATCTATCATGCGTAAAATGGATCTTTCATTTATTCCGAAATCAACATGCGGGTAAAAAAGCTCTTCAAATAATGTAAAAAATCCCAAAACTGTCAAATTTTCATTTGAAAATATTTACATAAAAATAAATTTCCAAATGAAGGAATCACTTAAAAATCACCTCTAAATTAAAATGTATTAATTGGAAGACAAAAACTGCATTCTTTTTATTTAGAAGTTTAAATAATTTTTTTCTCTCCTCGTTTGTAACTCTAGAATTTTTCATACGGTATACATTTAAGTTTAAATGAAAGATATATTTTAACCTTGGCTACATCTTTTTTAGTGTTTAGGACTCTAAATAGAAAAAAAATATGCTTTACTTACTGTCGTTTCCGTCATTTTTGAATAATTTTATGACTTTTTCATTCTTTGTGAAATTGTGTAAACGTAAAGATTTATCGCATGTAAAAAGATTTTCAAATGAAGGTCCTTTGTCAAAATTTTCCTCTAGATGGGTATATTTCTCGGAGCTAAAAAATACGCTTCCACAATGGTTCAAATTTAAAATATCAAAATTTACGATCAAGGATGAAAAAGTATGTTTTTAAAAATTATATATACTCGAAAGGGAAAAATAGACAGTAATGCATTTTATAAAATCATAACAAATAACAATTTTTAGTTGACTGCTGGATTTTAGCAAATCGCAAAAATGGTTAACAACATAAAATTTGACCAGATAATGTATTTAAGAGATGTCAAAAATAGATACAATGTTTTCTACTTCATTCATTCACCATTCACAGAACAAGCTAGGAAATGTTCTTAGTTTTAAGTAAAATAATATACCTAGGCAAACTGCATTTTCCTTAGCTTTAAAACAAAGATTTCATAAAGATTTTCTGCCTTGCAGTAAACTTAATTTAAACCTAATACGATGATGGAATAAAAATTTTAATTTTACAGATAGTGTTATGTTTAGATTAAATCTGAGATTAAAATTTCTCTCGAGAAGATTTTTGCCACTTTTTTTCTTTATTTAGTTCTCTTACTGAGAAGAAATGATGCATTAAAAATCTAATAAGAAACTATAAGCGATTAACATTCTTTCTAAGACTCAAGATAATTTCTTTTGCACCATGTTAGGTTTAACTTAGTGATCAGAAAATAGCTATGGGACACCAAGATGCTTTCTATTGTTGCACTCTTGAGCATACGATGGTCGATAGAAAAACCAAAAAATCTATTTAAGAATATTAAAGAAGAATATCAGTGTAAAGCACCGAGAGAAAAAATTTGAACTGAATATTATGAATAATTTAATAATATTTAACAAATGAGCCATAACTGCAAAATCAACAAGAACGTTTTCTAAATATGAACTCTGATTGTTACAATTTGACTTTTCTACGAAAGAAAATTTATATTTACATTAATAGTCATAGGATGTATACCTACTTCCTTGGGAAACGAAGGTTGAAGCAATTTAGCATTTTTCAATAGAATAGGTTGGTACAATATACATTAATAGATATTTGAGGGATGAGACCTAATGACTAAAATCACTAAACACAAATAAAAAATAAAAATAAACAATAATACTTTATGCATACATTATTTTTTAATTTCAGATGACTCCTGAGGTGTTTACATGTTCAAAAGCTTTCTGTAGCGTTAGAAACAATCGTAGTGATTTTTCCAAGCGTGGCGTCACTTATCATAGAATGGTCAAAGGTTGTGGAAATTTTTTAGATTGTAATACGTCTTTAGGGTTTCTTAATTTTCCTACAACCTCGGTAAAACCTACTAAATCCTTCGAACGTAATAGGTCCTACAAGATTTATAAAATTACGTCAATATAATGGGAGCATCATATTGATGTAGCTTTATAAATTTTGTTTATAGAACTTGAACAAATCCTTTTCTGGCTATGGGTGAATTCATAATATTGAATTTTCTCTTTACAGTACAAAGATTTTTGGTTTTACGAGCTCTTTTACTAGATGCCCATCAGATATTCTCTAGACCAGACATCCTATTATCTGACTAACAATTTTAAATTTATGTGCTAACCGGCATATAACGGGTGCAGGCGGATGCGCATTTACAGTAGGTGTAAAACACTATTTGCTCATAGTGTTTTCATTAAACCTTATATAAACAGGTTAATATTTAGGATCAAGTTATGCTACAACTGTCATTTTATGCAAATAAAGTAAGCTAAGGGGACAAAAATCTTAAAGTTTGGTTGTTTGGTTTGGGGTACTACGGTAAAATTTTTGCTACACGAGGGTTCATTAGACCGAGACCTACAGTTTGAAGCCGATTCCGAACGACTACAAACAACCATGCCAACAAATGGGACTCGAACCCCCAGGACCTGAACCGCATGCCAGCGCCCTAGCCATTCGGCCATCCTCTGGCTATAACATTGGCTGTACAAAATGCTACTTCAATAAAATCTATGCAAGTAAGGACAATGATGTATGGTGACGGAAGTTTTCCTGGTGTAACAAAATGTTTCCGGAAGTGAGGGACCATCCGATGCTCCTCAGAAACGAGTTATTTCACTTCATTTTGGAGGTAAAAGTTATCCTGACATCATCAAAAGAGTAGAAAATTTCTTTCGTACTGTTAGATGCTTATTTAAGAAGTCTGAAGTCTGTGAAACGACAACCAATATAGCCTGTTAATGTCACCCAAAAAAGTTCTCCAATAGAGATCATCGAAGCATTTATACACAAGTGCGAAAATTCAATGATCGAGTGGCCACAACACGTGCTGAAATCATTGCTGAATTAATAGATGAACAGGTGTTTGCTCTTCTACCATTCGAAATGTTTTAAATGGTGTTAAATACCATGATAGAGTACCAAAGAATAAACCATATATTAGTGAATATAACCGGAAAAAGCACTTAATCATTACAGAAACACACAAATAAACATATTGATCTTTGGTAAAATATATTATTTACTGGTGAGAGCAAATTCAATTATTTCGGTTCAGATAGCCGCAAAACAATTTTGCGTCGCTCTAAATATGGAGTTGGAGAAAAAGACTATTTCACCCAGAGTTAAATATGGTGGAGATGCCGTGTTATGCTGTGAGGCAGCGTGTCATATTCTTTAGTTGGTATTTAAGGAAATGTGAATGAAAGGTAGTGTATAAACATTTTGCGGTATAATTTATGGCTTAGTGCCCAAAAGTGGGAAAGTGAAAACACTAATTATTTATTGCAGGATTAAGATCCTAAACATACTGCTCATATTACTCGAGAATGGCTGCCGCATAACGTCAGAAGATGATTTATTATACCTTCCCAGCATCTTGATATTAACGTTACCGAAAATTAATGGCACACTCTTGACTTAAAAATTCGAAAGGATCACATTACTGGCACACATAAACTACAATCAGTAATCTAAAATGAATGGGCGAAAACAGCTAGTGAAACAACTCAAAATGTAAGACTCGAAGAAAAGACTCCAAGATATTTTTTAGGCCAATGGTTTTACATACTAAACACAAATAAATTGTGTAAGCAACTGAAAACCAGGATGCAAATACTTTTTCTCCTAAAATATTGTTATTTCAAATTCTGTTATGGGCCTAATATTATTTCCCATTTTTTTTCTTGCCACGAATGATTTGTCGAAGATTTAAAAAAAAAATTGTTTTGTTGCTAAATTTTTGGTCATGCATTTTAGTTCCTAGGAAAACAGTCGGAAATTCACTAAGTGTAAACACTTTTCTCACCCACTGTATTTTAGAATCACGTCTATCAAAATCTCACGACAAATGCAATTTGTTTTGACGTAGGATTACGTTCCTCCATAACGGTCCTCCTGAAAGCCAAATTTCAGGCGTTAAAAGCGTTCGTCCGTACCTAGCGAGTTATAATTTTGGCAGCGTGCTAAACCCAGTCTGTATCGCTTGGACAAGCGATAAGCAGTTGAACAGAAAAGTATCAAATGCGTCAAAATTTTGACATATTATATGTATATATATACATACGTACATACATATATAGAGAGAGCGAGAGATACATGTTCTCTTTTCTATGTATATATGTATACATACATATATACATAGAAAAGAGGTAAGCAATGATAAGTAATCCTACGTTAATAACCCGCGGTAGTTTCGTCAGAAGAGACTACCTGAACATTTTTTAGCTTTATATTAACTCATAGCAGAACGTATTAAAAATGTATCAAGAGATGACACTTAGGACCTTAAAAATCAAATCACTCGACAGCAGCACGCCAGAATGCCCTAATGCAATGGACATCTTTGTTTTGATTCAAAAATATGTAAATGCATCTAAGACTTCGCTTTAAAATTCTTCTGAATGCTTCTTTTTTTTACCTCTTCCTGTATATCTCAAACTACTTTTTTTTTGTTCTTATTAACTTACCCAATGTGGTATAAAGGAGGATTAAATCATATATTTCTGCATTAATCTAGGTGTAAAGTAGTTTTAAAGCCTTTCACAAACTGTTGAACTAATAAGTAAGTCTTATTCATGCCTTTTTAAATACCTTTCCCGTTGCTCCGCAGACATTAAACATCACACCCCATATGTTTGAACTAGCTGATTACCTATGCTTTGCTACGGTGTACATTCAAATAAAATACAAAGGTCAATGTATGCAGTTAATGTAAAAATAAATAAATAAATAAATAAATAAATATTTATAATAAATACAATGGTCAATGTATGCAATTAATGGCAAAGAAAACAAAAGAAATATTTATAAAAAAATCGTAACGGATATTTTTATAGACAAAATAATGTAGATAAAATACTGAAGTTAAATCTAATAGAACATACTAAAGAATATAATACAGTGAATATAGTACAGTTTGAGAAACATTTCTTTTATTGTATTTTAATATTTTTTGGATAATGTCCAATCGTCTGCCGCATTAGAAAGAAAAATAAATTGTCAATTAATTTCGTTGTTATGCACGTGATGCAAAATTAATTTAAGGTATCATAAAAAGAAAAGAAACCACGTGATCAGCATTTAATAAATTAAATTCTAAAAATTAATCTTTAAAAATTCACCAAAAATCAGCAAATGGAGGCAAAGATTCGAAAAAGATTCCATTTTAAAGGAATTTTTATTTACTATATAAATGATATAAATTTTATAACCCTCAGATTATTATTTTAAATGCAAACAATAAAGAATGTTACAAAAACAGCTTAAAAATTTAATTTTAAAAAATCTAAGAAGAATTTTCCAAAAATCTTTCTTAGTGCACCCCTACAGCACGAGAAGAATCGCCACGCAAAATTTCAGCCCTTTAGGTCCAGCGGTTTCGTCTGTGCGTTATCTGTCAATCAGTTACGGAACTGTTTTATATATATAGATTGTTTTGAAAGAAAAATGATAAACTGATCAAACATTACGAAATAGATATAATGATTAAATGGAACTGAAACACACATACATATACAACATAAATATTAAAATGTTTTGCTGCACTGTCGTTTTCACAGTTAACTGTTATCAGTAAACGCATACCCTTTCACAAACGTCTGCAACAATTTCCATGAAAAGCGAGATCGATAACTCAAATAAATAAAAAGGGAAGTAAAAAAGCAATGTTTTATTAACAGAATATTATAAACTATGATTATCGTTTCCTGTATCTCCTACATTTTACTTTGACAGTCAGAAAATTATTCTTTTACAACCAGTTCCGTTTTTATTCAGTCTCGTAAAATACGGTTGGCAACATGCCAAAATGCGTGGCGTGTAGTCGAATTTCAAAAATTTTCTATTAGGTCACTAGAAAGGAAGGAAGGAGGACTCTGATTGAAGACCGAATATTGTAATTTGATATACAAACTTGTACTCTCAATATTTTCGGAAAAAACTGTTGTTATTTTCAAACTCGAGCATTATTTTTTTTGTACGTGCACCTATAATAAAAAGAACTATACTCCTTACATCAGAATGAAGAGTCGTAAAATTGTAAAAGTTCATTGTTGAGAAAAAATATTTCGGGTAGTATCTTCTAACGAAACTACCGCGGGTTATGAACGTAAGATTACTTATCGTTGCTTACCTCTTTTTTTCCCCACACATTTTGGTACTTTTCTGTTTAACTGTTTACTGCTACTGGGTTTGGCTCGCTGCCAAAATTATAAGTCGCGACGCAGGACAATTTTTTTTCTCTCCGAAGGACCGTTATTGAGTAACGTAATCCTACGTAAAAAACAATAAGAATATCGTTGTCCTAATTAACAAACCACCTGACTCACATTTCCCACTTTTTACAGGAGGAACAAAAAATTGATTTATTCAACAGTGAAAAGATAAATTACTATCGTATATTCTTAAAAATATATGTTAAAGTGTTCTGTGATATTATATAGGCCATATTGTTATGTAATTGAACATCTCCATAATTAATGTGGAGTTACAAGGTTAGCAACAATTAAGTTTAAAAATTACGTAGTATGTGTTGTTTTTCCCCTTTTTTTTTGGGGGGGGGGGTATGAATTAAATTTTTTGGAGCTATGAGGTTTGATAGAGTTGTACACAGGGACCATAAACTGGTGTAATAGCATGAAAATCTGCAAATCGCAATTTTTGGAGTTACACTGTTTGTTAAATAGGCCAAAGATGTGTAGCGTTTATGTAATTAAAAGTAATTTAATTCCCTTTTGGTACATTTTTAGTAAATAACCTTCTTATTGAGGTCTCATTCACAATGTGGATAGTTACATCTAAAAGTTAAGATTCAGTATTCAGTTGAGGCAGGAAAATTAGGGCAAAGCAAAACACAAGAACTATGAAAATTTCATCCACATATGGACCGCAGTGCGTCACTGATCAAGGAACAGAGAGATGAATAAATAAAAAAAATATAACAGAAATTCACTGAAATGATATAAACGAATAATTAGAAAAATTTAACGTAAATATCTTTTCTTCTGTTTTGCTTAAAATATGAACAGTGTCATGAATATTGGTTGAGAATATATTATACCATTCTTCAGGGGAAAATCATGAAAGTTCCTGCAGAGATGCTGTGGGGGATATCGATACCTAGCTCAATCCGCTTATACAGATCACAGTGGTTGGATTATATATAGTAGGGGGGGGGGATTGTACAGGGCAAGATAAGATATTTGACTTCTTTTTCATGCTCTTCAAGCCAATACTTGATAGATTTAGTTGTATATATAGGGGGATTATCATCCTGGAGAATGCCATCTCCTGCGAGGAACAATGTTTGCACTATAGGATGGACTAGTGAGCTAAAATTTCGACATAGTCCTTCCCATTCAATCTCCCTTTTAGGCTTACAATAGGACCTGAAGAAAGCCATGAGATGCCATCCCAAACCCTGATAGATCTATCTCCATGATTGACAGTTGAGATGAGACAGCCAGAATCTTACTCTTGTGTAGGTGTTCTCCAGACATACCCACGTCCTGTTGCGAGGGAAAAAGTGAGCAGTGATTCGTCGGACCAAATGCCGTTTTTCAACATATTACTCGACCAGGATTTGCGCTCGTGGCACCATTGTGGAATATATTTTCTATTGGCATCTATTACAAGTGGCTTGGGGATAGCTACTCTTCCGTAAATGCTTTGCTTGTGAAGTTCCCTTCTACTTCTAATGGTTGATACCGGAACATGCAGATGCAGATTGAGCTCTTCGGTCATTTTGGTTGCAGTTTTTTTTTTCATGTCACAATTCGCTTCAATACCTCGTCCGTCTCTTTCACTTTGCTCTCCCTTTCGTCCACTATTCTGTTTCGCAGAGGATGTTTTTCAGTGCACTCTGTATACTATCATGACTTTCGATACCATAGCTGAAAAAACACGCATTAGCCTGGGGGTTGCAGTAACAGATACTCCAATTTAAACGCTCTCAAAAAATTTGCCCTTTTTGCAAGGTGTGCAAGGTTTGACATTATACGCTAATCCCCCCCAAAAGCACGATGCCCTTAGCGTCATTACTGCTACTTGACAAAATTCGTATAACAGACAAAAATCCGACTTACAAAATAAAACATTTAGTACTTTACGATTCCGAAACACACAGTAAAATTCCGTTTAGCTTTCACTGCACCTAAATATTAAAGGTGAAATATGATTTTTAACTAGCATCCAGAAGCAACTAGGTTTCTTTCTCTAATGAAATAAATGAGAGTACTTCCGCGTATAAGAATATATTTACTCAGCTACGTGGAGCTTGTAATCTTATCATACTTTAGCTTCTAATTACCTTGTTACAACCGCTAAGTATTCATTTAAGGAAGTTTAATGGGTATTTATTTTGATATTAGAACGATCGCGAAAGATGGAGTAACTTTATTTTAAAATCTCCTTAAGCCCAGATAAACTAACTGCACTGCCATAAATATTATTAAGCAAATATTACAGCTAATTACGGTTCTCAACAACAAAAAATTCTTTGCACGATATTGCTGAGATTAAAAAATTAAATTTTTTTATTGCTGTAGGGCGCTATTTTATTTTACATCATAAAAAGAATCCTAAATTGGACAAGTTTAATGCCAGTCAGGTAAATTATGGTAAAATTAAGGAATTTTACATGATCGGCAATGAATTTTGAAACTATTGGATGTGGTATTCATATCTAAATTTTATTGTTAAGTTTTATGGATTCAAAATTTAAAATTACTAAAGTATTATATTTAAAGTAAAGCAACACTTAAACAAGCAATATTATTCTGTATTTCCTTTCTAAATAAGTTCACGAGTTTAGAGCAAAATGTATATTTATGTCACTGAGCAGACATTTCCAAAATATAATGAATTGCTTTATACTACATAGAAGTATTAGACTAAAATTGCCCTCCCAAGAAAATAGAAGCTGTTCTTGACCTTCTTTTTGCCTAAATGTAAACAATGCAACTAACATTTTAACACAATTCTTATTTGAAATTCGTACTATTTTCCGAGATTTTGATACTTTTCTCCGTTTAGTTTGATACGTTTATCACGTATTATTACAACAGAATTTAATTAACAGTATTGAGCAGTTATTTCTGTGAATAATCTCGAACTTAATAATCTAAAGTAAATCTAAAGTATATCTAAAGTATAATTTAATAATCTAAAGTTTATCGCGTATAGTTACAACAGTATTTAATTAACAGTATTGAGCAGTTATTTCTGTGAATAATCTAAAACTTAATAATCTAAAGTAAAGCTGAAGTATAATCTAATAATCTAAAGTTTATCGCATAGAATTACAACAGTATTTAATTAAGAGTATTGAGCAGTTATTTCTCTAAATAATCTCAAACTTAATAATCTAAAGTAAATCTAAAGTAATCTAAATTAAATCTAAAGTATAATATAATAATCTAAAGTTTATCGCGTATAGTTACAGAAGTATTTAATTAACAGTATTGAGCAGTTATTTCTGTGAATAATCTAAAACTTAATAATCTAAAGTAAGTCTAAAGTATAATCTAATAATCTAAAGTTTATCGCGTATAGTTACAACAGTATTTAATTAACAGTACTGAGCAGTTATTTCTGTGAATAAGCTGAAACTTAATAATCTAAAGTAAATCTAAAGTAATCTAAAGTAAGTAAAATGTATAATCCAATAATCTAAAGTATGTCGCGTATAGTTACAACAGTATTTAATTAACAGTACTGAGCAGTTATTTCTGTGAATAGTCTAAAACTTAATAATCTAAAGCAAATCTAAAGTATAATCTAATAATCTAAAGTTTACCACATATCCTTACAATAGGATTTAATTAACAGTATTTAGCAGTTATTTCTGTGATATGATGTAAAACTTCTTGGCTGCATGAAAACACTAGAAAAATATTGCCCAATGAGAAAAAAAAAATGTGTTAAACCACCTTTTTGTCAAAAAAAATTCTTATAACTAATACAAAAAAAATTGTGTTAAAAATTCATTCCACTTATTGCAATTAAGATAATTTATAATGAAATTGACAGGTTTATCCTGCATCAACAGAACTTACGTAATTTTATAATGTAGACCCGGTATTTCTGAAATATAAAAGGAAGATTTTAGGCTAATAACATATATTGCTTTCAACAAATTTCAACACATTTTCAACAAATTACCATTTGGAAAGCATCCTTTTTTTCACAACATACATGATTTTCTTAACATGATATGCTTATCATGTATAGACAAGAAACAGAACTTAAGTGTAAAGAGCTGAGCAGACATCTCTAAAATTTATTGAAAAACTTTTCTAATCATACTTTAAGCTGTCAACGTCTTTTAAATAAGGCATTTGAAATCCTTACAATTTTGCTAGCTCTGCCTTTATAGTCTTTAGATGCAAATGAATATTTCAGTCCAGGAGGAAACAAATATTATTGTTCCTTTTAGAATGCATGCGACCTTTCCAGACATGAGACATTTATTTGCGAAGCTTAAAATTTACGTCTAACGCATTTCAATCACTTTTTAATATATATTTCGAGAGATTGGCTTCAGTGCTGATATAGATTGATTACGTGAAAGTTAGAATCGAAAATTTAAAGATAAATTCTAAATAAATATTTCGTAAAAATAAGGGTCCTATTATCACAGGACTACACACAAAAAAAAAATTTGGGGGGTGCCTAGGATTTTAGAACAGATTTTGGCTAAATTTGGGGCACTGAATCTAAATATGAAATCAGTTTTTCTCTATCAGCTCTACTTTTTTATATATAGTAAAACCTCATTGAAGCGGACTAGCTGGGGCCATAGGCAATCCGGATAATTCGAGTAATATGGGTAATAAACAATACAAAATCCTTAACTAAGAAGACTTACTTTGTTTTGTAACAAAATTACATAGTATTGTTTACAAAATAATAAAAAATAAAATATTTTCACATCATTTCTTAACAAAGAATTGGTTTGTCTAGTGAAGATTTCTTAAACTCAATAAAAAGCATTTTATTACCATAATTTATTGTACAATCTATGCAGGAACTGTACATTGAATCAAACTAAAAAGCGAATATTTCGCGTACTTGTAGTTACTTTCTTGCTGTGAAAGTTAAAAATTATCTAATGTGAACATTAAATAAAAAGTCTACAAATCTGATCCGGATTATCCCGAGATTTAGATCAACGAGAGCCGGATAAACGAGGTTTTACTGTACATCCATTTATCTATCAATGTTTTTTTCTATTCAATACATTCAAGTATGGGTAATTTTTCCTCCTGGGGAACTGGACTCCTGAAAAAATGGGTCTTACTGAATATTTTCCAGATGATTGGCGCCTATTTATTGACAGCTCAAAGCGAAGTTTGAAATGTGTCCTTCTACACAATGGGAATAAATATAGATCAGTACCAATTTCTCTCTCAACGAAAATAAAAGAAAAATTTGACACCATAGCTTTGGTCTTGGAGAAAATAAAGTATCATGAACTTCAGTGGGCGATTTGCGTGGACTTAAAAATGGTAAATTTTCTCCTAAGACAGCAAAGTGGCTACATGAAATATCTTGCATCGTATGCCTATGGGATAGCAGAGAAAAAACACACCACTGGGTTAGAAAAGGGTGGCCTAAGAGAGAAAACATGGACGTTAGGGAAAAGAATGTCATTAACGACCCCTTAGTTGGACGAAAGAAATTCATCTTTCCACCACTGCATATCAAGCTGGGCCTAATGGAGCAGTTTGCAAAGGCTCTTGGATAAGAATGGATCATGCTTTGCATATAAAAAGTAAAAAATGCCTAAGTTGAATACAGAAAAAATTAAAGCACGAATATTAGACGGCCCACAAATAAGACAACTCATTAAGGATCCTGCCTTCGTAAATTCCATGATTGAGGCTGAGAGAAGAGCCTGGACTTCATTTGTTGCAGATGTCGGAAATTTTCTGGGCAAATGCAAAGCTGAAAACTATGTTGAACTGGTAAACGAGATGCTAAACAGTTTCAGATCCCTTGGGTGTAACATGGGCATTAAGGTGCGCTATTTACACAGCCACTTGGACTACTTTCCTGAAATTTTAAAAGACACTAGTGAGGAAAAAGGTGAAAGATTTCACCAGGAAATTAAAACTATGGAGGACCACTACCAAGGAAGATGGGATACGCACATGATGTCAAATTACTGCTGGAGTTTTAAAAGGGACTGTTCCAAAATACACTCAAGATTGTGACGGAAAAGAAGTTTCCGAAGTGCTCAGTAACTAGTTGGTTTCATCGATGACTCAGTGGCGTAGAAGGGGGGGGGGCAAGGGAGTCTGTCATGTCCCGGGCGCCACTCGCAGAGGGGCGCAAAATGGTCCTTTTAACTAACTCTGTATATAATATTACTATATGTTTTTCGGGGGGGCGCCAAAAAGGTATCGTGCCCCGGGTGCCAGTTATTCTCGTTACGTCACTGCGATGACTCTCTCCTCTTTCTTGCTCTTTGTAATTAGATAAGTACTACTGCAATATTCTCTATGATTTTTATGTTCTTTTAACATTTAAAAAAAATATATAATAATAGTAAAAAATTCCGTTTTTAGTTTTTTAATTTGATCCATGGATTTAACTTAAAATAGTGTAACGTATATTTCACTAAAATGTTATATATTAGAAATTTAACCTTCTAGGCAAAAACTAACGCCATATTTAAATTCAGGGCATCATGAAATTCTTATGAAATCAGCTCTAAATACCTAGGCACCAAAACCACTGCTGCCCTGTGTTATCATAGCGTAAAAAGAATATAATTAGCATTTTCCCATATATTTTGCAAAATGCACAAAAATAATAGGAATTTTCAAAAATATCTTCTAAATAATTTAAAAAGAATTCGCAATAATGGTGCCATTATTTTAAAAATGTATTTCGTTTAAAATTAAATTGGTTAAAATAAGTAATAAATTACTCTTTCAGTATGAATAAATTTATTATACAAAATAGCTAACAATGAAAATTTTATTACCAATCAGTATGCAATAACTGCTGTTATAATATCAAATATTATAATCGAATCTTCTATAAACAAAAGATCTAGACTTCATGTCCTTCGTAGAAACAGTCACTGAAGGTCATGTTGTTCAAATTTTTGGTTTATAAAAACTTCGAGTTTTGGATTTTTGAAAATTCTGAAGCGCATTATATATTAAAAAAACAATGTTTTAGACATAAAAAATTTTTAATTTTTAGTTCCTGACAGAAATACAGAAAAATGCAATACTAGCTGTAGGATCAAATATACATTAAAGCTACCAGACTTTTCCCCTGAATTATGAATAACCTTTCGTTGTTCTTCGCTAAATATTAGTTGTACTAATAGAAATTAATCAGAGAGATGGTGAAAAGAGATTTATTTCTCTCAGATTCCGTATCCCTAAGGTCGTCAAACAATTGTTTAAGTTGGCTTTGCTACCTTAGGTACATTTTTCGTTGCAGCACACAGAAATAGACAATTTATATGTAATATGACAAAATGTAATATGAAAATGTAATATGAAAATGACAATATGTAATATGACAAAATGTAATATGTAATATGAAAAACAAATAAGACAAGTAAACTTTAATATGATAATATGTTGCAATTATATTACTATTCGCAAGCACATAATTGCTAAAATTGGTACTGCGATAAAGCCTTCGATTAATATGATTTCTATGCAGTCGTATTATTATAATAAAATATTTTTGTATTATTGCTGATTTGAAAATTTGATAAATTTTTGTTATTACTTTTCCCTTGTAAATAACTATACTGCTAACTCTTCAGAGATTTAATATACAGAAAAACTCCTCATACGTCATCTTAAATTTCAGTCTCTATCCTCATTTAACGCGATTATGAGATGAAAAGTCATAGTTACTGTAACAGTACAATCTACGTTTAAAAAACTTATTTGCGATTCATACATGGCAGAAATGTTTTTCAGTTCCTTTAACTACACCTAATCCAAATAAAAGGCAATGAATGCACCTAGAAATAAGCCCCAAATATCCCTGATTACATACTTTTGGGATTCCTTCAAGAACGTCACGTAGACTGGGCTTTATCTCAAAATATATTTATTAGCTTCGGCGAGACACTTTCGGCATTTTTCTTCGGGCGGATATTGTACAGTCACAGGGACTTGTTTTCTTTGATACATCTAACAGTATTGATCTTATCCATAGCTCTGACTTCCCTATCTTTTGACTCTCCATTTGCACATAAATCTTTCGTATCTTTATTAGGAGGTAAAATATTTTATGATGACAATTTATCCAGCGACTTATGCACTTCTGCCGATTATTTCCTATCTTCCATTCATAAAACTCTATCAAAGGGACATGAAAGATTTTATGTTTGAGCAAAACCTTCTATTGATTCCCGCGGGACTTTTTCTGTAGCATAATTGGGGGAAATTTTTTTCATTTAAAAGAGAAGAATTTCGTTTAAGAGAGTAACAGCTTTTGTAAATGAAGGCCGGGGTCTTTTTCTACCTCATGGGAAAATTATTTTAATGAAATTAAAACTGTTGATTTCATCGAAGTTTTCTTTTTTTCCCCATAGGGTGCAATTTACAGAGCATCAAGTAAAAGGAATTGGAAGCACGTGCAAGCACATTGATTTAGATTTACTGTAAATAACTTGTGAAATATTCGTAAATATGAAAATAGTAATTCCAGAAAGTAAATGAAACTTTCAAAAAAGTAATTGTAACCGTATCTCTTGGCGTATATTTTCCAGAAAAGAAATTACTGTTCATTTAATCATTAAAAGCTTTATGTGCAGATTGAAAGGTGATTAAAACTTTTACATATTAATTAGCGTAAACGTTCTATTTTTGTAAGCTTATCGGCTGCTTTGAAAATCTGAAATTCAGTCTGTTTGCTAATTATTTCCTACGCATGTTGTATTACTAATTATTTTCTTGGTACGTTTGCTTGTTAATTACTTATCATGCCTGTGCATGTGCTTTTAAAACTTACATTTACTCTAACCGCATGTTTTAATAAATAAAATATGGTTTAAGCTTGCTTGTTTCTACCTTATTATATCCAGCATCCATAAAATAAAAATAACTTGAAAGAGAACAATTAGGAAGGTTTGTCTCCCAGAAAGGAAATCATTATCCAGACCAAAGAAAACAATTACCGAGTAATAGAATAAAAACCGAATAATTATTTTTTGAAAATTATTAAAAATATTTCTTTGCAAAAATGCTGTGAAATAACTAGAGTCAATTTGTCTATGGAAAATAGCGTTATTTAATAGCTAGGGCACAAAAAATGTATTTAAAATGTGATAATTCAGCTGTTTCTTTTGCTGTGGTTTTTAAAGCGTTAGACAAAAGAAGTACTGCCGTCACATCTTGAATGGTAAAAGCATAAGTATAACCGCATGTTGACTTATTTTGTAAAACTATTGTAAGATATATTTTCCCAATATTATATATTCAACCGCAAATTTCAAACTAATAATGGATCTTAAACTTATAATAACGGACTGATTGAATAGGATCAAGGATTGAAGAGCAGGTTTTTCCGAGTCAAGCTGATGTTGTACCAAAAAGAAGTTATTCCAGTAGTCTTATTTTTTTGCCACTAATAAACGATAGTCCATGATAAAACGTTACTATGATGTATCGCGATGATCTTGTTTTTTAGACCTTCAAATTTTTGTTGGTTGGTCGTTGCCAGTAAGTCAGGTGAGTTCAAGCTCTGGGTGACAGTTTCGGAATGAAAACACAGGCATTGTAACGAAACTAAGAAACAAGTTGCAATGGATTTTGAAGAAATACTTTTCAATGGTTCAACTCAAAATCGAGAAGTTATTCGTTGGAATTTCTAAAACCACGCCATCATTCTACCTAAAATTTTAACAGTGCAGAAGAGAACGAATAAGATACTGATCCCTAAAACAAGACAAATGTTAAGTGATGTGTTATTATTTTCTGATTCTAACCAGGTTTTCAAGTCAACTTTCCAATCTTCTGAAGACTAAAGGCTAACTCTTTAATAGCCTTGCTTCGAAAACTCTCTCACAATGCGGAGGGAAGAAGGCGCATGTATGCTGTGAAATGGTTTGGACAAGACGATCTACTTGTATGAGAAAGCTGCAAGTGTGGAAGTTTCCAAAACTATAGCAGGACGCAAGTGATATCAAGCCTTGATAGATAAAGCTGACGTTAGCTGCAAGCAGATAGTAGGAAATCTTTATGTCCTGTTTAGCAATCAATTAGTAGTAGTTAAGGCGTGTGTAGAGAGATTTGGAATTTAACGCTTGGTATAAAGTGACGTGATAACTCTAGGTAAGAGATATTTTTTAAGCCAGATTCTTTTTCCATGTTTAGTTTTTTAGATGTAATCAAGCGATAAATTTCAGCAGGTACTAAATAAGTAAATATTCCTCTTGTCACTGAACCCGAGATTTCTTTATTTTATATCGCTCTCAACTTAATTGAGAACTATTGCTCTGTTTGCTTTTAAAATCTTCCCCCGTAGTTACCCGTGTAACAAAACGTCTAAATGATAAGATGTCTGGGAACGTTTAGGCGTTATAAACGCTCGAACATTTAAACGGATCATTTAGGTGAATATTCGTAAAACATCTAAGTGTTTTATATCTGAACGTACTTCTACATCTGGCTATGTACCACATAGCCAACATAGCCAGACTCAAGAATAGAAAAATCTTGGAATTTTCTGCGTCTGGATTTTAGTCTAGAGTCTATTTATTGGACTTGTTTTAGAATTTGAATTAACTCACTTAATCAGCACTTTAGATTATTCAGTGCCGAATACTTACACTTTAAGTACTGAATGCTGAATAATCACTATGCAGCTGCAATTTGAAATCGATCTCTTAGATTTAGAATTTATGTAGTAACTGCTGGCAGACGGATAATTTAAAACTGATTTGTTATGTATGAGGAGAAATATATCACTATAATTCGAGATACCATATGGGGTGTAATGATTTCTCAACTAGATGAAGCCCTTGAGCCTTAGATATCGGTGCTCAGTGAATGTGGAAACATTATTAATTCTTAGACAAAATTACATAAATGTGTAGGAAAAGTTTTATAAGAGTCGTATAGTACTGGTTCGGGGTGAAAAAAAAATGTCTGTTCTTTAAATAACTATAAATGTTGTAACAGTATTTATTTAAAAAAAAAACACGGATTAAAAATAACCAATTTGATATAAGCTAATTATAGTGAGAGTGGGCTCTAAACAGTTGACAGCAAGTCACATATATGCGATTATTTGCCTGGTCACGGTAGAGGTAGGAGGGGAAGGCGTGATGAGGTATTAACCTTTTCCTTCCGGAGTAAGACATCATGTATCCCAAGAATACGGGCCCATTAATGAATATATATATATATATATATATATATATATATATATATATATATATATATATATATATATATATATATATATATATACACGGGTGTCCCAAAAATAACCGACGATTTGAAAAATCAATTAAAGCAAAACGGAAGGCGATAGAAAAGTACGGTTAGCTCCATTCTGCTTAGGTAACCAGGGAATTTATTCTCACCAATTTTCAAAATTAGTCGCAAAGTTCGTCAACAGATAGCGCTGCTGACTGGGAAAATCTATAAAACAATGTTTTCAAAATATCCACCGTTTGCAGCAACAACGTGGCGCAGTCTGAGGTCAAAATTCGCAGACGCCCGTGCAATTATTTCTGTTTGAATGTTCTGACAAACAGCAGAGATGTATTGTTCCAGTTCATCTACAGTTTGTAGATTGTGACGATACGCCTGGTCTTTGAAGTACCCCCAAAGAAGAAAAATCGAATGGCGTCAAATCTGGTGAATAGGGAGGCCAATCCATGCCACTTTGCGTATGCTTCTTGCTTAGAAAACATTGTTTTATAGTTTTTCCCAGTAAGCAGCGCCATCTGTTGACGAACTTTGCAACTAATTTTGAAAATTGGTGAGAATAAATTCCCTGGTTACCTAAGCAGAATGCAGCAAACCGTACATTTTTATCACCATCCGTTTATCTTTAATTGATTTTTCAAATCGCGGTTATTTTGGGGACACCCGGTATATATATATATATATATATTCATGGGATACATGCTAAGGAAAAGGTTAAATAAATAAAAGCAAAAACAAAATTCTCAGGATAATTTTTTATTTATAAAAACGGTCTGCCGGCTTTGCAAAACAGTTTGCTTCTATTTTGCGTAAAAATATGACGCTAAAAAAAATTTTTTTTCTTTTAAATGAAGAAAATGATGGAACATGCTAAGGAAAACATTTCCCAATTGCTGGATTTACTAAATGAAAAAAAGAACTTACAAAAATTCAAATAAATACTCTATTCGAATTCAGAAAACGTAAAACAGTATTCATCGTTGGGAAACGTAATGAGAATCGCCCTATGCAAGAAATGGTGACCATAAGTCGCGCATGAAGGACGTTGCCATTCACATTAAAGAAAGACTCTAAACAGGGATGGTTTACTGAATTCAAAATAGACAAACATGGAATAATCAAACAGCTAAAATTTAAAAAAAAATAATGATCAAATTTAACTCAAAATAACTGTCAAAATTAAACGGTTAGCCGGTTAGTTGCACTACTGTCATCTTTTTCTACTCGGAGGCTAAATAGCACAAATTCTACGATCCAATTCAAAAGAGCATATGGATCAGAAGTACTGTCTTTGACGAAAGTAGTATGAGTTCCTTACGAAATTTTCAGAACTTTTGTTTAGCTCGAATATTTTATACTTGTGTAATTGAACCGGAATATTTTATGAACTTATAGTGAATTTTCATTCCGTCATAATCGTTTACCTAAAGCTGCCAGAGTGAACACTTTTTCTTAAGTCCCAAATATCTGCAAAAGCATCTTTACTACACAAGTCTTAAATTTAGCTTCTTAAAATATCATTTTAAGTTACTTTGTAGTACCAATAAAATAACGTAAGGCTTATTACAATCTTAATATCCAGATGACGAACTAAATACACATAACGATAAAATCCTTAGTTATGAATGGGTGGAATTACAAATTAAGATGTATAGCGAATTTTCTCTTATTCCTTCCTTTAATTGTTTATCAATCAATAAAAATAAAATCTTACGGGATCATATTTGTATTAATTTTAATTCAATTACCAATTAAAATATCGCCTCTTCAAATCTAATTGTAACCGGCTATCTGATTTTTCAACTAATTCTGAGATAAATCGACCGTAAGCGCAAGAGGTTTTGTACTCTTACAATTGTTCGTTCTCCCAGATTGCCCATTCAACCGAACATCGGCGGATGTATTTCCTAAGTATCAAATGTGACGCAGACAAACTAAAAAAGAAACTCAAAACACATGTTATGAATTATAGAAATGAAATAAACATATCATGAGAACACTTAAAAATAAGAGAAATAAAACAGCCTTTTCTTATGAATTATACAGCAAATTTTGTTCACATAATTCCAATATGAACTGACTGCAGTGACTCGCAACTTATTTCATTTTTAAAGGCAATAAGAAAAACTTCGCATCAAAAGACCTCAAAATATTTTTTTAGATATTCCGAACATAAATGCATATATTTTTTTATACTGTCGCTTAAAGCAGTACATAACGCTTAAGACGAACTCATATTTGTGTCATAGCTTTAATTGTGTAAATTATTATGAAATAGAAATGAACTCTCATAAAACAAAATCTGCTATTCAAAAAAATTTTCTGTAGAAAATTGAATTGAACCCACAGAAACTTTGAATGTATTTTAAGAGTAAATAAATACCATGTTATGAAAAATAATCTCTAATGAAGGTGTTCCAAAAGATGCGTACAACATTGCAGAAGAATATGGAATAAATCGCAACATTTAACCTTCCAGCAGTCGCGCTCTCTATTCCAACGTGAAAGGTCGCATGTATTTCCCTGATACGTTATTGTAAAATATAAATTTTTAAGAGTTTAATTAGTGAAATTATGTTGCAATTCATTAAGAGTTAATAATTACGCTTTATTTAATTAAATGTTATTTAAATTACACGATTATTCCTATATTTAAAGAAACAGAAACAACGTAAATATTAATCATAAAAACAATGTAAAATGACCAAAGAATTGTTGAAATGACGTGAAAATAAAATAAATGAAATTGTGGATAACCCCACTGAATTATTTACATTCGTAATATAAAGGTATAAACATAATATAAAAGAAAAATAATTTAAACTTAGATACAAAAAGGAAGAAGTTATACTTTATAGTCATTGAGTCACAGTCTGGGCAAATGTGTTCAGAGTGTTTGTTGTTCCAAACATATAAATTTCTTGCAAATCTCACAGCTGAACCTCGTGATCCTAGGGCGCTTGTCCTTTTGGCAGGGCTTGAATCTTCTTTTTCCCTGACGTCGCTTCTTCCACTTCTTCAATGCCCAGTTCTGCTTTTCTTTTCAACCCTTTAATTTTTAGCTCGCTTTGCAGAGAGGTAGGTACTCTTCGGTCAAAGTTTTCTTTCACAAGGGCACATTGAAAACAATTAGACGCAAAAGTTACAACCATAATGTCTAATAATGAGACAATAAAGGTTTCTTATGAAAAAAATACTTATAAACTTACGCGAACAGTCACGCGTATATCTAAAATACAAATGGAGGATATGCGGCCCCCTATTAAAGCCTCAAAATTCAGACGATGACTGAAAGTAGGTCAAAGTGAGCAGGTAGAATAACCAAGTGCTGGCGTTCGTATCGCTCTATGGCCTAAAGATATAAAACCAAATTCAACTCGAGTGTATCTCCCACATACGCGCGACTGCTGATGGAAGGTTAAAGTATGAGTGAGAGTCATAATGAAGTGAAACGTATACCGGCCCGTACCTTTATTGCCAAATAGCAACTCTAGATGGCATAATTTGCCTCACTGTTTGAAAATAACTACCATTGAAAGAGCAGAGTGGGCAAGTTGTATTGTTTGGCGAGAGAAAACTAAGTCTGCAATACCATTCAGGAAAACCTTCGCTTACAGTTCGGCAGAGGGCATAGTGGAAGATGCACGATCTACCCTATATACAAGAATTTAGGGGAAACGTGTTTAGGTGTCATCCAAGATCCCATGTTTCCGATGTTGTTGAGGAAGAGTCTCTGAAAAAGGTCGACAGATCTTTTTAAAAGTCAACCAGACGAGGATCTCTTGAAATGGATCAAGACAAAAGAATATGGAACAATAAAAAAATTTCTCCTGGTAATTGCATGAGCATCAATTAATCTTATCATTGTTTGCCAGATATATTCTGCTGTATCCGGAAAGAAGCTGATAATAGATAGGACGTCTACAAAATCCCCGAAGATGGTCATATCAAGCTTGAAATTCATGTTTTGAAACTTTAAGTATTACGACGCTGCGTTTCCATGGTAATAAAAATTATCCGTTTATTCTTATTTAGTTTCTACTGTCTTTCATAGCTGGGAAAACTTTATTAAAACACCTTGTATAATAAAGTTTATTTCGATGTAAAAGAAGGCAATATATTTAGACGATTCCCAATTTCAACAAATTATTTCGCATAAAGTGTGTCGATCTTTAAAACTTGTGAACATTGTTAAGAACAGAAGGTTACTCCTTAGAAACTACAATAAATTATAATTATATATTTTTATATTTTAGAAATGTACATGGAGGGAGATACTTATGGAATCTTTACGGCTTTATCACTCCGAATTTCAGAAACCACCGGTTGCTGTTTTCATTTATGTAATCTGTTAATTTCCCTTTAAGTTATTTCTATACAGCCCTTTTTATTTTCAATAAATGAAGGCGAAATATATTTAACATTGAATTTTGGGAGTAATATTTTTTATTTTAACGATTTTGTGTCATTAGTTTTCATTAATACCGTTTTAACTCATGCAAAATAAGTTCTTTCCCTTACTGAGATTTTATTACACTTTTATTAATAGTTATGTTTAACTTTTGGACCATTTTTCTTTATTATCTTAAGATCATTATTTTAATAATTCAAATTAATTTATAGTTAATGAATTTTCCTTAAAACACAGCTTCTAAGTGAGACTTTTTTTAAAAAAATACAAACTTATCTGAATTTCTTTATATCCCAAAAGCACTTAGTTTAATAGTTCAACTTATTTTCCACTATCGCCAACCATTACGACGAAAATTTGACGTAATAATTAACCCTCTAGTATTTAAGTCACTAGGGCCATAAACAGGTCTACTTTATCACCCAATCTGCTGGCAGACAGAACAGTTAACTAACTCGATAACGCAATTTCACGGAAAATCTGTTAGCTCGTTTTCTTTCGATTAGTGAATTACGCAACGATCTGGGGGTTCATTTGAATGAATGTGGACAGCAGATAGCAAACTCTTAACAGTTTACATGACGTAAAGCAACTAAAAAGTGATTCGGCCGTCACGCACGAAGTTCTACAAGTTTTGAACATATCGATCAAACATAATCGAACTCTGGCTCCAGAAATATTCTTTTCCTCTTCAATTGTACCTCGGGGAGTATATCGATTCTTTGCTCCACCTCGATAGAACTGCTCTGGAATCGATAGAGCTAAAAAAAAGGATCTATTCCAAGTTCATGGTATCAAGAATTGCAAAATCTTTCAATGTTGCTTTCTTTGGCAGAGAAAAAGGTCGAATTTATGAGATGTTTGGAGGGGAAAAAAAGATTTAATTTTTCTCCGGAAAATTTGACAGAAGTGAGACCTTTTTTTCTTTTAGTAGACTTCAGTAAAAGGCTACAAGACAAAATAAGTTCGAAACGAAGCTTTAAAGAAACATGCAATATTTATATAAATCTTGATCAACATCAAAAAATTTTAGAGAAGTCGTTTAAAAAAAATATTGAATTCTTATAAACGTCGAAATAGGAAACACCGTATTTTATAGAACGGTGCCCTGAAACCCAGATGTGATTTGTTTACCAAGATCAGCTTCGTAATCATATATATATATATATATATATATGCAGTCGAATCCGGTTAACTGGACCACCGGTTAAACGGACCGAATCCTAAAGGACCGAAACAAATCCTATTGCATAAGCCTAATAGTTAATGTTCGTATAATCGGACCAGCCGGTTATTAGTACCAAAATGATTACGTCCCGATGTGGTCCGATTAACCGGAATCGACTGTAAATAAATAAATATATAATACATATATTTATATAAAGAAAGAGAGATAGATAAATAGATAGATAGACATTGAAGCATCGTGCATGCTACGTTTTTTTATGGCACAGGATCTTAGAACGATCTTAGAACGTAAATGAATATCCTATATTTCTTTCGGATACATATTCTTAAATTCTCTTCTGTCTTTGGATATTTGCCCATGGGATTTGTACTTTAACATCAACGTGTAAATTTACGTATCGTAGGGGATATGTATCACAGATTTTCTTTTTTAAGCTTGCAAGTAGAAAATAATTTTTTTTGAGTTTTTTAAAAAACTTTTTGCAGTGACAAAAAAAACTTTCCCGACATAGAATCCCAACTTAAAACGCTTCTGCAAATCATTTTAAGTTGTATCACTATAAAACAACTTGTAAACCTGTATGCAGCAAAATAGAAAAAAATGTAGTAAAAATGTCTGCAGAAACGCAAGAAGGGAGGAAATTAATCTTCTTTCCTCTTTTTGGAAAGTTTCTCCTTTCCTTTCCTTCAGTCTTCAGGAAGTTTACTAAGCATATATATATACACTTTTAACCAAGTGAGGGAGGAAATAATTCCTTAAGTGGAATTCCTTTTTACTTTTAGTAGCAAAGCAGTATCACGTCCAAACTAAGGAAGTTTATAAGCTCCTCCAGACTTTCCTACTAAAAATGTACGTCGTCTCCACTTATGAGACACCACTAAAACAAGGAAGATATTAAAAATATAGTTTTATATTGATTTAATAATATATGTTCATCTTGATATAATGCGGTAATATATACGTATTAGATAATTTTTATTTGAAAGAATTTAAAAGAAAATTGAAGCCTCTGAAAAAAGTATAAAAGTTTTATGGGGAAAAAAGATTTTATTTTATATAGGTCGCGTAATGAACTTTCATATTAGTTCGATTGTATTTCTAGAACTCTGTTTCTCGCTTAATTGGCCTTAATAATAAAAAATTCCTATAATCATAGGATAATATAAGATATTAATACTCAATATTTGCATCCAAGTCATCAAGACTGAACTTCAGTTTGTCTTTCGGCTAAAAAATAACATTCTTGGATATTTTTTTTTAAATCGGTAACTTTCGGAATTTTTGTTTCATGAAATCTGAGTAAAATCTACATACCTCACTCTATAAATGTCTCCTTCAATAAATGTCACATAAACTTCACCTTTCTGGGGCAAACAGACCTGAATAAAACAACATTTATACTATGCCACACCCTCCTAAACATTTCAGGCCTTGAACTTAGTGATTTTTTCGACCATCCGAGAGTCAAAATACGACGCTGATGTTGAATATTGAAAGACAACCAGCACAGTGAAATAGGCAACAGCAATTATATGTGTTACAGAGATGTGGATTTCTTTGTGTATTCTGTAACTATTACAACTAATTTCAAATCGTAAGTGAGTATGGGCTTGTAGGTTTTTATTTTGTTTATTATGATTTATTTACAGCCCACCTAGTCGCATTTATCTATCTATATATATATATATATATATAAATGAATGTTTGTGAATTGTCAAATTATGAATCTAAACCATTCTCGAATCAACTTAATCGCACACACAAAATTTCATTAAAATCAGTCCAGCCGTTTAGGAGGAGTTCAGTGACATGCAAACGGACAGAAGAAATATATATATATAAAGATATAAATGAATGTTTGCTTGTTCGTATTTTATGCGCTGCCGTACCGTTCATCCAATTGCGATGAAACTTGGTCAACTTATTGCTTGAACTTGCGCGAAGGTTATAGACTATTTTCATCCCGCTACGACGTTCCATTCCCGAATTATGTTAGAACAAGTTTGCGCGGTATCAATGGATTTTTTTTTGTTCAAAGCCATTGTAACATTTCATTGTTGCCAATTAAATTATAACATTTCCGTAAAAATAAATAGACATGAATTAAAAACGTGATTTATTCATATATTGGCGCATGCAAGAATGGATTTTATATATTATTTTCATATACGTGGCAACGCCGGAATATTTCTTTTAAAAAATTGAAAATATAAGGATGGTTAGTCACTCATTTTCAATGAATGTGTTATCTATCCATTTCATGAATTGAAACTATCCCAAGCTACCTGTTAAAACTCAAATATACTGAAGAACACGTTCACTTAGCTAGAAACACGTGCTTTTAGCCTTGACGCGATGATTTATATAACTAAAGTGACATTGAAACATAGCAGATGATTTAGTTTTGAGAAAGAATTACAATCCTGAAATACGTGTATATTATAATTAAGAAAGTCTGAAAGTGGCATTGAAACGTAGCAGACGATTTTGTTTTGAGGAAAAATTCCCAGCATGAAATACGTGTATATTCTTTTTCTATAATAATTATCAGATTTGCTGTGTTTTAATATTGAATGTGATCTCAATCCATTCAAACATTATTGATTCTTTTTCTATAATAATATATCCATTCAAACGTTGTTGACTAGCTGTAAATTAATGCTTTAAAATGTCCAAAAAAAGGAGAGCAACTTTTAATCCTGCAGAAGTAAGGGCAAAATATCAAAAATTGTTCAGAAATGAGCAATGTGATGAAAAAAAAACAGAAGAGCTCGAAGACAACAGAATTCGAAATGCAGTTAGACAAACACGAGAATCTGAAGAAAAACATTCCCAAGCGCGAGAAGCCAACAGAATTCAAAATGCAGTTAGACGCACACAAGAATCTGAAGAAAAATCATTCCCAAGAGCTCGAAGGCAACAGAATTCGAATTGTAGTGATCCGAAGCAGTGAGACTGATGAAGAAACTTTTAACGCGTCGAACATACAATCGTCTTCGAGCTTCAACATCGAAAGGAGTGGGAAGCGATGAACAACGACAGCACCGACAACAAACTAATGCCGTTTGCTACCGCAAAAGAATTTTAGCGAAAACTTTAGAACATCATAACATGAGGCTAATCATTGAAAAAAAATAATAACAGAAACTGAATACCGAGCGAAGCCGGGTAATACATCTAGTTTTTTAATATAAATACTATCTTCTTTTTCGAAGTTAAAGAAAATAAGGAATTATAATGAATTTTAAAAATATGATAAAGGGAGTTTTTCCTCTATACCTGATAATACGAGTTTATTATTATTATTATTATTATTGTTGTTGTTGTTGTTTGAATTTTCGGAGAGCAGACTTAGAATTTCTACATTTAATCTGAAAATTTTAGTTAAAAGTAGATTTTGAAATTTTTTCTCATGGAATAGGTTACTAAACAAAGTGAAGAAATTTTCCTTAACTCCTTCAATGAATTAAATGTTCCACTCATCTCCCTTATAAACATATTTTCCCTTTTCCCTATCTATGTTCTGAGAAGAATCTGTTATTTTATTTCTACTTACGTTTACATTACAAAATGGTATCTTTTGAAGTATATCTGCTATCTCGAATTTTATAGGGGTTACTCCGAATATTTGAGTAAAACCTGACTTGCATTTTATTAAACATATAGTTTCAGAAATGAAATGTGGCATGCTTTTAAACGAAGCTGTTTCTCCTCCGAGCAACTTTTATGATGTCGTGGTAAGTAATACAAATAAATAAACTTCTAGGAATATCTAATATAAGAAGCTTTTACTGATAATACCAAAGTTTTAGAGGAAGCCGCTTCACTACTGTGCTTGTCTCATCTGATACATTAATAGACGAATGAAAAAGTGAAAAAGCTGAAATGCTGGGAGTTTCGAATGAGAAAGCATAGAAGTATAAAAGTTCGTTCAACATGCAATCAAATTTAGAGAGACACTGGTGCCTAATCTTGAGTAATAACGACGTCATATATGCTCCATAAAATTTATTCTGTCTAAGAGAAGAAATAATAAGAATAATAAGTGGTCAACTATCCATCAAGTTCCAACTATACAGTAAACGGTCATAGGAAATAATATCGTGTTTCTAGAATAAACTACAACGTAGTATGGGCAGAGAAGAACCATTCTGCTTTCGATATATATATATATATATATATATATATATATATATATATATATATATATATATATATATATATATATATATATATATATATATAAATAAATATATATATATAATTAATATATATATATATTGTTTCTAATGGATGGGAGAACTGAGCCTAGACTCTTCTTCGGAGGGAGCCAGAAGCGTGGGACCACTTCGCCGCATGCGTTGCCCCGAGTGCACCACAGGAGGTGGGTCCACACTGCACCCGTTTGATAGTCCGTGAGTTTTGAAAAGAGTCAAGTGACGGGAACAGACCACCTGACCCAGCACCCCCAGGGGTAATTTGAAAACTTGGAGGACATTGCATCCACGCCCTATTTTACGTGCCCCGGCCACCATTAGTGAACACAGCGGTGGAGTTTGTCAACGACCAACCTCGATCCCGCAACCCTCAGAACACTGGCTCGATGCCTTTGTCAACCGGGCCACCACGCCCCTCATATATATATATATATATATATATATATATATATATATATATATGTATATATGTATATATATATATATATATATATATATATATATATATATAAAATATATATATATATATATATATATATATATATATATATATACATATATATATATATATATATATCTCGTGTGGTGCGGGTATGTTTAGTGATTACATTAACACGAAGATTGTTCAGATATGCATTGGTTTCTCCACCTGTTCAGCATTATGACTCATCAATAATGTAAGAGGAATGTGTCAAGTCAACAATAGTTGAATAGTCAGTTCAACTGTTCAATTTGCAATGAAATTCCCTCAAATTACTGCGTTACTTTGCAAATAAATAGCAGCTATGTAAAAATGTTCATTTTAGGTCCCTATCTGAGACATTTTTTTGTCACAACACAATGCTATCTTGGAGTATAAAGAACATATATGGAATCCCCATCGTAGTAATTCATGCATTTTGAAAAGTCCTTTTATGAGCACTAGGGTATTACAAAGTTGCTTTCCAGTTTTGTGTCTTAAAGGTGATTTGACGTTTACGGCGAAATTGTGATAAGATACTCACGAAGGGTTACAGCATCGTCTTATTGCCCTCTGCTTACTGTACAACTCAAGTTCTTGACCAAATTATGAGCCTACAACTGGAGAAAGTGTATTCTAGATGACTTGAATGACAGAAAGAAACTTCTTTGCGAAATCGATTAAAGAAATGCAATAGATTTGGTAGATTGTTGGCAAGATTTTCTAAATGCAGTTTCTATGACTTTGTAATTTGAACCTAAACGATGAACACAGAGATGACGAGCTCTGAGAGGAAGTACGCAAAACTGTTCTCGCGTGGGTCCCTCCTAAGGGTCAAGACAATTATACAGTGGCAAACTACGCTAAGAAAATTCCAACTGGGAAGTAGGTTCCTTTCTCCATTTTGCAATTATCTATGACTTTGTTTTGCCTGATTCATTTCATACCCCGGGAGTGATAGTTTCTATTCTCTGAAGTGCGAGGAATATTAGACAGGTTTTAGCTGATATTCTTATCACGTTATCGTAGTTATATCTTATCAGATATTTAAAATTCCGCAAAATCCTATCTGGAACTTCTTGGAGAAAATACTGCATATTTAACTTACATCCATGCAAGTTTCAGAATTTTTTTTTCGGTCTAATGCGGAGGCAATTGTCTTTAGACATTCACCTTTTGTTATTCAACGCAAATTACTAGCTACTTTATTATTGGAGCAATTTATAGGTGAGCCAACATTGTTCCCTATGAGGGTACGACACGGAAACGACCAAGCCTTATTCGAGATTTGAACCGAAGCCCACTGCGTGGAAGCTCAGAACGCTAACCACTACAGTTTCAGAATATTTCAGTAGAGTTGAAGTAAAAGTTTGCTGTATGATAGAGTTGAAGGGAAAATCGAGACTAAGTTTTTAAAAAATAAACAGTTAACATCCGAAGTGTTTAAGCAGCATTAGGTTAGAGTAATTATGAGTCGTTTTTCATATCTTGAAAAGTAACGAATTAAAGCATTTAAGACGGTTTATAACTTTGCGTTTGATTGGTGTTTGATTAAATAATAATTAAAAATGTTTCCTTCGGGTAAAAGAAAAGCTGCGTGAAAAATTTATTACATTTTCTCTACAGTTTCAAAACTTTTTTACAGACCATTTAATGTTTGATATCTAAGAAATAACACAAAAGAAGTGGCTTAGATTGTTACATTTTAGTTGACAAATCAGTTTCCTTGCAACATTATCCACTCCAATCAATTCAATTAAATTTATTTAATTTGTTTTTCATTATTTACATCACTTTATTTACTTATTTTGATTTAATGTTATTATTTATTTCATTGTTTTTACTTATTTTATTACATTTTATACATTTATTTAACACCATGGGACTACTCTGTTAAATTATACCATATAATTAATTTATTAAGAGATTTCTTCAAATATCCCCTTCTATGATGAAAAAAAACCCGAAAACTGAGCTACAAAAGAGTACACATTTCAATTATTATAGTTCGAGATTTATATTTCCTGTCATCCGATACACACGCGTGGAAATTCTACTTCTATCGGAAGAGAATATGGGCGACAAATGTGGCCTTATATTGATTCAGCCATTCACTGTACTATCAGATACCCATCACATAGAATTCAATGATAAAGATAAGAGAAGGTCAGCAACTGAAACCTGAGAGCTTAACACCTTAAACACTTAATAAACTTAAAGAATAACACTTTAAATATTCAATAAATATAAACTAATAAATCTTGAAATATTCAATAAAAGTAAACTAACTCTTTAAATATTTAATAAACATAAAAAACAAATATAAACTAACATAGAATCCTTCAAATAAAAAGATACACAGCTCTTTGAATTTTCATTTAGTATAACACTTCTAAAGTTTTATGTAGCACTTATGAGCTTATATATAACATTTTACATGATACTTTTAAACTTTTATGTAACACATTAAGTATTCAATAGATATAAAATGTGTTAAACTAATATATATTTAAATTTCTATGTAAATCGTAATTCTAAAAGCGTTTCTTTTCAACGTTATTTTTTTTTTGTGTGTGTGTATTCCACTGCTAAACATCTTCCGCATAAACAAAGACATACGATTCTGAAGACAACGATAAAAGACATCTTTGATAACAATTACCATAAACAGTAATTATCCTCACACGCTGCTTGGGCAGCCTGCTTTTAGAGCGTGAACGACATTTTTAAGGAGAAAAAAATGCTATTTTCTCGACTCCAAATTCACTAAAGTTGACAGCGTGCCAAAAATCCTTTTCTTGTTTTTGGTATAAGAACACTGGTTGAACTAGAATGCTCAAAAGGGTTTTTTTTGCTTTGTTTATCCTTTATAATGAATAAATGAATAATCTCACTGTTTTTCTGAGAATCTTGCTTTTTAGATTATATTGCAAAAATGAATTTAAACGATGACCCTTTGCTCAGATTTTTGAGCAACCCAGTCAAAATATCATTAATAAATAAACTTTTACACTAATCCCACGTATTAATATATAAATTATAACTTGTGACCAATCCTCTGTGGGTAATACTATATATATATATATATATATATATATATAAAGAGAGAGAGAGGGTGCATAGTAATTGAAAATAAAACTGGAATTCGCATAAAATGATGAAAGCGAAATGTTCTAAAAGATTATGAATCCCTACTAATTAATTAATAAAATCCCTTTATAAAAGTAAAATTGAGCAATATATTTTAATAAAAAATTGAGTCTCTGACTAATATGACCTTAGATAAAGAAGCTTTGCATCTAAATAGACATAAAATGTATATAATACATAGTAACTTATTCTGGTACAACAGGGAGCTTGGTCAGAACTTAAGGGAGGGTTTTGAACTTAAAACTGCTCAAAAACTACAAGAAATAACGAAATCTTGACATGCCTCTCAATAGATTTTTTATATAATTTTTTATATTTTATATGATTTTTTTATATTTTATATAAACAGTAATAATTTTGCGGGATTTTAAATCCTCTAATCCCCTCTCATAATGTGGCAACTCTTAAAGTACCTTAAAATTATAACGTAAAACAATGAGTCCATTTGCACATGATCCGCCGTTCAAAGACACTATTAGAGCTTAGATAGTAATCAGCTGTTAAGTGGAAAAGAACAATATTAGGAGTTCATAAAAGGAAAAATAGTGTGACAAGCCTCCGAATTTTCACCTAAGAATGAAAGTCAATGAGCAAATAATGCGCAGTCACGCCCAATACACTTTCCTTTGGGGCCCTTTTGGAAGGACGGTTGACTCCTTACCCTCCCTTCGATGGAGTAGCATAGCAACAATTCGTTCCATAACCTCTGATGGACTTCGTGCGTGAGAGTAAAATGTTGGCGAAGCGATTCTGTAGGTGACCTCATCAAGTAAAGGTTTTAACCTACATGGACGCATCTACTTTGGTATCGTCTTTTTATTACATTTACCGTGCAGACAAAAAAAATCTGTCCTGTTTAGTTTGAGGCTTCCCGGACCAATGCATCCATGTATTTATTGTACGAGGATAATTGTAAATACGTTTGAAACATAAAAGACTGACTCTCCTGTGCATTTAACAAGTTACTCATTCTGGTTTTCATAATTATCCGTTTGTTAGTGGTTGAGGATAATCAATCTAGCTGTCCATCTATCAAAAGCAAAGCGATTTCTCTTGCGCTTTACGCAATATTTACAGTGCACTCAAATTCAATTAAGTGTCTCTTACAGCTTTTGGCATGAGCGACTTGTAGTCACGCAGACATTTGTAATTCAAGTGTGTTTATGCCCTAGTGCCATTATTTACGAAACTCAACGACTATGAGCACGCAGTTTCGTGCAATAAAACTGACAGTTGGGGACGATAAAAACACTTTTTCTCGCTTACACTGATCTAGAACAAATAAAACAATACGGAGCGCATTCAGTATGAATGTCGATTGGATGTTGCAATCTGTTGCTTGAATATTGAGTAAAACTAGTTCGTGAAGGATTTTTTTTTATCCAAAAGAGGTTTGTCTGATTTTAAGGCACAGAGATGTCTAAAGAGTATTTCTCTTGATATACATATCATTTTGTAAAACTAAGTCTTAAATTAATCGATAAAATTAACTGGTTTTAGAAATTACTTTCTAGAGAGATTATCACTAAAAAAAGTTCCAAAAATGACTATAATGGCGGCTTCAGGGGCATAGAGAGAAAAGTTAGCAAACTGATCACTGCATGAGTACCGTGTAGCCTTTCGCGATTTTGCCTTTTCTTCCTCCGTCGAGCTGAAGGAAAGGTAAATGTAAGGGAATGCGAAGTCTTCTGTAGAACCATCCAAATCTGTGATTCAAGCCTGTGTGATTCGATCGAAATAGATGACCAATTCCTACAATGTTAAACAAAGTTTTAAAAAATACCTCTAAATTTTTTTTACGATTCCGTGGAATTAAATAAAGAAGAACAAATTTGAAGGCCGTCCCTTTCGACCAAAAATATTTTTCATCCGAAATATTGCTTAATTATGTTGTTTATTTTCATTTATTTAGCACATACGCAGCCGGAACAACATTTTTAATGCATTTCATGATTTAAAGGCAGAAACCAGAACTATCTGCTGTAGCTAAATTAACTTTTAATGAACTCTGCAGAATAATGTTTTTAAGATATGATAGCATGTTGCTTTCAAAGCTGAATTTCTTTTACAATCGCAAAGATAACATTAAGATAAGATAGCCTGATGTACAACTTCAATTTTACAGCGCAAATGCAATATTTTATAGGCAACTTTTGAGTACCCAACAGCCATGACTTTGGTATGTTTTGCCATTAATATGGGCTCTTCAGCATGATATCCAACAGGTACGCAGGACAGTAAAAATTTCAAGAATGGAATTTCTCTAAATTTTTATTGAGGAAACAATTTTTCCTCTTTAAACTATATTATCATCTAAATAAAAATTTAAATAGACTGAAGACGATATTTATCCTCTTCAAGCTATCTTAATTTTGTGAAACGTATCAGGTAAGACCTTCTTGGATTTTCCCCTTGTCTAGCTAAAATTTTACAAACACCAGTAAAAATTAACAGAAATTCCGCATTTGGAATTTTTCTCCTTTAGTAAGTTTGTCGTCTGTGTCATGCTGAAGATCCCAAAATACGGCATGATTCTGATGCCAATTTTTTGCATTTGTGACTCCTCTTAATAAGGTATGCTTCATAAATATTCAATTTTATCGCAATATTTTGGTAGAGTTTGTGTTAGTATTACATCTTCGTTATACATTGTGAAGTTCACTGTTTGCATTACCTTAGTTTGTGGAAACATATATACTAAAACAACGAACTCAGCATTAACCAGATGCGATGAGGTTTTCTACACTAATTCTATTTATTACAATAACAACTAGACTACATAATTACCGTACTCATTGCTAGCAGGCAACGGGGAATTTATCGCATGGGTTAATTCCGGTAGCTATATTACGAAGACCCTGCCAGAATTCAGTCACGCCACTACTTGTAAATTCACCACACTAACCTTTATGTCTTAACTTAATCAGAGGTCACTGGAACGGTAGCTAACTCCCAACGCCTTCGATGAGCTTGATAATGTCCAGCTGCTGTACGGCAAAACGATCTTTACTTCAATTTTTTTCGTTTCCTACCTCGCCTCTCTCCGGTCTCGCCTCGTGGCGTCTGCCGCCGAACTGTCGCGTGTGTGCGTTATCCATGGGGTTTTCCATCTAGTAGAAAAACGCTGCTCATCTGCATTCGCGCTTGTTTCAACTTCAAACTGCGATTTATTTAAACTAGAGGAGGTAGGGTAATTTGGATTCAATACCTCCCAATATTAGAATTGAAATCCTGATATCAAAAGAACTTAAAGGCTTTCACAACAACACTGCTAATTGAACTAATATTTTTTGAAAAGTTTCAAAGTTTACATTATTAGAAAAACTCCGGTAATAAATACTCAAAAAGTTGAAAAGAGACTTATATTAAGAACTATTTTTATCAAATGAATTTAGCGATTAAAAAATTTTATACCCTTAATTTTATTTGCATTTTTTCGTATAAATAGCAGCAATATTGGTTTTAAGTTTGCCATCGATACTGTGTTAATTTAATTGGTTTTTTTATTATTTCACATTAGAAAACCTACAGGAAAATGTAATATAAATATTTGGCACCTGTAGAACAAAGCAGGCTTTAAACAGCTCTAATAAAGGTGTAGGTATTACATTTCAAAACAATCTGCCTAGTGAATGGCTTCATTTTTTTACTTTCAGAAAACTAAACGATTGTGTGTTTGACTAATTATTTCAATATTTGCCAATTTGTTTCACTTCAGTAAGTATGTTTCTGCTTTTTCATTACCCATTTATAAGTCACGCACATGCACTCAAAATTCACGTGTTTGTCCTGGGTCTTTCCGTTGAAAATGACCATGCCCGCAAGGTTGGGCAATAAAATTCTCATCTCGGCCGTATTCAAAACATTCGCATATATTGACCTCGAATCAAAAGATCATTATTGGCACTGCTCTTCCCATAAACTATTGAATGACGGAGGTCGTTGCAAGTAGGCAAATATTGAATAGAATAAATTTTTTGGGGCATTATAGACCTGTAATATTTTATTGCTTTCATTACAAAAACTATAAAAAAAATTTTCATTTCTATAACCTGATTTGCTCGTTTCAATTTAAGCAAATAACTCTTATTTAGAAAATAAAAGCCATTGTTTTGTCAAAAATATAAACGATTCTAGAAATATTTTGAAAGCCGAATTAAAATATTGAATTCAGCTCTCAAGATTAAATTTCCATACTTCAAGCTATATCTGACAAGTCTTTATGTCTGCACTGTGTTCTTTAATGTGACATTTGGTTGAAATGTGATAAAATCATGTACTTATGTATATTTTTACAATGCTCTTGTAACAACTGAAAATGCATTCTCCTCATAAAGTCTGTTTGTTAGTTATTCTGTAGTAAGTGAATCAATAAGGTGATAGAAATTAATTCAAGGAAATGGTATATGAAAAGGGAAAGTTCGTCTCAAACTTGCGATAATTTGGTGGTGGAATATCGACCTCAAAATTTAAAAACTCAAAATTGAAGGCTGAACAAAAGTAACCAACCATTATACTTAATGATAAGGGAACTTCTGTTTTGAAAGCATATTACATATAATCATTAAACAATTCCATCAAAAATAATAATAATAAATATAATACGAGGTTCGTTTGATAAAAAATTATGAAAACAATACTTTTTTTTAAAAAATCATTTATTTTTCTACAGAATCTCCCTTAAGGTCGATACATTTAGTCCAACGATTTCAAGCTTTTTTATCCCCTCTGTAAAGTATGATGCCCAAATCTCTGAAATAAGCATTTGTACACTAATAACTTCGGAATGTAGAAGGAATTTGGAGAAACAGGCTCATTAGGGAAATTTCTGGACAGTATAGGGAAATTAAATAGATTTTATCAATTTAATGAAGATAAACAGAATAAAATGGGCAATGTCACCTGCAAAGAAGGGACAATACTGAAATAACAAAAGATATACAGTGCTACTCAAATGAAAAAAGAGGCAAAGGGGAGACCCCCCCCCCTTCGTCGGGCTGATAAAATCCAAAAAGACTGTGCCATTTTTAATGAAAAGAACTGGAGAGCCAAGGCTTCACAGCGAGTGTAATAGAATAGACTTCTGCAGAAAGTTAGGACCCACAGCGGGCTGCCGTGCGAATAAGGAAGAAAAAACTTGTAATCATGGTTTTCGATGAAGAAATATCGAGAAAAAAATTATACTGATGATTTTAACATAACACGTTATTAATGTGCTTTCAGTTTTCATACTAATTCCTCATGTCCTTCACTAGCGTTTTGAAAGTAATCGCCTATGCCAGTTAATAAAACACATGAAAAAATGTTTACATCATTTAAAATGAAAAATATCGGTTAATAAACGCCCTAAATGCTTGATGACTTTCACGGAGTCGAAGAATTTAATATTCATACTTTCATTACGGAAGGCATTCTTTCAAAATCTGCCTTGAGAATGAAACGCAATTTAATTTACATTCATTATATTTTTCCTTTCACCCGTAAAACTAATTCTGTTTTGAATGAGCTCGTGAAATGCTCAGCTCAAGAAACTGCCCACCCTGAGACTATCCGGTTGACAGATGGCGCGGAGCTGTTGACAAAAGCAAATCTAGAGCTTCTACGTTATCCCTTTTAAGCATTCCTTTTGCAGAGGTACATTGCTGTTATTATAAGCATGAGCCGGGAAACGTGGAAAAACAATTTAGAAGGGAACCGCAATAAACATATGATAAATAAGGCTCTAAGATAAAAGGTACTTCTCAAATCAAAATTTCACCACAAAGTTAGAAAACATAAAGGGAAGCAACTTTAGAAGTTTTTTTCTTTGTAAGAATTTTATATATATGTATATATATATATATATATATATATATATATATATATATATATATATATATATATATATATATATATATATATATATATATATATATATTTATATATTTATATATATATATATATATACATATATATATACATATATATACATATATATATATATTTATATATATATATATATATATATATATATACATATATATATACATATATATATATACATATATATATACATATATATATATACATATATATATATACATATATATATATACATATATATATATACATATATATATAAACACACATATGTACATATATATATATATATATATATATATATATATATATATATATATATATATATATATATACAAGAGTAAAAACTATTCAGGTATCCAATTAATTTTATCAATAAATTTATTGGAAACATTAGATTTACTCCTCAGATTTGCTTACAAAATAATATCTGCATCACATCTGTATCACAAAATGTGTAATAATGAGAAAATATTCAAACTTTATGAATGAATAATCCAATGCATAGTGACGTTATTCAATCTATTTATTAGTATATTATGCGTAATGTTATTTTTCTTTATTTTAATTTATATATTTTTCCTTTAATAAATAAATTGTTAATAAAGTCTTTTAAGCTAGTATGCATATCATCTGATCTAAAATGATTTCAGTACGTTCATTAAACGTAATATAATTGCAAATATCATAAAAGCTTAAAAGGTTGAGTCTCAAGAGGTTTAACTATAGTACTTCGAAGTGAATAATTATACAACACTATGTTAGTCTCTTTAAACTTATTTAAACATAGCTGCTATTTTACATACAAATATACTTCATACTTTATCAACTCCCAAAAATATTTCTTAGCGGGAAATTCGCCTCCTGTACAGAATGTTTAAGTCATTTATAATTCTCTATTAAGCTATCTACTATACTAAAATAGTATTGCAGTTTATGTACTCTTTTGTACATAACTTTTGAGGGGAACAAGTGCAGGGATATTTACTCAGGCTAAAATTTAAATCCAAACTACACACAGACATTGATTATCATTTCAACTACCAATATGGTTTATATTGAAAAAAACAGACTGAAATTAAAATCATAAATGAATTCGGTAATTTATTGGATGGGGAGAATGGACATACATTCCAATTGTAGAATGAGTACTTGAATAGATATTCAACCCATTTGAAAAACCTTTTCCAAATTAGATTTGAATCTATGACTTCCTTTCGACTGGAAAAGGACGCTAATTTGTTTCACCACGGGATGCCCTAAATGAATCTCTCAGCGTCCATGTACGGAAAAATTATGTCCCTCGGTGATATATTTCATTTTAGCATGGCCGGAACAATTACTGGCCGCTCCGGAGAAGTTTCATTGTACTTGGTATCAGATATTACGTTTTATGCTCACAATCAAAGAATCTCATTTCTATCATTTTTTAGTTCTGACTATACAAAATTTGAAGCTTCCGCAAATAGATTTAAAAACTCAATAGTCAACAATAAAAACGTGAAGTAACTACATTTCAATGGCCCGTTTGAACTTCCTCTATTCTTAGGTTATGATAAGCTAAAGATAATTTCAGTCCATCACCGAAATTAATTTTATAAAATTAATTATATATTTCAATATATAATTAATTTTATAAAATTAATTATATATTTTAATATATCTATGATATTGATAATTACAGAATCGGTATTAATCATTACCCATGAGGGGTAACCTTCCTGTTATCAAATAAGAATGCTTTGCATGATAACACCTTTGGTGTACACTCCATTAATTAGAAGATTCTTGACAATGCATAATCTACAGGTATATATATAAAACAGTTCCGTAACTGACTGATAGATAACGCACAGACCAAACCGCTGGACCTAAAGGGCTGAAATTTTGTATGGCGATTTTTCTTATAGTGTAGGTGTGCACTAAGAAAGATTTTTGAAAAATTCTTCTTAGATTTTTTAAAATTAAATTTTTAAGTTGTTTTTGTAACATTTTTTAAAGTTTGTATTTAAAATAATAATTTGAGGTTTATAAAATTTATATCACAAAAAAGACCATAAAAAATCCTTCAAAATGAAATCCTTTTTGAATCTTTACCTCTATTTTCTGATTTTTGGGGAATTTTTAAAGATTAATTTTTAGAATTTAATTTATTAAATGCTGATGACGTGGTTTCTTTTCTTTTTATGATACTTTAATTAATTTTGCGTCACGTGCATAACAACGAAATAAAGTGACAAAAAATATTGAAATATGGCAAAAGATAAAATTTAACCACTAAACTAATTAAGATGGAAGTTTTTTTTTAAGAATTTCATTCAAATTAGTATGTTATATGGATATTAAACATACAAATTAATTGCATACATTGACCATTGTATTAAATGTGAATATTTTCTTCTACATTATTTTGTCTATAAAATTATCCGTTACGATTTTTTTATAAATATATATTTTTTTTGGCATTAATTGCATACATTGACCGTTGTATTTATTAGAAATATATTTGTTTTTTTGTTTCTTTGGCATTAATTGCATACATTGACCGTTGTATTTAATCTGAATGTACTTCGTAGCGAAGCACGGGTATTCAGCTAGTTCCTACATAAATTGCAAAACACAAATGCTGCAATTAAATCTTCTCGCGTTCTCGATTGTCTGAAAATAGTAAGGGAAAGAACAACCACCTCAAAAGAGAAATTTGCGGAAATCGCCTTAAAGTCCGTTTTCTCCTTCACTTCAGTAAAGAGACAGAAGAATTACATTTACAGGAATGAGAGGACGCAGATGAATGAGTATCATGGTATGAAACAGACTCAAAAACATCGGATTATATAAGCCTTTTATTTAGACACTGGAGTTATAAGATAAAATCTTTTGCATGTTAGCAAAAATCTTCTGATGAGAGAGCATTATGAACAAAAAATAATTTGAATCAGTAAGCGATTATTTTGTAAGTTAATATTTAAAGTTTAAAATTTATATTCAGTGTGTACTAGAGCAAACATTAAAAAATCCAGGTTGGGGTGGGGCGGGAGGTTAATTTCAGAGGTTGTTTAGAGTATGAGATTTGATCACTGGGGCTCACAAACTGTCCGCCTTGCTCTGGTAACTGGATACAAAATGCTTAACCTTTAGCTTACGGGGCCCATTTTTCCGATTCCCTCTTTAGAACGGGAATTTTCATACCCTTTTTATAAGAACAGCCATTAAGGGATATATATATATATATATATATATATATATATGTTGTGTGTGTGTATGTATATATATATATGTATGTATTCATTCTTTGGCCCGTATTCTTGAGATACATGCTATCCCACCCAGTAAGGAAAAGTTGAAAACGATGATCACTTTTCCCAGTTTTTAATTTACATAAAACTTTTTAAATCGCCCTATATCATTCTATTTAGAAAAATATGACTGAAAAAGTTATATTTTTCATTCATATTTTTACATGGTCAACTATACGATAGTTAAATTTCCATTATATATTTCTTCATTAAATCATCTAATTTTATACATTTTTAACTCATATTTTTACGTATACAAGATGAATTCACTGATAAATGTAATAAAAAATGTTACCACTCGAGAATCTATGAATTCTAAAATTATGATTTCAGTTCATTGAACAGCCAAATGACAATCTCACGTGTTCTGTCTCGAACTCGTTTAACTGCTGTAATGGTCTTTGGATCCGTCAATTACTTACTCTCTTATTACAACTGATAAAACCTACATTGTGGTTCGAATTAGTCCTGCGAGCGAGCTATACTAATTATGCAGACACATATATATGCACCGACGAGCTTTTCTCATGCACTCTGTTCGCGGCACAATGCATTTATTGGGAACGAAAATTGAACCATCCGCATTCCAAAGTCTGTTCATACTAAATTTCGGGATGCTCGTCACATTTTATAAGGGATCTCAATTATATTTGTTCAAGGATGTGCAGATATGCATATGCATGTGTCTGAGTTTGCGCACTGTTATTATGTTAAAAAGGTTTACTGTAAAATAATCCCAATGGACGCATATATTAAATTTAATATTTTTCGGTTAATTTTTAGCAGGTAAGTTTTATATATTTATGCATACAAACAAATATACAACACCTAAGAGGTATGTTTTGAAGCAGCCATTTTCCAAAACGTATGAATCTACATAAAAATGACAAATCTGCTTTTAATAACCAAAAAGTGTAGCATTCGTTTTTATGGAAATCACAGATTAAAAAAACTTTTCAAGAAAGTACTAATTTTCGTATTTTTATTACCATGTTTTTATTAACTCGCTTTCTTGTTTGTTTGTTTGTTTGTGTGTTTTTCCAGTACAAATCTTGCAATCGATTTTTAAATAACTTCCGTACTAGGTAGACATTTGAAACTTTTAGAATAGCTCAGAACACGATGGCAATGCATACTTTTAATACTTTTAGCCATCTTTAAGCACAATTGAATTCATTTTCAGTTTATTTTTGTAGAATGGTGTAGCCATCTATCGGCCGGGACGGGAACGAAAAGTTAAACGCAAGATAACTTCCAATTTCCGAGCTAAACGATTGATTACGCATTTACTACCTCTTCATTACGCATTTGATCATTTTCTTTCAAGTTGATGGGATAATTCATCAAAAAAATTTTTTAAAAATTTTTAATTTAAAAAAAATTTAAGTTTTTTAAAAAAAATTTTAAATTCTATATATTAATATTTTTCTAAATATTAATACACAGAATTGTAAAGTTTATATGATTCAACAGAAAAATTAAAAACGTGGTATGTAAAAAGTTCTTTTTATCTTGTAATTATTAGTTAATTTTGAGGACAATTTGTTTCAGTGCATATAGTCAAATGCTAAGAATACAGTACATAAAACGTGCGCTATGGAACTGATATTTTCTAAGAAATGTGAAAAATCATAAAAGTGTCGTCTGCGTTTCGTGACCAAAAGTTATAACATTTTACTTTACAGAAATCATGGATAAAGAAAGTAACAATACTTAATGTTTTTAAACTTCTTTAAAAGGTAATTTGTTTTTCTCTTTCCCACTGAAAGCAAAAAGAAAGGAAAAAATAGCTACTTACTTCTTTTTAACGTCTTAGAAATTTACGGCCTTCAAAATCCAAATTATAATGCGTGAACTGCAGAATAATGAGGGTAAAATACGGAAATAAAACTTCTGGTACATTATTAATTGCCGTTGGTCATAATTCTGTGAATGTCGCACTGCCCTTTATACCTTCTTTGTATGCTAGAGACATTCATACTTACGCAATCAGACTTTTTACCACTTCACATTAATATTCCTCACATCTGTGTGATAATTTTAACTCGTTGCTTGACACCTGCGTGCGCAGACATTACTCGTGTTGCACTGAGTTATGGAAGTGCTATGCTCATTAATAGTCTTTTGCTCGAATTGAAGAAAATATTTGTCATGTTTTTCCCACGCAGAGGAGGCATTGTGAAACTAACAGACAATACTTCATTAAAGTTGAGAAATTTCTTACGAAAGTAAAATAAGGGACGTAGGATTTAGTTATTTACTTACGCGTGTGAAATGTCAAAATATTAATCAAAGTTAATAAATTTTGAAACAAAATTGTGTATTTAAGTATGATTATAGATCCGTTATGACATGACTACTAAAGCACATTGAAATTGTTAAACAATATTTACTAGGAATAAAAAATTACGTGCCATTACCAAGAGGGAAATCTAAAGAACATCTAAATAATGAAAAGTGAGCATTTTTAAGTACAATTTATAATTATTTATCATTTGCAACTGCATAAATGTATTTTAAGTACATGAAAACATCCTTACAAACACCATCATACACGCACATACAGACAAGATGCAACTATAAAGAAGAGGCCATTTTCCTAAAAACGTACTAAAGGTTACGAGCAATGTACATGATTAATAAACACCGTGAATGAGTGTACCACTTGACTCCCGACATAATAACTTGCCAACTTGCGTTGTGATGTCCCCATGAACTTTAAAATTTGTCCCAGGCAACAAACATTATGTATTGTCAGACCTTGGAGATCGCCTACAAGAAACTTGAAAGAATTCCAAAGCTAACAGCAATGATGCAAGGAATTAGTCAAAGTTGGAGAAGGAGTTGTGTTGATAAATCAGCAGAGTAACATGCTGGAGGAATATAAGGCCGATCAAGAGAATGTTCTCTTTTCTTTCATCAACTTTTTCGGAATTACGTGAATCTAACATGAACTCATCTCAGAGGGTCATACTCAGCATTTTTTAAGGCATCACAAAGCGAACATCATGTCATTAACAGTCTGAAGCGATAGCAGAGTGCTTTGGGGTATTTCATGATGACAACGCTGTTTATTAAATCCTCCAGGAGCATTAATTGCCCACAGAGTTCTTTGACATCCAACTAAACAGCCATCATAACAGCGAATCCGCTTACATTGTGTCCAAAACGGGACGTAAAACATAAGGATTGCTTTCTGATTTACGTACCATCATTCCTGTACGATTGCATATACAGGAATTGCTGCACTGACTAGTCTTCAGTTCCATCATACTTGATGCCTTACTGGTGGGAAACTTATTGTTTTGCGATTACATACCCTCAATATTTGTATGTTGCAGTTTATTAATGATCTCCAGAATATTCGGTACAAATCGCCCATTGTGTGCTGATACTCTTGACAAATCAGAACTTCTAAAAAGCGTGTTGCAGGGTAAGAGCAGTGCTAGTTTTGTGTGGAGGCTACACATTGGAGCTTGTTTGAAGTGAACGGTGACAAATTTGAATGCTGAATATTTTCCTTTATAGCAGAGAGTACATATAAGACCAAACAGAAAAAAAGCTGCAGAAAACTGTTAAAATGTGACGAAATTACTCAAGCTAATAAGTTAAAATAAGCTGAAGAGTATTTACAAAGATAGGGAGAAAATGTAAGATTAAACAGTGCAATGCCCTAAAAATTAAGGGATGACCTATAATACTACAATCTTGAGTGATTAAGATAAAGGTTGTTATTGGAGAATTTAAATGTCTCTTCCTCGCTAGATCGGAGGAAATGTTTCAGCTTTTATTAATAAACCGAATGTCATGTTTCTAAGAGTATTGATTTTTAAAAATGAAGTATGATGTTATTCACAAGCATTTCCATACCCCCAACACCTGCAACAAATACTTGATGACATACCATTTGGAACTTTTTTTTAGATTTGTAACACTAAAATATTTCAACAATAGTGCATGCAAAAATCTTCAGATAGCTATCTTCATATTTAATAAGAAATATTTCGGTGAAAAATTTAGGCAATTTCATTTCTATTTAAGTTTACTTTTATGACAGTTTTCGCGTATTGCAAAAAAAAAAGTTGACCGAAGTCCTGAATACTTTCTTAATATTTCAGGCTTGAACAGCCATTGAAATGCACAACAACGATAATATTTTCAAGCTTCAAAGTTACCAATAAACATCATCGAACTCAAATCAGGAAATTTCATTTCTTCTGCGACTGCCAGAGCGAAATAAGAATATATTTTTCTTTGCAGTAACTCTAGAGATTCTTCGGATCGATACATCATGAAAAGAATCAATATCGTTTCTGGATTCTGGAGTTGCAAAATGCTATCTATAATAAAAGAAAAGGAAAAGAGGCATGTTTTCTGTTGAATAACTCTAAACGCAGTATCCTGCCTAAGGTTATTGAATGTGATGAATGGAAACATTAAAATGATTGCATAAGATATTGACTTTCTTACAAATAAACAACTCAATTTTTAGAGCTCGTAATTGAAACTAAGATAAACATTTACTAAATAAATGCAGCGAGAGGAGCATTACAAAATGAATACTGACGTGATTGTTTTTGAAAGCGAATTGTTTTTAAATTTCTTTAACAGAGATTTTTAAATGTTTAACTATAATACCTATTTAAAGTGTGATTACAATAACGGAATTTATTCGCTAAAAAGTAGATTATAAATAGCTGTTTGATATTAAAATATAAAATTGCTTCGAAAGAAACTACCTATCGCCTTTGGAAGGTGTGGAGATCTAAGAATCAGAGTTCCTAACTGAATAATGTTTATAGAACTGTACCTCGGAGCTGATTTCAGACTTTACTTCTAAAGGGTGACACGATTCATTTTGAGTTTATCATTTACATTGTTTCTAATTATATTTAAAACTGAAGTATTTTCGTCTGTATTTTAAAATGCTGAAATTTTACGTAATTAAAAGCTGTAAATATAGTTTTCTACTTTCTTCAATAAAAATGGAATCTTTCAGAGACCGGTTAAAAAATTTTTTTTCGTATTTGTATTGCATTTTCTTATCGATACACTTTCTTATATCGATACTTTAATACACTAGTATCGATGTTAAGTTCCGGCTTTGGCAGATCATTGTTGTAACTTCTCCGGACAAACGCACAATTTGATCACAATCTTTCACACAATCTTCATGCAATATTTCAAAATTTGATATTTATCTAGGTTTTGGTCAATAGCTTTTCCTTATGGGTTATGCGCGTATGCAGTCATTACTAAAACGAAAAGCCGAAGTGATACAGTTACAAATCTTGTCCTGTTTCACAGTCAATAAGGTAAATTTTTTAATGTATGCTCTTTTAAAAATGAAGTGAGATATAGTTCAGAAATATAAAGGTGTTCAACATTAGTCTCAGCACTACATAAATTTAAAGATAAAAGTAGCATGGGAATATGTTAAAGTTACGCATCGGTTGACGTGATATAGCATCTATCCTTATGTTAAGCCATAGGGAATATTCCTATCCTTATTTTTCTAGTTACACATAAACAACGGTGCATTTTGAGTTTTTTTCATGCACATCTCCAAATGCAGTGCACGCATTTTTCAAAATTATTTTCTTAAAAATTGATCTTTATCATAAAATAGTTTAAGCTTTTTTGCATCAATGTTTTAACGTTCTGTAATGAATTAATTGCTAAACATTTCTAAATTTCAGAAACTACTGGCTTTTTATCTAATTTTCTATTTTCGGGTTAATGAAAAACAGAAATTAAATAATGCTGATGTGGGATTAGAGAAATACTAAAGGGAAAATCCCCCATATCTTAACATAATGATTGTAGTTTTGCGAGGTCTTCTGACACGCCAGTACATGCATATTCCAGTTACCAGTATTTAAGCCCATTATATACAGATACTACAAGATTTAGATAAAATTTCTTAAAAATACTTATCTGTGTCTAAACACTTGACAGTCAGGAACTGAGCCGAAAGTTTAAAAGAAAAAAAGGTTAGTTGTCCAAATGAACAGGAATAAAATTTCATTACTGGCAAACGGCAAACTATAGACGGTTTGAATATTTTCTATACTAATAGAATACTTGAAGTCTGAAAGTACACAAAGCTTTCCTGAACATAGTGCAGTCTTCTAGGGCTGTGTCCCTAGCAGCGAGGAAATATAACCAATGTAGCACTGCTTTCCAGCATAAATACATCAGTGAGAATTATGCTGAATTGAAAAATGAAAACTAGCCATTTGTTATATACCTCACCATTTCCATGGAAAGCGTTTACTTGATCATGAACAAAATGTATATCAGTTTCAAGATAAAAAAATAAAATAGGTAATCCTGTTGTTAAGCTGAATCATACTAAATGAATGACTTGAAAATGTGTAAGGCCATTGCCTAGAAATATAAGCAAGTGATAACACACGTAACTATTGCTGGCAAAATATACTAAGTACACAAGAGAGTGAAAGTATACATCGCCAGCATACAGACAGCCTTAAACGTAGATTTTGCCCTTCCTATGGGCTCCTCGGCAAGGCATAACCGATGAGTTCTCTGGAGGGAAAGGTTCGTTTGGTTTGGAGCGCTACACGGTCAACTTTTTCTACAAGAGGCTGGCGGGAAAGGAATTCCTGACGCGGAATTTCTTTCCATGTTTACCGGTGACTGACAAAGCGAAATCATCCAGCCCACTTTGGAAAGAACCACCGTCTTTCTAAAGTGGAACTAATTGTGGTACGAAATTTAAAGCGCAAGTAGAGGACAAAATGCATAAAGCAGTCCAAATGGGAGGTGCTTGAAACAAAAATATACATCTGTTGTTGTTGTTGTCTCCAATTCCCTTGGTGTTGGAAAGCCTACACCAAGTCTTCAAATCATAAGCCCTTGGCGAAGGGTAGTAAACAGCTTCACTTTAAGGTGAGGAACCACTAGGGCTAAAGACTGACTTGACCTCGAAGAACATCGGTCCCGTAATTTTGAACCGATTCAAGTGACGAGACCGGAACACTTGACCCCGCACTTCTAGAGGTAAATTAAAATATACATCTTTGGCGTACATATAGTCTTGTAGTTTCGTCCCCCTTCTTAGGTCCAAGGATACGTGTACGCTGGTGATGGATATTTTTATTTTAGCCACCACCCCTTTGGCAGTGTTTATATATTTTGTTGCACAAGAAAGGTTCATAATGTACTTGCATATGTTTTGCTGCATCTAGTAGAGATATAAAAAAAACTACCATCACAGAAGGCAAAGCAAAATAACTATCTTATGTTTTTCACTGTTTCGTCGCATAAGAAAGGAGTCAACTTTTGAGAGCCTTTGTTGAAAAGAAATCATTAAAATCATTAAAATCATAAAAAAAGTGCTTTCTCATGGCATATTTGCTGTCATATTTTAAAAGAGGACAGATGACCGGTTTAAAGTATTTTAGATGGGATTTTTTTCTAAAAACATTTGTATTTTGCCGGTGTAGCTGCATAAAAACGTTCTAAAATTGTAATAGTAATTAATTTTATAATGATCGTAGCGAAATCAAATGAAAGCTCATTTCTCCTCATAACATCAAATTTAGATATAGTTGGTTTGGTTTGGTTTGGTTTACAGTGCTACGGTCAACTTTTGCTACACTAGGGCTAATTAGACCGGGACTTACTGCTAAAAGTCGATTCCGAACGGCTACAAACGTTCATGCCAAAGGGGGGGGGGGGGTGTCGAACCCATAGACTTTGGTACCTAATGCCAGCGCCCTAGCCGTAATGTCCTCATCCGACTCAAATTTAGATATCATTCCCTAGGATTACCAAACATCTTTTATATTTTGATTTATATTGACATAGGAAAAAAGATGTGGAATTTACGGCCAAAGTTTTATTTTTATATTTCTCTTAATTCTCTAACACTGTATTTCATTTGACACCTGAAAGTATCCATGCAAATTGCGATTAGCGCGGAAACTTGGATGAAGTCCAAATGCAATCTTTAATGAGAAATAGTGACCTCCCACTCTCACACACTTCTTATAGAAAATATAAAATTTTAAAAAAAAATTCTGACCGTATAATTAGTTTTAAATAATGACTACATCCTCTATTCACAATATAAAGCTTTCAAAAGAAACATAAGTGTACTAGCGGTGAGAAAAGAATATTTAGTCACATTTGTTGTTATCGATAGGACCTCTTCAAACCCTTCGATAAATACGTGTCAAATGTATGACGTTTAAGCTGTATAAGGACAATGTCAGGTAATGCTATACGCATCATAAGATTACAAAACAGATATGTATGTGCTGAGAAGAATTTCAATAATTCTCTGAAAAATATCAGTGTTATACTCTATCTCACAGACACAGACATCTGTTTGTGTGTATGTTATAGAAGGGAAGTCGAAAAAGAAACAGGAAAACATCACAGCTGTGAGACTAAATAAAAGGATTTAACGACTTTTTCCTGCTATTAACCAATAAAAGTAAACCGTTAGTTCTGTCTCCACCTGTTACCACTCTGTAAACTTCCACAAGGAAATGGTTTGGAGAGACTAAAAGAAAATGTTTAATTGACTTATCCATGAAGTTTAAAGTGTTTAGCTCGAGTGTACAATAAATAAGTGTCAGGATAAATCTTATCCTTAAAACCTAAACGACGTCGCTGTTGAAAGTTTTTGGCAGAAACGGAACGTTTTAAGGGTCGTTAATTTATATCGTCAATGCTTAAAACAACTCGTTTTGAAATAAGGATACAGTTTTATTTTTGAGTAGGTTTATTATCACGTCTCGATTATATTGGGATTATATATGTTTGGGGAAACTAAAATTGATTTTTACATTATACATCATGATTAAAGATAATTGGGCCTTATATTTACTACTGCGGCATTGTATGTATAATTGATTTACGTTGTTATAGCATTATCAAAGCGAAATATTTTGTTTCAAAATAAATCAGCAAAATAAATTTTCAAAATAAATTGTAACAGAGAAGTAAACGTGAATATTTTTCATTTAATTTTTAGAAAACTACGTCAGAATCTTAAGGATGCGAAAAATTAATGAAAGCAAATAAAAACAAAGGATTGGAAGCAGTCTCTGAGGTAGAAATAGTATTATGAAGCAGGAATCAACAATATAAATACAATAAACATCATTAGATAAAAATAATATTCTCTGGAGATAAAGGCCCTTTTAAATGCGATAACTTACAAATACAGTAAATTCATTCATCAACAGTGAACGTGTTTGATTATAATCTAGCCATTACCATGACGTAGACACCGAGCAACGGAGATATCGTTAATGTTATGAGCGGAGAAATTTATTGTCTTATTGATAACATGATTTAATCATTCAAATCCCCAATACAAAGGAGAATTCATCTCACAGATATGCTACGCCTTTGAGGAAAGCAGTGTTTCATTTAGTATCATCGCTTTTGCCTTTTGCGAAATAATCACTCACATATTGGATGCAGATATCCTATCTCATCGACAAAAAATATAATTACACTGATGGAAATTTTACAGTCAAAAGTGCTTGTATGTAAAGTCTCGCTGTAAAATCAATTGAAATGTTAAAACAAATTTATCGACATTTCAATATACCTATTAAATACATGAAAGTTTATCACTCCTATTAGGTGTCTTAACAGTTATTTCAACAGATAGGTATGAAATTCTCAAAAAAGCACATTTTTAATTTCTTGTCCTAAAACATTCAATGGAAATTTAAGAACTAAATAAGTCAAATCGCATGTTTCTACAATGCCTTCATTGCCATTTAAAACATGCATTGTGTTCTCGCACCCTGCGGATTACCGGTACTTTAGGTCCATTAATCTCAGAATGGAGCCTTTCACGATTAGCCCACTTGAAAAAGATATATCTAAAACTCCAATAAAGGTATTTTGATCAAAAATGTGAGCGGATTTCCTTTGTTCTATTGTCTTTAATCTGACAGCAGAATTTTCGTTTTAGAGTCAAAGTATTATTTTTTTCCGGAAGAAAAAATTAATTCTGAAAATTATTTTTCTGTACAAAAAAGTAATGGAAAATTTCCTACTTAAAATTGTCATAAATGTCAAAGGCAGATTATTTCGAAATCTCTCCCATGCACAAAAGTGCAAAAAATTGTGCAAATAGTGCGACGGATTCGACATTTATATAAAAATTTAAGCACGCTTTAAGTTTTGGATTTTGGATTTTTCATAAGAAAATTTTAAATACTTAAGTATTTTGATATGCATTTGTTTAAAGGGTATTGTATTTGCATAAAGACGCACTTGGTGAAAAAAATCGTTATAAAGTGAATTTAAATTTAAAAAAAAGTAAAGTTTTCAGTTCCAGTCCTTTCCCCGGGAGAAACACACAAATAAAACCAACTCCCTTTCAACCTGAAAGAAATTATAACGTTTGGCCAATATAATCATGTTATCGTCTTTCTATCTTAACAGTTGGTAATATTCATTTAGCACCCTCAATACCCACAGTTGTGAACGGGATAATCCAATCAATAGATTGGGATCTATCTCTAAAAACCACATTTTAGTGATAAAAACACCATTATGATGATGAACTTTACGCTCCAAACTATGCTTCGCTTTTTATCGAGTATTTGTTAGGCTTCTCTGTAAGAGTGATAACATTCCCCGTTATCACAGGCACATCGGCTTTCTCTTTTGAAAAGTGATAACGATCTTTTGACATTCTTCAAAGCCACAATTTTCCAATGGATTTTGTTCAGTCATCAAAAAAAAAATTACTTCCTTAAATCTGACGAGGAAAAACGCATTTTCTGTATTAAACGCACCATTATGATGCCTTGATTTACACTTCAAACAATGTTTGGCTTTTTATCGTACATTTATTTGGTTTGAGTTAGAGGAAAGACATGAAAAAACACTTCCTACAGACATCACTTTACAATTATATTTGCTGACATAGTCTCTGGAGATCTTCATTCAAGCAAAGGCCATATCATGTTCTTCACTAGTTTCTTTTCAAAACCGCATCCAGCGTTCCACCAGCGAGGCACCATTGTGATGCCTTGCTTTACACTTCAAACAAAGTTTGGCGTTTATACTACCTTTATTAGGCTTAAGTTAAAGGGAAGAAATGAAAAAACACTTCCTATAGACATCAATTTACAATTATTTGCTGACATAACCCCCTGGAGATCATCATTCAAGCAAAGGCCATATAATGTCCTCAACTAGTTTCTTTACAATACCGCATCCAGCGTTCCACCAGCTTGGCACCATTGTGATGCCTTGCTTTACACTTCAAACTATGTTTGGCGTTTATAGTACCTTTATTAGGCTTGAGTTAGAGGGAAGAAATGAAAAAACACTTCCTACAGACATCAGTTTACAATTATTTGCTGATAGAGCTCCCTGGAGATCTTCATTCAAGCAAGGGGTATATGATGTCCTCAACTAGTTTCTGTACAATACCGCATCTAGCGTTCCACCAGCAATGCACCATTATGATGCCTTGCTTTACACTTCAAACAATGTTTGGCGTTTATAGTACCTTTATTTGGCTTGAGTTAGAGGGAAGAAATGAAAAAAACACTTCCTACAGACATCAATTTACAATTTTGTTCTTACATAGCTCCCTGGAGATCTTCATTCAAGCAAGGGCCATATGATGTCCTCAACTAGTTTCTTTACAATACCGCACCAAAAGTTCCAATTCTCTGATTTTATATTACTTTTCTTTGAGTTATCGAATATATTTGATAGCGTCAGGTGCGAAAGACCAAAAATTGAACAGTTCAAAGCAGAAAGCAACTAAGTATTAAGAGCAAGATAAATTTGAGAGACGTTTAAATATTCAAAACAAGCACCTATTTTGTTGTGTTTATCACAGCCCACGTTGTAACCATTCCATCATAAAAAGTCATATTCCATAAGATAAAACTAGAAAATAATGTTATTTATTTTAGTGAGTACATCATATATGTGCTCGCGTGTGTGTTTCATAAATGTGTGGAAGAATGTATGGGCAGTACATACAAAATTATTGATCTTTTGTGTTCTTCGCAAGTTTTTTTTAAATGCATAGACTTCTTACATTTATTACTTGAATAAAAATTTAGGAGGTACATAAAAATATGCTCTAAGGATTTTGAAGAAAAAAGTTTACTTTTCTTCCAAACATCCATCAGTACTCTATTTTGAATTGCAAAGTTACGCTTTTTTTTTTTTGCTTTCCGATGAAGGAGGCGGGTGAAGGGGGAACTTCTATGCATTTGAATGTGGAAGTACTTAGCTTTTTATTGCACACTTTAGATAAGAACTTTTCTATTTACTACTCGAGATTTTGTAACACGAGAATAGTTTTAACTAATACCGAAAATATGTGTTGGCGGAAATTTGACTCCCGATGCCATCTGTTTCATTCCTGCCAATCCTTAACTGCAGATAGGGAGCTTTAAAGAAGATACGCTGCTATGATTATTTTTCAGCTTATCACTGGGGATTAAAATGCTCTCTTGCGACTAAATTTTCTTTGGTTTCTTATTTATGTTTCAAAGGAGTCTATGAAAAAATTTAAATGAACGAGAGACTTTGTGATATCTGTAACCTGACTTTACAATTCAAAATGACAGAAAGGCAAGAATACCAGGGGAAAAAAATTCAGAAAATCTCGGAAAATTACCTTTTCAATTGCAGTTTTTAGAAGCTCAAATGTAAGGAGCGAACAAACATTTAAAAAGCATCATTCTAATCATTAAAATGGCAGTCTTAGGAATATTATGCTCATGTTTAATCGTTAAACCCGAAATAAATATTTTTAAAGATGGAATTTTTTTTTATAGTGGGCATTTTCAGCTGAAATGTATAGCGGTAGCAATATATAAATGCATTGAACTTTGATCAAAATTAAACAACTATAATCATATAATGCTTCGAGACTTGAACATCCCTGAAATATTAAGACTGTTATACAATAACCATTGACAAAAATGGCTATTTGCAAACGCTTTCTTAGAGCTAGAACTTCATTTACATTGAATGGATAACTGCCTTTTTACATTTTTTGCGCTTAAGACTGTTGTGTACTAAGCATATTCGATTCACTCACCTCAATGTTAACCTATGGAGAAAATTTGTCCAAGGATTGTCGACTTGGATTTAAAGATTTTTTAAAAAATTACACTCCGTAATAGAGAAAGAAATTATACACCTTGGGGCATTTTTCGCTTCTTAAAACAAAAGCAAATAATATTTTAAATTTTAAATTATTCAGGGGGGAAATCTGGTATAGTGTGTTTTAAACGCTCATCAATTCCTTTGGTGGACTAAATTTATAATATGACTCATGTTTCAAGGTGCAGAAAAGTTCAGGCTATCTGAAATACCATTTTTACCATTTTTTTTTATTAACTTGCTTTCTTGTTTGTGTGTGTGTGTGTTTGTCCAGTACAAATCTTGCAATGGATTTTTAACTAACTTCCCGACTAGCTAGATATTTGAAACTTTTAGAATAGCTCAGAACACGATGACAATGCATTTTTTAAATACTTTTAGCTATCTTTAAGCAGAATTAAATTAATATTCAGTTATTTTCAGTTAATTTTGTTTTGTATACTGGTGCAGCCATCTGTCGGCCGGAAAGGGAACGAAAAGTTATATGCATGTTAACTTCAAATTAACTTCATTTTCTTTCAAGTTGATGGGATAATTCATCAAAAAAAATTTTAAAAAGTATTTATTAATACATAGAATTGTCAAGTTTATATGATTCAACTGAAAATTTAAAAACATTGTACATAAAAAGTTCTTTTTATCTTGTAATTATTATTTTATTATTAGCATTTATGTAGCTGTAAATATTAGACAAATTTTCTCCATAGGTTAACATTGAGTTGCGTGAATCCAGTAGGGTTATTACACAGCAGCCTTAATTCTGTGCTCAGATGGAAAAATGTTATAAGAAACTTTTCCTATAAAATTGAGTTTTTCACATTCTGGATTCTCGTTTGCCTATATTTTTACTGTAACTACTGTAACTACTGTAAGTAACAGCCAACTATTTTTCTGAAATATTGGTACCACGTTTGCTCATGTAAAACAAATTACTGATTTTTCATGACATTTTCAATCTTAGAATTGCTGTCACGTAAATTTCTCATAACATTTTGCCATCTGAGCACAGAATTAAACCCTGCAGTGACAGTGAGAGAGGAATAAAATTCGAAAGTGACATTTTCCCCCATTGTTGAGATAGTTAAGTCGGTAAAACATCGGTCTTGATGTTCTAGGAACCGGGTTTCATTGCCCGTCTTGGCAATCAGTCGTTACAATATTTCTCGACCATTGGGCAATATGATAATGAACGTTAATAAGAAAATGACAAAAATTCATCCCGAGAAAGAATAAGCAATGTTAAAAATAAATATAATTACAAGATAAAAAGAACTTTTTATATACCATGTTTTAAATTTTATGTTGAATCATATAAACTTGACATTTCTATGTATGTAAAGGCCAACATCCTGTGCCTCAGAGGGAAAGAGGGAATGTGCAAAGATTATATTTGAAAATAACTGCTCTTCACATCCGTGGTAGAAGGTAGATCACCGTTGGTAGAGCATGGACTCTCTTAGGAGATCAGAGTTTGAATCCCGGGACTAGTATACCCATCATGCAGCAGTTTATTGTAATGCATGTCACAGAATAACTTGCACGATACCTAATATTTTTTCTCAAAAGCACCGTGTTCTTATGTAGCTGATAGAATAAGGATTGGATGAAGTACACCATGTAAAATCACACCGAAATCGCGAAGCTCGTTATGAACTGTTCTCTTGTTTTAATGCACATTCAAGTTTTGCATCTATGAATGTATTCAAAAAAAAAAACATTAGTCATATACCACAATGACTGCGTGAACATTGCAGCGGCATTACACTTCAGAGTCAATATACGTAAAGTGGAATTTCATGACACCGTTTCATGACACCTAAAATGACTAAAGGTTTCTCTCACCATGTTTAACTGGGATGCCTACCAACAAGAATCATTCTTCCCGAATCTTTTTGCATAAATTTGGAAGAAATAAGAATGATGTAACAGAACGATTGGTTGGTTGGTACTGTAGCACTAAGGTTATCTTTTACTACAGCGCTAAACATATCCGTCACAAAAGATCAGTCCGTCTATACTACACGTTTCTGGTCTTTACCTATGCCAGGGGTTCCCAAACTTATCCAAATCGTGGCACCCTTAAGAGAATTAGATTTTTTTCACGGCACCCTCATCATATAATATCTATTTGTGGTATATTATTATTATATATATTATGCATAATATATATATTTCATATTTGTGAAGAAGAAATTAGAGAAGTGGTAAGAACATTAATAAATTTATACGACATGTGTTTAGAAATCCCGCAAGTACTTTAATTGAAATTAATAGGAAAAAATATTAGTAAAATTAATGATAAAATTATCTTCCAAATGTTCTTGGTATAAGTGCGTTTAGTTTTAGTGTGAAGGGGGAGCCTGCTGCTCACTGAAAAATTTTTCGAATCGCGGAATAAAGCTTGATATTCTCATTTCTTTTTTGACATTAATTTTCGAACGATATTTGCTCTTTATAACAGCAACTGCTGAAAACAGAACTTCGCACAGATATGAAGTTGCAAAGGGAATTAGAACCCTTATAGCTTTTGCATTTAGAATGGGATACTCATTTTTTATAGATATCCAAAACAACGTCAAACCCCAACAAGCGAATTTCGATTTCAGGCTTTTGTCACTCGATAGCTCAGTTAGATTTTCTTCCTCTTGCGAAGTGAATTCTTTTGGAGCTTCAACATGGAATGGATCTTGGATCCATGCAAACTTCTAGGTTTAGTTTTCTGCGAAGTACTTTGCAAACCAGTCAGTTCGTTGTGATAAGTGCTCTGCGAAAACTGTCAACATGCTATGTGAAAGCTTTTCTCCATTACAGACCATATACTTCTACAATACAGGAGTCTTTTGGAGTTACATTGGGATAGTCCTTAGCAATAGATTAGATTGGAGATCATGGGCACTTCGGGGCACCCCTGATCTCTCTGCGCGGCACCTCAGGGTGCCGCGGCACACACTTTGGGAACCACTGACCTATGCAATTACTATCATATTATGCAGTGTAATAATCTGAACTTTGATAATTAATTCTATGTTGCAAGCGGTAAGTGGTTTTAATTTCAAACATTTGATTCAGGAATCTTACTCTCAGATATTTCTGCAGAAATGAATCCACTGAGGTATGCATTTTACTTTTCAAGTAATGAAGCAATACGTCTGTTGCAACCCTCTAAAATAAATTAGAGCCTTAGTTTTAAGACCGATATTTCTTTCATTCAGATCTAAATTTCAGGTCAAGACCAAATCGTTGCCTTATCGAAGAAGGTCAAAAAGAGTCCTCACATGTAAAAATGGTTTATAAAGTAATATATAGGAACTGTGAACATTTATAATTGTAATGCTGTAGGAACTGAATTTCCAACAAGCAAATTCTTCATCAAAACTTGAATCGTCCATTGCTAAGTTCAAAACTTCAGCAATTTTATAGAACAGTTTAAAATATCATAAAGAATTTTGGCCACCGGAATCATTTATTCTTCTCATTTTTGTGGTTCCAATAATACGAACAACACAAAAAAGAATAGTAGACCACGTATTCCCAATTTATCAATAAAATTCTTGCTCTGAATGGAAAGAGACATTGAAAATTAATTATGTTCTACTGAAAACATTATTGCAAAAATTAATTAAATTCTTAATATACTAAATTAGCTTTATAAATTCCTCCTAAATACCTTAGCTAATGTTATTATAAGACCCGTCCCTTTTTTCTTAATCAAAGGCGGCAATAACTTTTGTTTAATTAATTGTTTCACTAAATAACTCATTTTGACTATTTGTCATCCCCATTTGTTCCTTGAAAACCTTTTTTGCAATTCTCTGTGACAAAGGATGATTAACTAAAAAGCTCAAAAGGAAGCATTTTTCATTAATGCATATGGACAAGATGTATATAGAAGGAATAGTATCGAGGTATTTTGAAACAGCTTTATGTTGCTATAGTTCATGCAAAGGTAAATATTGAATTCTATCAAGAACAGGGATTTTTTTCATCTAAACAGAGAGGTAGGAGAGGAATCTCAAAGTTGTATATGTAAAAAATATATTGTATAAAAAAATAGAGCAACAAAAAAAGTATAGCAAATTGTACTACAGAATGCTGTAACAAGATTCTATGTGCACAATCACTTTTATTGTGCCTGTGTGTGTGTATGTATATATATATATATATATATATATATATATATATATATATATATATATATATATATATATATATATATATATATATATATATATATATATATATATATATATATATATATATATATGTATATATACACATATATATATACACACACACACACACACACATATATATATATATATATATATATATATATATAATGCAGGGCTCGATTTGAAACGGAGCGCGCCGGAACCGCGTTCTGATACGTCTCTTTAGGAAAACAGAAGTTACGATAGTTAAAAACATTTATTTATTCCCATATTACTCTGAGGTTAGGGATTCAATAGCCACATCGTCGAGTGAATGTGAAAGTGGTTTCTCATAGACGATCCTCTTTATCACACCATTGAGATCATCACTGAATATTGCAACAGTGTCTGGCCTGTTGTTTGTAAAGATCAATGGACCTGCTCTTGGGGTCTTTAACCCAGCTAATTATTTTGACTCTTGGCTAGTTTCTGGACACCATTCAGCATTAGCCGTCAAGAGTACGGAGTGGTCAAGAGACAAGAAGTATGATGAAAACATGTTGAAGTTTTGGACTTTTAGGGTGGGCAGACAACTTAAACAATCATGAAACTGTGCTTGTTTACTGCTTTTATTACTTTACTACAACACATTTTTGTACTTGTTTGGCAAAATAAAATTATGAATTAAATAAAATGTTCAAGTTTTTGTATAACCAATTATACAAAAACCAATATATTTCAAGATATAAGTTTTTGTATTAAGTTTTCTTCTTTTTCAGGCCAATAATTTGGAATACCCCCACACACCCCGGAAGATTACAGTACCGGCAACTCTATTTCTTGAAATCGAGCAGTATATATATATATATATTTACCGTTGGAGCTCTACATGAAATGAATACTCCAGATAATTTGCTTTACTGAACTGAAATTGTTACTCCAGGTGTGGAATCAGATACATGGATACTGTATCCATACACATACTTAAAAAAGCCTCAATGGTCATAATAAAGATCGCTTAAAAGAAAAGGAAACGTAACGCAGCAATAAACAACTTCACCAACTGTCATTCAACACGGTTCTTTCAGTTCTAAAACTTAACGTACAGCCTGTCACCATAAAACTGTCTTATGTCTTATTAACTGACACTTTATCTCCAGGATTGATAAATCTGAACTCCCTATGGACACACCGATTTTGCAGGTTTGGCTCTATGAGATCATATTATTATATAGACGTTTTTTAAAAATACTATTCCAAAAAAGTTCTAGATAACTCAATGCTTATTTTTAGAGCCGAATTTTTCCTCCTGGAACACCAAACTTGCAAAGATAAAGTTGCATAGTTACTACGTCGTTATTACGACAGTCGTAGGTAATGAATTTACCGAACAATATGTTGAAATATGTCAGCTCAGATACACATACACACAGATATATATATATATATATATATATATATATATATATATATATATATATATATATATATATATATATATATATATATATATATATATATATATATATACATATAATGACTGATTGATTGCAACGAGGTCTTAAATTTAATGACTCTCCCCCCAATATGTATGTAAGAAAATATATATTTCAAGATAAAATTAAATTCTGAACACCATAAGTCATCTTCCCGATATCAATTTTTTAGCATGTTTTAGAACCATTATACAAGTTTGAGAAGAAAAGTTGAAAGTGTCTGAAGGAAATTTGTTGATGTCTCCCATAATGGCATTACCACTAAAAATGATATTTTTTTTTTATCTCCAATGGGTTGAGCTTGAATTTGGGAATTTTTTGAAAAATAAATAGAGACTACAGCATTTCAAGTTTGTATGAGATATGTTTTGGAAACAAATATTTCTACTTTCTTCATAAGTTTTTCTCTTACAAACAGAGGAGATCATAAATTAAAAAACAAAAACAAATTGTTTTTAATATTTCAGAACAGTTTGCTAATTATTACATTTGTTATAAAATACCTACCAAACACATGTAAATATTTACAGATAAAACTATTATGGACTTATATTTAATGTACATATTAATTTGACGTTCTAAACTTTAATGTTGCTCATAGATTTATATAGCGACATTACTTTTAAAAATTCCGATTACAAATTTTGAAATATACATTAAATATATTTTGAAAGAAAATACCTCAAACTTATTTATAAATATATCATTTGCCACAGAGGAACTTTGATAAAAATCAACTATTTTTAATTTCTTACAGCACTTTAAAAATACCTTCAGTAGTCTTATTTTAATTAATTAATGAAAAAATTTACGGGATTCCATTTGATCTGTTTATAAACTTATTATTATAAATATTAAAGCTACTGATAGTCACCTGAGGATTTTTAAAAAATGCAAAGAAACTTTTTAAATAATATTGAGATCCATTTTGCAAGCAAATACGTCTACTTTTCTTACAAACATATCACTTTTCCAAGCAATAAGAGAATCATTGAGAAAGAACGACCGTTTTTAATCTCTGAAAGCATACACTTTTACATTTGAATTCGATGTAATTTACTTGTCATTGACTATAAATACGATTACAATGATCATTCATTGCTATTACATACATGGGTAATATTTAACATTCATTTAACGCTAACAAATAAAGTAATTTTATAGCTTTCTTGATGATTTGAGCTCTTTAGGAAAACCTCGCAAGTGTCTCTAGAATCTTGCGAGGTTTTTCAATTCATGCGTGAAGTTCGACTCCAAGACATAAGCGATCAAATCGAAGAAATGGATTGCATCCACCAGCAAAAACTTCCGCTCCAATCTCTGAATAACCTCAATAAACGCTGAATGACAAGAGAAAAAAAGTTGAGAACATGTGTTTTTTTTAATAAAAACTGCTTTAATTCAACCGGACTGACATCCTCGCGAAACCTTCCTTGTTTTCCTCAGAACGAAGGTTTTACAGAAGTTAAGGTATTTCAACATCACTTATTGGTTTTATGAGTGATCACGTATTCCACTTCACCGGTTTTTTGAATTTTTTTCGCCGTTCACGTGAAGAGAAAATTAAGTCAATATTATCCGCCGCGAAGAGAAATAAGACGGTAATCATTGAAAACAAATGTGAAAGCACGTTGATCTAGATTAAGATTTTCTGTGGGATCACGATCTCTCGACAATGGGGGAAAAACTGCTGAATCAACGCTGAAATTTTCCTTCGGATGGGAAATTTTCATATGTGAAGCTTCTTCTCGCCGAATTTTTCTTCAGTTACCGGGATTTTTTTTCACATCCATGCCTCGCTACTGAAATGCGTATGATATGCACTAT